>CM053269.1:8397631-8799696 GCA_028583415.1 Protea cynaroides
ATGAATGGAACTCTTCTTAGTTCCAATATGAATCAGAACTTGAATCACGGTTGATGGTTGGATAAGCCTAGTGGCTAAATGAATTCAGATGAATGAGACTCTTCTTAATTCCAACATGAATCTGAACCTGTACCAAAGTTGATGGTTGGACAAGCCTAGGGGCTAAATAAATTCAGATGAATGGAACTTTTCCTAGTTTCGACATGAACTGGAACCCTAACCAAAGTTGATGGTTGGATAAGCCTAGTGGCTAATTGAATTCAAGTGAATGGAATTTTTCCTAGTTCCAACATGAATCTGAACCTGAACCAAAGTTGATGGTTGGACAAGCCTAGGGGCTAAATAAATTCAGATGAATGGAACTTTTCCTAGTTTCGACATGAACTGGAACCCTAACCAAAGTTGATGGTTGGATAAGCCTAGTGGCTAATTGAATTTAAATGAATGGAATTTTTCCTAGTTCCAACATGAATCAGAACCTAAACAGGAGGTGAAGGGTGAAAAACCCTAGGGGCCGAATGCCTTCTTCATTTTAGCATGATCTGGGAGTGATGATTGAACCTGCCTAAAGGTTAAAGCCTACTTTAATTCTGAGATGAACCAGAAATGGTGGTTGAATCTAGGGCTGAATATTTCTTTGATTCTGAGATGAACTGGATGTGATTGAATCTGCCCAGGGGCTGAATCTTTCTTTAATTCTGGATGAACCGAATTGATGATTGGACCTACCTAAGGGCTGAATATTTCATCAGTTCTGTGATGAACCAGAAATGGTGGTTGAACCTGCCTAGGGGCTGAATATTTTTTTGATTCTGAGATGAACTGAATGTGATTGAATCTGCCTAGGGGCTGAATCTTTCCTTAATTCTGGATGAACCGAAATGATGATTGGACCTGCCTAAGGGCTGAATATTTTTTTGATTCTAAGATGAACTGGATGTAATTGAATCTGCCTAGGGGCTGAATCTTTCCTTAATTCTGGATGAACCAAAATGATGATTGGACCTGCCTAGGGGCTGAAATCTTTCCTTAATTCAAAAGTGAATAGGGAATATTGAATGGGTTTGCCTAGGGGCTGAATCTTTCCTTAATTCAAAGGTGAATAGGGAACATTGATTGGATTTTCCTAGGGGCTGAATCTTTCCTTAATTCAGAGATGAATCGAGAACTATGATTGGATTTGCCTAGGGGCTGAATCATTCCTTAATTCAAAGGTGAATAGAGAATATTGATTGGATTTGCCTAGGGGCTGAATCTTTCCTTAATTCAAAGGTGAATAGGGAACATTGATTGGATTTGCCTAGGGGATGAATCTTTTCTTAATTCAGAGATGAATCGAGAACTATGATTGGATTTGCCTAGGGGCTAAATCTTTCCTTAATTATGAGATGAATTGAGAAGTATGATTGGATTTGCCTAGGGGCTGAATCATTCCTTAATTCAGAAATGAATCGAGAACTATGATTGGATTTGCCTAGGGGCTAAATCTTTTCTTAATTATGAGATGAATTGAGATGTATGATTGGATTTGCCTAGGGGCTGAATCTTTCCTTAATTCAGAGATGAATCGAGAACTATGATTGGATTTGCCTAGGGCTAAATCTTTCCTTAATTATGAGATGAATTGAGAAGTATGATTGGATTTGCCTAGGGGCTGAATCATTCCTTAATTCAGAGATGAATCGAGAACTATGATTGGATTTTCCTAGGGGCTAAATCTTTCCTTAATTATGAGATGAATTGAGATGTATGATTGGATTTGCCTAGGGGCTGAATCTTTCATTATTTCAGAGATGAATCGAACCTTGGGTGGACTTTGCTTCCCCCGGCTGAATATTTCATTATTTCTTATAAAATTTGATGTTCAATCAAGATCTGGATTCATGACTTCCATTTATTCATTTGGAAAGATAATATGGATGGATCTCGAGATGGGAGATCAAGACAATTCCCTAATTGTAGGGGCCTCTCACCCTAAAAGGGTGGATATGGTTGCAGATTGATTCCTAATGGAGGAATATCGATATTTTAGACATCTAGAGGAATGGAAGAAGCCACATGCACAATCAAAGATGACTTAACCAAACAAGAGTTAGATCCCTTATAAGGGCGATTGGGTAAACATTATCCGAGTCAATTTAATTGAATTTGATTAAGCCATGTGTTCAGTCTTGGGACCTCATGATTCCAAAATGGATAATCAGTGGTACCAAGGTCTGGCCAATTGGATTATCGAATTCGATGAAATTGAAATGGATATATTAATCCGTCATCCTTATTAGGGATGATTAGCAAAAGCGGTTCATAGATGAACAAACTAGTAAATTTCTTCTTGACCATGGTATCTAAGTCTTGATAGCGATTTTCTACTCATTTTTTGAAATCGACGTGTTAACAATGAGAGATTCGACACATCGAGCTTACTTAATGGAGGGTGTATAGTGACCTTCTACTATGATGTAGAACAGGTGTATACATACCTCATACTCCCAATGGGTGAGAGTTCAAGATGCTCATCGTGTAGATTCTAACATGTTGACCAATCGAGGACAAAAACGGGCAGAACTTCAGAAAAGGCCACCTTGACGAGGATGGGGTAACCTATCACCAAATGCTCGATGAATAATGGGCCCCCAATCCCTTTATATACTATGTTGCAAGGATCCAAGCGACGTGGAGTAGCATAACGCATTCCCAGGCAGACCCAAGAAACGTTCGTTAGAGGCTGCTCACCGGTCGTGGTCTCACAAAGTACAGGCCAAGGCTGTGTGTTTCTCCTAGCGGGCTGCCCCATATGCATGGGACCCGGTTCGGCTACTCGCACGAATGTGTGACTGAACCCATTCCCCCCAAAGCAATAATATACAAGCATAAATATAGTATCCTAAAATCTAGCATCCAATTCACACAAGGAAAGTTTTCATTTAGGAGTTTGACATTTATATCCCCAGTGAAGTCGCCACTGTGAGGACAAAGATGGAAATCTTTAGAAGTCGCCACCTAGATTTAGGTCTAGGACCTTAGAAATGTGAAATCTCACCCCAAGGTAAAATTTCGATTGACTCATGACCCTTAGATTGGAATTCTGGTCCATCAGAGATTAGGTAAGTGTCAGGTTACGGTTATGGGAAGGGGTTAGGCACCCAAACCGCCCGATCGAAATCGGTCTCCTATGCCTTTCCTATGCTAGACTCTATCTGTTAAACTAAACCAAACCAAGTGGTTTGATATCATTAAACCGAATCTGTATCCATCAGATTGCCTACGTATCACGGAATTATTCCAAAAATCAGGTTCACCATCGTAGTTCAGGTGTGATTAAAGTTTATGGCTGTGATTTATGCTTGTGCATGATTAAGTTTATTTGTTCAAGTTAAAATTTATGCTTGAATGGTTGAGAAATCCTATGGGTTAGGATCTAGATAGTCCATGTGGAGTGATAGATAGTCCTAGTGGATCTAAGAATAACCCTATTTGGGTTGAAATATGGATAACCCATTCTGGGTTGGAATGTGGATAACCATATGTGGGTCAAAATGTGGATAAATATCCTAGTGGATCTATGGATAGTCCAAGTGGACTAAGGTTTGGATAAATATCCTAGTGGATCTATGGATAGTCCGAGTGGACTAAGGTTTGGATAACCCCTTTTGGTTAGAATATGGATAGATATCCTAGTGGATCTATGGATAGTCCGAGTGGACTAAATTGTGGATCCGAATTTGGGTTTCTCCTAAATGGCCTACGTATCCTAGGGTTTGCCCTAGGAATCAGAATCCGCGTAGTTCGAACCTGGATAACCCTATTTGGGTCAAAATTGGGGTGTATATCCTAGTAGATCTATGGATAGTCCAAGTGGACTAAGGTGTGGATCCGAATTTGGGATTCTCCCAAATAGCCTACGTATCCTAGGGTTCGCCCTAGGAATCAGAATCCACGTAGTTCGGGAAAGATATGAAGCTTTGAAGTTCTAACGATCATTTTGCATGCAAGTTTGCATGGGACCCACTGGTGACTTCTACCTGGGATTTTTTTACGTCCACTTTGTAGAACATCATGAATGAAGAATAATGGTCTTGGAATCATCTGAATCCGATGTAGAACGGGAAAGATATGAAGCTTTGAAGTTCTAAGGATCATTTTGCATGCAAGTTTGCATGGGACCCACTGATGAGTTCTACCTGGGATTTTTTACGTCCACTTTGTAGAACATCATGAATAAAGAATAATGGTCTTGGGATCATCTGAATCCGATGTAGAACGGGAAAGATATGAAGCTTTGAAGTTCTAACGATCATTTTGCATGCAAGTTTGCATGGGACCCACTGGTGACTTCTACCTGGGATTTTTTACGTCCACTTTGTACAACATCATGAATGAAGAATAATGGTCTTGGAATCATCTGAATCCGATGTCGAATGATCAAGATATGATGATTTGAAGTTCAAACGATCCGACTTAGGATAATTTGCATGAAGGCCCCTGGGATTATTTATAATAATTTCAGAAGCCTCCCTTATATGTATCATCCGACTAAAATGGTCATATCTTCCTCATTTGATACCAGAATTGAGTAATTCTGGTCTCTTTTCGAAGATAATTCTATGACCTATGAATCTATGCAGATAATAACCCATGACCCTGCTGTGGGAATCAGTGAAAAATCACAAATTTTTAGGTTAAAGGTTAGAAACCTGCCATATTGGTTCACTTATGCCGAGGGTGGCAAAAATGGGGTGCTTAAAGGTATCGTACTTGGTTTGACTCGGAGGTGTTAATGTGGCATTGGCAAGTTGGGTAGTAATTTACATAGCAACTTGCATAGTCGGTCTCATCTGTTGTTGCTCTTGTATTTTATTGGGCCAAGTTTATTATAACCATAGCCAAGGTATTTGGTAGTCCAGGTGGTTGGCTGGAGTGGCTTGGTTGTTCACTCTTTTAATTCGATACAGTCTGAGATCTACTCATATGAGTTTTCATTATCCATTCTCGACCCTGATAGTGGTGGGGTCAAGTTGCAACCTCTTCTTAATGCTCAGCGGGTAATGGATCAGCTTGTGGTGGATCTCACTCTGAGTTCCCATGTCACCCAGAGTATAACTTTATCTTCTTGTAGTTATTCTTATTCATAATGTATGGCCATTATTCTCCTATCTCTGTTGGATTTAGCCCGAGATCTTTCTCTTTATCTCCACATGGATTTAGGCATTACTAACCATTTTTCTTCTTTCTCGGTCATGCATTGAGTTTCACCTCTTGTGAGTACCAACTCGGTATTCCAACTTTTTTGCTTTACAGAAGCTCCCTTCTTGCTACTGTACTTTATCCATTGTATTTCTAGATAACTGTCCGACTTATAGATAATACCCTATATCATTTGTTTATTAGGATAATTTTTGGTCTTCTCTTTCTGTTTGAGTGTATATATATATGGTTCCACCTCTTATATGTACGTTATTGTCTTGTTTAAGTTCTGTCTCAACCAACACAGATGCTTATGGTTTGTTTGTATTAAAGCTTTTAATTTATCCAAACTCAGTTCATGGACTCCAGTGGTAGTATTTAGGTTTAATGGGTTAGGCCTACGAGAGCTCTGATACCAAGTTGTCACACCCCAATTCTGGACTAACCAAAATGATGTGATGAACCATCAATAAACCAACGGTTCAACCAGGATCTCACTCAGGTTATCCCACATATGATAAACCAAAACACATTCCACAATAATCAGAGGTAATAAAGTAAATAGCGAAAGGCTTACTAATAATGAACTGAGGTCTATTCATGATAAATAATTAATATTCCATTTATTTCCGAGTAACCAAAACATAACTTAATACATATTACAATATTCAAATTTGAAAACTAAACACTAAACGTATCCATCGTTGAAACCCTCGCCTAACGAATCACGTTCCTCCTGCACAGCTTGCTCATCATGGCGTGTCGACATAATCTTCAATCATAATACCTGCAACATCAGAAACTAAAAGATTTGTGTGCACGAAGGTCAGCTCTCCAACTTGAGCTCAGTGAGTAAACAAAACAATGCAACAATACATATGCATGCGATTCAATTCATATCTTTGGTCTGGTTTTACGTTTACACTGTGCTATAGAAAGGATAGGTGGCCACCGCACCTCTATGCACGAGAGTGTGGATACGCCCGGTGAACCTCTCACCGTCGCCTACAGCACCCACAATGAACATTGTACACGAAGGTCACGTTTGTCGCTGCAAAACTTCATACCTTCAAATAAACCCCTGATGGCTAGGGCTGCAAACGGGGCTCGCTACTAACCAATCCTAATGTCAAACATTGTATCCAAGGCCTCACCCCAGCATCCCTCAGAGCACCTGTAGAGATAGAGCTAAGGCCTCCCGATAGAGTATAGGACTCAAGGACCGAGACCCTCCTTGATGCCCTACGTCGCAATAGTTCTGCTAAGGTAATGGCGATACGACGATGCTAATGCACAAGACTTGAGTTAGAGATAGAGCTAAAGTGCCCGGATCAAACACCGCCTAACACTTCCCCTGATGCCCTACTCGCATCAAGCACACTAACCACACACAAACAATCACATGCCTATTCGTATCATCATCATCATCATCATGTTATCAACAATAAAGTAAATATGCATGAAACAATAATAGAAATATTGGATGACATGTTATATGCACATTACAAGCATATTCGCATAGAATCAAGCATGTCATTGGACTCAAGAAAATAAAAGTAGTTTGTTATTATTCAGTTAATGTAGGTCTTGTTTCCTCACCTTTGCTTGTTTGTAGATCCTCTTTCAAGCCTTAAGAATCACTTTTATATCAATATTATATTGCTAGAAGACCTAACAAAGTCGATAGAATTTAATTAGAATTTATTCTAATTTTTACATCTTGCTGTTAACTGGGGGTCGATGCCTAGGGTCGGATGTTCCATCGACCCTAGGTGTACCCCTCCTTTCCTGAACTTCCAAAATGCTGGGGGTCGATGCTAGGGTCGGAGGTTCGATCGACTCTAGGTGCGACCCCCCATGGTTTGAGTCGAAAATATCAAATTTCGTCCATTCATTCATGTTTGGGGTCCTATGGCTTGCTTCTACAATCTATTCCACACATGTTTTATGGTTTAGAACTATTCTTTATTCACCTACATTATTTTAATGATCTCCTCCATGGTTTCCATTGAAACCTAACCTTGGATTGATGGTTTGGATTTCTCCGAGATCATACTCTCATCCTTATCTAACCTAAGGTCTGTAGAAATTCATGGAATTAGTATCCATACCTGGGAAGAATACTCCTTCTCTGTAATTCTTCTCCTTTTTTACTTTTTCTTCTCTCCCTTGCTTCTCTTCTTCTTCTCTTCCTTCTCTTCTCTTTCTCTCAATTCAATTAGGGTTGTAAAAGGAGTGAAAGAGGCTTAGGGACGTCGTATTTATAGTGTGAAACCTCCCAAAATAAGTCTCATTGAGTTTAGGAAAGGTTCCAATTGAAATTAGGAAGGTTTCCTGATTTTCGATTCGTGCTGTTTTTTCCCGATTACTGAGGGTCAATAAGAGGGTCGATGAGAGGGTCGACCCCCCTGCTACCCGTGGTTGAGGGTCGATAGTAAGGGTCGATTAGGGGGTCGGACCTGTCTGTTAAAACATGCGACCCTACCCTCATTTTGACTGTTTTTGGATAAATTTTCATATTAGGTCTTGGGTTTCTTCACACACTTGGTCCACTTGGCTCGACCATGATATGTTGATGGTTCACGACACGAAATGTAAGGTTAGACCGGGTTCATGGCGTGCGGGTCTTACATATATTGTTTGAGACATAAACTAAGAGGGAGAATAATGCATGTAATTAAAGGAGAAACAAATTATATATATATATATATATATATGTATATATGCCAAAACTTACCAAAATGAAAAAAATATATATCCAAATCAGAGTACGGTCCACAAACCGAACAGTTACTCTGTGATATATAAATAAAAGGAATTAAGTGGAGCAATCATGGTGCTGGAAGAGGAGGTGCCTCTCGGTCTCGATTACAATCCTCAGCATACACTCTCATGAGCCAAGCTACTTGTGTTTAGGATGCCCAAAGACTCTCAACGAGACTAAGAAACCCTTCATCAGTTGCTCACTAAGCCTCGCTGATCTCATGCAGTAACACCTTCTTGTCATCTGATGGTGGGCGCGAAGGACCAGCCAAGTGAGAAGTCCAAGAAGGTCCAACTCTAGTAGAACGTTGTGGCGATGGAGGTGGTATGGCATCTACATCCATGTACATCCGATCATCATCCTCTTCATCATCGCTCTCATGTGCCTTTGCTGCTGCCGCCTCTGCATCTGCAGCCACTACCCGACTGAGAGGATGTCTCATAGCATTCCTCTCGTCATCACTGACCTGTATATCTCTCATGCCCATCCTACTGATGGCCTCCCAATCAACATCAGATGAGAAGGTGTCCCCATAAATCCTCTCATCCTCTAAGCTTACGTATAGACAAGAGAGCAGAGTGGAGATCAACTGTCCATAGGGCAAGTTACCTCTCGAATCGGACAACGTAGCTCTGTGCATAGTTCGGATGATGATATATGGGAGACAGACCGGCTTCCTAGTGCATATACAGTACACTAGGTACTGAATCAATTGGGAGACCATGTCGTAGTGACCACCCTAAGGAATCAGATCATGCTAATTGATCTTACAATATATTCGATGCTCAGGACGTAGGTTAACAGCCTTCATCTCCTAGAGGTCGTCCCGAAGAATCTGGTTACATATCTCTGTACGTACCTTTGTAGATAAGAACTGGGGCTCCCTTGGTGCATAATAGACCAACTGGCCATCATTGAAAATGCCTAGGAGATCAGCCAACTCCAAACAATTGAAAGAGATAGGAATCCCTTTCACCCAACTGGTGATCCAAAGCTCTCTACCCCTATCCACATCCTCTAGGTCACCCTCTACCTGTAGGTGATAGTAGAACTGCTTCACAAAATCCGAGCGGGTGCAAGCCTCATACAGGATCACTGGAAGCCAGCCCATATAACCAAACGCCCTCTCCACATCAAACAGGGCTTCGGCTAAGTTCACACATCGACCCCCTTCTACTTTCTTTTGATCAAACTGTGGATATTGTACCTCCACTTCGATGGACCGAAAGCGACGCTGGTCATGAACTCGAGGAACTTTAGTGCGAACCATGATAACTTCAAGAAAAGAGAACAAGAAAAACAAGTTAAAGAAATTGTAAAACTGGACAGAATAACAACGTAAATTGGGAAAAGCCTTACTTTCACCCAAACATTGGGCAGGAGGACTTACATAGGTCCCAAACCATCATGCAAGGCTCGTTCAATCGACAATTGCAATTAAATAGATTAAATTTGAGGAAATTTTGAAAATAGGGAAAACCCGTAAATTCTAGGTCAAAAGTGGGATTTTCAAATTTAAACCATACCAACCAACGAAACTTGGATTTTCTTGAGGGCTTTCATCTGTTGGGTAGCCAATAGCAATAACCCCCAATAAAAATCAAATTTTTACGAACAATAAGATTTCAATTTGAAGAAAACCCTATATATGGAGAAAACCTAGTTATGAAAGCTTAAAGTGGAAGAAAGAATAGAGATCATACCACGAGGAATGGAATGTAGATCATCGATCGATGGAAAATATCATCAAGTTCGTACGGTTAATACTGTAGCAACCCAGTGGTAGCGAGCTAAGTTGCGATCGTAGGAGAAGGAAGGAGAAATGAGAGGAAAATCTGAGAAAAATAGGTTTCAAAACTAATTTTGAATCATACAGTCGCACAATCTGGCCAAAACCGTCGACCATATCATCGACCATGTGATAGACCATAGAGCCTCGGGAAGTTGCCAGGGTTTTGATGGTCAAACCTATGGTCGCGTAACGTACCACTGTAGGCCATCGACCGTATGACTGACTGTTGTCTGTCTTTGATTCTGTTAGAGTTATTGTTTCATAAATTGTTTCTTCTCTCTCCTTTTACTGTGGGACTAACAAAATATTTCCATTCTATCTTGTCTCACATGTGTGGCCTTCTCAATACTATTCCACCCAAGAATTTAAATGGTTGGGCGAAGATTAATCAGAAAGAGACAGAGTACAAACCCACCTCCACCACCTACGGAGGTTAATGACAATGAAGGTCAAGAAGAGCAAGGAGGAGATGCTAGAAATCGAAATGTTGTGCCTCAGGATGTTCACACCCAGGCCAACCCAACTAATTTACCAGCACCACCAATAGATTTGGCTACTACAATGATGAATTTGGCACAACAGGTGGAACTGATATAGAAAATATAAGCGAACATGCAGGCTGCTATGGGAATTTCTTCCCCGGCTGCTACCACTACATCAATTCCTGCAGGACAACCTAGTACAATACCTGGGGGTAGTAATATGGTGCCCCAATTGTCTACTATGAGCAACGTGGTACCCCAAGCACCCCAAACACCAGTTGTACAAGCTCAAGTGCAAAATCCTGAAGCACCGCAAGGTGATTACAACCATGGTAATTATCAGTACCAACCGCCCATGTATGGAGCTTATGCACAGTATCAGCTTGATCACTCCAGACTGATAGAGCTTTTTTGAAGATGAAGCCAAGGGAATTCACTGGTAAGTCATCGGATCCTCTGTGGCCTGCCCACTGGATCGACGAGATGGAAAGAAAATTTATGATGATCACTGTTAGCGAAGAAGAGAAAGTATTATATGCCACATTTATGTTGAAAGGTGATGCACACCACTGGTGGAAGTCCACTCGGAGTTATCTGTTGACAAAGCACACCCAATTAACCTGGGCTATTTTCAAGGAAGTATTTCCCTAGGAGTTTCAGAGATCAAATGGAAAAGTAGTTCTTGAGTCTATACCATGAACAGATGACTGTGGACGCTTATCAGCAGCGTTACAAAGAGCTGTTGTTCTTTTCTCCCTCCAGGATTAAGAGGAAGATACCAAAATTCGAAGGTTCGTCATGGGACTTAGGGGAAGCATCTGAGAGCATGTTTTGGGGCTGAAAAAGAACATATAGAATGAAGCTGTACAGATAGCACGGGTTTTGGAGTCGAGCGAAAGGGAGAGCTACTTTGCTCAAAATAGGTGTATCAAGAGGCCTAATGGAAACTCATTCAACAGAGGAACTCCAAGACATTTAAATCCTTCTGCACTCAAGGTTTCAATGCTGCATCTAAGACTACTCCAACAGCTCAACCGCAACTGAGGCAGGCTAATGCTGGAGTCAAATGCTTTAATTGCGATTAAATAGGGCATTATTCAAGAGATTGCCTTAAGCCAAGGAAGCAACTACAACAAGGAAAGGTTTATGCTGTTACTTCTAAGGATGCTGCCGTTTTGCTTAATGTAGTCATAGGTGTGATTCAACCATTTGATTGAAATATCTTGTGTGATCATGTAGACTAAATTAAATCAAATCATAGCTATCGTACCTATTAATGGCATATCTGTTAGAGTACTCTTTGACTCTGGGGCCACTCATTCTTTTATATCTGTGTCATTTGGGAAGAAGCTAGATATACCCCTCAGACCCTTAGACTACAAGTTACTCATACGATCACCTATGGGATTAGAAGTAGAATTAGACCAAGGTTATGAACCATGTTGAGTTATTATAATTGGATGAAGTTTGGACGCCAACCTGGTGTAACTTGAGATGGCAGACTTTGAAGTCATCCTAGGGATGGACTGGTTATCCCAGCATTCCATGAGTTTGCTTTGTGCTGAGAAGCAGATATCATGTAAAGAAAAGGAAGGCACAGAGTTCAGTTTTGTGGGAACCAAACTTCCCCGTAAAAGGAAACTCATCTTCTTTACATTAAAGGCTAAAAGATGCGTTGAGAAGGGTGGAGTTGGATACCTGGTGTCTGTTGTGGATCTTACCAAAAAAGTACCATGAATGGAAGATATAAAGGTTGTACGAGATTTTACAGAGGTGTTCCCTAAAGATTTACAAGGATTGCCACCTGATCGAGTGACAGAGTTCATTATTGACCTATTACTTGGAGCCACACCAGTATCTAAGGCACCATACAGAATGGCTCCTACTGACCTTAAGGAACTGAAGGTACAATTACAAGAGCTGCTAGACGATGGTTATATTTGACCCAGTATATCACCATGGGGAGCGCCAGTGCTATTCGTGAAGAAGAAGGATGATAATGTTCGACTTTGTATAGATTACCAAGAACTGAACAAGCTCACGATTAAGAATCGATATCCATTGCCTAGGGTTGATGACTTATTCGATCAATTGCAAGGTGCCAAAGTCTTCTCCAAAATTGATCTCCGGTCAAGATATCATCAATTGAAGATCAAAGAAGGTGATATTTCAAAGACAGCATTCAGGACAAGATATGGACATTATAAATTTCTGGTTATGTCATACGGATTGACTAACTTACCCGTAACTTTTATGGAACTCATGAACCGGGTATTCCACGATATGTTGAATACATCTGTCATCTTATTTGTTGACAACATCCTAGTCTACTCCAAGGACAAAGAAATTCATATCACAAATCTTAGAACCTCTTTGTAGCGACTGAAAATAGAAAAGCTTTACGCTAAACTTACTAAGTGTGAGTTCTGGCTGAGTGAAGTCGCTTTCTTAGGCCATGTTGTATGGGTTGAAGGAATTAAAGTGGATTCTAGCAAGATTAAAGCTATTGTAAAATGGGAAGCACCTAAGAATGTTGCAAAAATTAGAAGTTTCCTAGGTTTGGCTGGGTATTATCGACTATTCGTGGAAGATTACTCCAAGATCGACATACCTCTCACCAGTCTGCCCAAGAAAGGATAAAATTTGTTTGGACTGACAAATGTGAGGAGTGTTTCCAAAAACTGAAGGTAGGACTAATATTAGCTCCCATCTTGACCATACCGGCACCAGGATAACCATTTATCTTGTACACCGATGCGTCTGGGTTAGGTTTGGGATGTATGCTCACACAAGGAGAGCGAGTAATTGCGTATGCTTCCAGACAATTAAAGACACATGAGAAAAATTACCCAACCCATGACTTGGAATTAGTCGCAGTGGTACATGCTGTCAAGATGTAGAGACATTATTTGTATGGAGAGAAATTTCAGATTAAATCAGATCATAAAAGTCTCTGTTACACCCCAATTCCACACTATTCAGAATGGTCTAATGAACCGCTAATAAACCAACGATTCAACCAGGATCTCGAATAGGCTGTGTCCGTTTGCTTAAACCATACACATCGACAACCAAAAATCAGAATAAATACACGATAGCAAAAGTCTTTAATATTAAATGAACTGAGAGTCTAACTGTGATAAAGTAAATAAATTATCCAATTATCTTCAAAAAGGACTAAGACATAAATTAAAATAATTAAATCAATAACATTGTCTATATAACTTAAACAAAATAAAATAAAAAATACAGGAGTTGCACTCGCATGTTGAATCATGCGACTCCATCATCATTTCTGCCTCCATTGCCGCCGCATGCCCGTATGTTGGAGCATTCATATAATCTTCCAATGTCGTACCTGCATCATCAACTAAAAATATTCGAATTCGAAAAGGGTGAGCACACATCATGGCTCAGTGAGCAAACAAAACAATGCAACAAACATATGCATGCATTCAATTCATATCTTTGGTCTGGTTCATAAGTTTGCAATGTGCAATAGAAAGGATAGCTGGCCACCACACCTCTACATAAGAATGTGTGGAACCACCCAATGGATCAAACACCATTGCCTCCCCCACATGCACCCACCATGGAATAGAGATAGAGCTAAAGTACTTAGGACTGCACCGCATCACACTTCCCCTGATGCTCTATCCATACCAACATGTAAGCCCCTGTTGGTGAGGGCTTGCAAACTGGGCTCGCATCTAACCAATCATAATGTCAAATAGTGTATCCAAGGCCTCACACTAGCATCCCTCAATACGTTCATAGAGATAGAGCTAAGGCCCCCGACAGAGTCAATGAGTATACGGTCCGAGATCACCTCCCTGAGGCCCTACAACGTAATAGTTCTGCTAAGGTAATGGCGATATGACGATGTCAGTGGACAAGACTTGAGTAGAGATAAAGCTAGAGTCTGGTGACTAGGATGAACCACAGTGTCACATCCTCCCCCTGATGCTCCACTCGCATCAAGTACAATAACCACACTCATACATTCACATGCCTATTCCTAGCATCATCATCATCATCATGTTATAAATAAACGGATTAAATATACATGAACAGTAATAACAAGAATAGTGGATGACATGTGATATGCACATTACAAGAATACAAGCATAGAATCATTCATGGTGTTGGACTCAATAAACGAAAATAGTTTATTATTAACCAATTAGTTTAGGTTTTGTTCCCTCACCTTTGATTGCTAGGAGATCCTCGTTCAAGCTTTATAATTCACTTTTAAACCACTGAAAAGACCTAACAAGTCGATAGATTTTAATTAGAATTAGTTCCAACATGTTTAAACTAATAGAACCTGTAAGGTCGCAGGTAGGGTAGCACCTAGGGTAGCAGTTTCTGTGACCCCAGGGTGTAGGGTTGCAGGTGGGGTCGGATACCATTCGACCCTACGTGCGACTACACCCTCCCTGGGACTTTTCGAGGTCATGTGGTCAATCATATGGTCTCGTAGGGTCAGATATCATTCGACCCTATGTCCGACCACACGTGTTCTGAGTCGACCTTCATTCTAAAGTCCATCCCTTCATGTTTGGATCCTTTGGCTTACTATCATGATCCATTATATGATTGTTTTATGGTTCAAAACTACAATTTATACACCATTCATTGTCCATAATGATTTCCTCCATGGAATCTCCTAGAACTTATCCATGGATGGATGATTTGGGTTTTTCCTAACCCTATGTTCTTCATAAATATTATAGGCTCTCTTATTCAGGTAGGGAATTAGGTTCATACCTTAATACAGAGGTTTCTCTGAACTCCCTCCTCTTTCTCAGTCTTCTTCTTCAGGTTTCCTTCTCTTCTTCTCTTCCTTCTCTTTCTCTTTCTCTCACCTTCAATTAGGGTTCTAAAGGAGTGAAAGAGGCTAAGGGACGTCCTATTTATAGAGGAAAATCCTCTATAATAAATCCCAATGTGTTTAGGAAAGATCCCCTTCGAATTAGGAAGGTTTTCTAATTTTTGGTTTCTGTCTATCATCGTAGGGTCAGACGTAGGGTCGCAGAATCCATCGACCCTACACCTTTTTAGTCATGCTACCCCACGAGTAAAAAGTCATGGGTTGGACTTCTTTTGAGGTAGGGTCGATCATACCTGTTTAGGCATACGACCCTACTCTCTCATTTGACTATTTTTGGGTTAGACTTCATACCTGGTCTTCTGGTTTCTTTACGCACTTAGTCTACTTGGCTCGACCATGATAGGTAGACCTGGTACAACGTGGTAAAACCGATTAGTTCGATATGGGTCTTACAGTCTCACTCATCTTTTTCAATCAGAAGGAGTTGAACATGAGACTATCCTTTTTCTTTTTTACCAATTTTTGAAAAGAGAAGATGGTAGGAGTTGCTAAAGGATTATGATTGTGATATCCAGTATCATCCAAGAAAGGCTAATGTAGTTGCTAATGCATTAAGCAGAAAGGCAATGACAAAATCTCAAGAAGAAGCTAATACAAATACTGCAGTGTGTGACACAGGAAGAGTATTCTATTGTGGCAATAAACAGTTTGTGATTGATAAACCAAGTGAATTAACTGATCTAGGGTTTATTCATCAATTTTCAAACATGTTTGCTACATTGAAGATTATACCTGATCTGATAGATGAAGTACAAGTAGCTATTAAATCAAACCTCTATATGAGAACAGTGCAAGAAGACCTTAAAAAATGTAGGACTATTCATGACTTCACTTTGGACTTTGAAAAAGTACTAAGATACAAAGGGAGAGTGTGTGTTCTTGAAAGTGAAGACTTAGATATTAGACACAGATTAATGAAGGAAGCCCACACTACTACCTATTCGGTACACCCTAGGAGTACAAAGATGTATCAAGATCTAAAGAAACTATATTGGTGGAGGTGAATGAAAGTAGATGGAGCTAAATATGTGTCTCAATGCCAGAATTATCAGTGAGTAAAGGCTGAAAGACAAAGACTTGTAGGATTGCTACAGCCACTACCTAAACCAGCATGAAAATAGGATTGCATTACTATGGACTTTATCACTGGACTACCATTGACTTCCAGAGTAGTTGATGCAGTCTGGGTAATTATGGGCTGTTTGACTAAGACAGCTCACTTTATAGCTATACAAACTCAGTATACATTAGAAAGGCTTGCTAAGCTATATGTGGATAATATTGTCAGACTGCATGGTATACCTGAAAGTTTTAGGAAGGATTACAAAAAGCTATGGGTACAACGTTAAAGTTTAGTATCGCATTCTACCCTCAGACCGATGGATAATCAAGGCGCACCATTTAAATTTTAGAAGATATGCTTCAAGCTTGTGTGATTGATTTCAAAGGATCATGGGATGAGAAATTACCATTGATCGAGTTTACATATAACAACAGCTATCGGCTACTATACAGATGTCACCCTATGAAGCACTTTATGGGAGGAAATATCGAACTCCTTTGTTTTGGAATGAAGTTGGAGAACGGAGAATGGTAGAATCAGAATTTATCGAGGAGACTTGTCGAGTAGTAGACAACATGAAGGAAAGGGTCTGAAGAGCTCAAAACCGTCAGAAGCAATATGCAGATAATCTACGCCGAGATCTTGAATTCACCGCAGGTGATAAGGTATTTTTTAAGATATCTCCGAGCATGGTCTAAAACTGTTTGGACAGAAGGGAAAGCTATGTCCTAGATATATTGGACCTTATGAGATTCTATCAAGGCATGGAAAGGTAGCATATCAGTTAGCACTATCACCATTGTTGTTTAGTGTACATGATGTATTTCATGTTTCACAACCGAAGAAGTACGTCAGAGACCCGACACACGTGTTAGCAATGGATCCACCAGATTTGACTGAAGATTTGACGTTCGAAGTGGTACCTTTTGAAATCACTAGTCGAAAGGTACAACGTCTTCACAACCGCGACATCTATTATGTTAAGGTTACTTAGAGAAGCCAAGATGTAGAAGAAATCACATGGGAAAAAGAGAATGCTATGCGAAAGCAATATCCTCACCTATTCAACTCCGAAGGTATGTGCAAATTTCTAGGAAAAAATTTATGTAAGGGGGAAAGTTGTAAGACCCGCACTCCACTAACCCGATCTAACCGCGTCATGCAAGATCTTCCCATCATTGCTGGACCAAGTGGACCGACCGTGTGAAGTAGGATCACAAACCAAGTATGAAAAATTGACTCAACACTCTAAGAACTATGCGTAGGGTCAAATACCTAGGTACGTATGGTCAACCATACGGTAAGAAACTAAGATTACAGACCAATGACCCTACGGTCATTGTTTTCGACCCTATGGTCGATGGATTCTGCGATCGTATGTCTGACCGTAGGACCCCAAATCAGACTCCGAACTTGGAAACTTTCCTAATTTGAGGAGGATCTCTTTCCTATTGTTAGAGAACTCTATATGGAGAGTTTCTCTCTATATAAAGGACATCCCTCAACCTTTTTTTACTCTTTTAGAACATTAGTAACCCTAGAGGAAGAGAAGGAAGAGAAGGAGAAGGTGTTGCTGAGAAGATTTTAGTTCTCTTCTATAGGCAAATGTATGAACCTAATCTCTGAAGATGTAAATTCTATGGAATAAGATTTCTATGGAGGATTAGAGTTGTCAACCTATTATTATCCATGTGATTCCTTGAGTAAATTCCAAGGATAACCATGAGGGATGAGTTTGGTGATAATGGTTGATGAGAAACTATTAATGATGACTATAAGAAAACCTTAGTACGAACCCAAGAGAAAAAATGCCAAGGAGTTGACCCTAGAAGAACTCAGATTGAATGTAGCTTGTGACTAGAAATCGTAAGGTTACAGCTACGATCGACCATAGCATGACCATGGCATGATCAAAGTATCGACCATAGGCATTCGGGAAGAATTTAGAAAACATATGGTCGCAGGGTATGGTCGCATATAGTGCGATCGTAGGGTATCGACCGTACGTAGTAAGCTCGACATAGCATGCGACCATAGGGCCTATCAAACACCTATCAATGATTTATTTTGATTTTTCGACTACTGTAACACATTACACATGAATCCTAACTTGAATTTATACAACTTTTAGGAATTGATTCAAAGAGAATTAAAAGGCTTGGAAGGAGATCAAGTTTTGGTAATAGGTGAGGGAACAAGACTTAAACTAATTAGATAATAATAAACTATTATTTTATTGAGTCCAAAGCCATGATTGATTCTATGCTTATATGTTTGTAATGTGCATCTCACATGCCATCCGATATTATTGTTATTACTGCTCATCATGTATATTTACTTTTGTCTATTTGGTACAATGTTGATTGGTGATGCTAGGAATAGGCATGTGACTGTATGTGTGTGGTTAGTGTGCTGGATGTGAGTAGAGCATCAGGGGGAGGATGTGGCATTGTGGTCTTTGACCTAGTCACCAGACTCTAGCTCTATCTCTATTCAAGTCTTGCCCACTGACATCGTCGTATTGCCATTACTTTAATAGAACTATTTCGTCGTAGGACATCAGGGGAGGTGGTCTCGGACTGTGTGGTCTCTGACTCTATCGGGGGCCTTAGCTCTATCTCTATGGACGTATTGAGGGACACTGGGGTGAGGCCTTGGATGCACTGGATGAAATTTAGGATTGGTTACTTGCGAGCCCAGTTTGTAAGCCCTCGCCAATAGGGGCTTACTTGTTGGTATGGGTAAGGCATCAGGGGAAGTGTTGGCGGTGTTTGATCTGAACACTTTAGCTCTATCTCTATTCCATGGTGGGTGCATGTGGGACAGCAATGGTGTTTGATCCATTGGACAGATTCACACACTCGTGTATAAAGGTGCGGTGGCCGCAAATCCTTTCTATACCATATTGCAAACTTAAAAACCAGACCAAAGATATGAATTGAATGCATGCATATATTTGTTGCATTGTTTTGTTTGCTTACTAAGCCGTGATCTGTGCTCACCCTTTCGACATCGAATATTTTTATTTGGTGATGCAGGTCCAACTATAGAAGAGTACATAAATGTGCCGACATATGGACACATGGCGGCTATGGACGTAAAAGCTGTTGAAGATGCGCATGATCCTTCATGCGAGTTCAATCAATGCGTCTTTGATTAGTTTAGTTATATTTTGGTTAACAGACATGTAATTGATTATTTTATTTTATCTCTTAAGTTACTTGGAGAGAACTAGATTAACTATTTATTTAGTACTGTTAGATACTCAGTTCATTTAATATAAAAGACTTCCGCTTATTTGTTTATTATCTCTGATTATTACTGTGGAATGTGTGTATGGTTAATATGGTGGGTACTACCTAACGAAGATCCTGGTTAAAGGAATTGTTCAACAAGGTCGATAGTTAGTAGGGAAAATCTGTAAATGCCCACGTGTTAGTATCAGCCACAATTCCAATTAAACCATAATAATATCTTAAATACTTCATGTTATGATAGATATAAACAATGCATCAAAATTTTTCCCATTTTCTAGGTCATTTTAGCTTATTTTCTGAACCAAAGGTAGTAACTGGGAGCACACTCCACCGGTTAGGTGGGACCGGTTAGTAATCCCCCCAATTTAATGGGAAAACCAGATGATCGACACCAGGTGAACTACCCTTTGGTTATTCATCCGGTTAGTATCACTTGTAAAATAACCCACATCTAGTAGGTTAATTAGAGGAAGTGGCAGATGATTAACCATCCGGTTATTCTGCTGGTTGAATACTAAATTTTTTTTCTAAGTTTACAATATAGATAAGGCACTGAAGTGGCATTATATGACTCTGGTTATTTTGAATGACCTCGGTTAATTTTTGGCACCTAAAGTCCAATTGACAAGACTCCTAGTCAACTGGTGAATTGAAGTGGAGGCAGGGTTTAAGTAACCGGTTCGCCAATTCCACAAAACCCAAAACTCTATAAAATGCTTGTGAGTCTTCATTTGGAGCCCACAAAAGTGTGGCTCCAGGAGAAAGAGAGAGAAAGAGGTTCCCTCAGGTGTTCCGAAGGTTTCTTCCTCCATTCTCATTGGTTTTTGACAACATTAGGTGACAACCCAACATCTTCCATCTATATATGATTCTTTAGCCTTCTAATTGTTTATTTTACTTCAGTGGTCATACCTAGGGCTTTTCCTAAATGTTTTATGGGAAAGAGGGAACACTGAGAGGTTATCCGAAGTAGGAATGACTTTCTGATGTTGGAGGCATTGGTTCCCACACCAAAGTTCCTCCTAGCTTTCTAGAGAAAATCACATCTTTTCTAATTGTCATTTCCACTTGCCTTACTTGTAGACATTATGGCCTATGATAGAGAGGTAGAATCATCCCAACTAGATAGTTTGATAAGGCACGATTCCTATCATATGACTGTAGCCAAAAGTGGGTGAAGATTAGCACAGCTAAGATTGAGGTAGCATGTTATGTTGTTTTGGAAGAGCTAACCAGGTTCGCTACTAGGGTGCACTTCGATGCACTAGGTTGGACCCTTGTTTTACACATTAACAATGACGTGTACCCCAACTTAGTGAAGCACTTATTTTGTAACTTGGGCCACACGATTGACGGGGTGGGAGTACTTTGTCTCACTAGCATGGTGAAAGGCATACGTATCACTCTGAGCATCACCATTCTGAGAAAAATACTTGACACATTCACTGTTGGAAGAACGATATACTTTGGGCCTCATTAAGTTGTAGACTACCTAGAGGATCAGTGGATCACTTTACAAAAGGAGCTCATCTTTCCAGAAAAACTAGACCTGGAGAATGGAATCATTGAGTCCGACTATATATCTATACCTAGAGTCATCAATCGCATCCTATAGCATAATATACTCCCTAGGGTTGGACATAGAGATGAGCTGAACATGTTCGGTATGTACGTAACGCACAGTGTACTCTGGGGAGAGCAGCTATGTCTCCTATATATCATTTTGAGATATATTTTATTCTTAGCAGACCACCTGGGTCCAGATGGAAGACTATCGTCTGTTGTCCCGTATCTTTGCTCACTTTAGGGTGAGCTTCGTTGGAGAGGTCATGGAGAATGGGAAGGAGTCTTCCCCATTTGGTTGGGCTAGCATTGTTCGGATGAAGCTGCATGAACTGGTGATGTCTTACCCGAGCTCGAGGCAATCAAAAAGCCATGTAGAAGAGTTTGTCAGAGACATCTAGTGGCACACTAGGTAGCTGTCAAAGAGGATAGTGATAGCGAGAGGTAGATCTCGACAGGAGACTTAGCTTCTACTTCTACAACAGCATCTAGATCTAGAGGATGAATGGCTCGAGTTGAGGAAATGTTTACCGCTATCCAAGAGGGTTAGTAGAAAATCATAGAGGAACTAGTCGATATGCAATGGGTTCAACAGACCATAGTGAGGCGTCAAGATGCCTTTGATGAGGATCTTCGACAGGTTCGAGCAACAATGGTGCCTGCCCCACCAGCTGCTAGGGATCCTCAGTGATCACGCTGTATTTTCTTACTTTTCCTTGACATTAGCACCTACCTTTAGGTACTTATTATATGTATAGGGTAACGGTCTAGGTTGTGACTGTACCCCATCTTGTATCACCAAACATATATATATATATATATATATATATATATATATATATATATATATATTTATATATATATAATAACATATATATATATATATATATAGAATGTCTAACTTATACTTGTGCATTATTTTCTTGTTTAATTCTTGTAATTGTGACTAAACTATAGTTGTCCGTACTCACTACTGTTGGTTTGTACATTTCTTTTAGTTAACCTATGCATCTGCCATTGGCACATGGACACGTGTGTGTAAGGGAAACTTATAAGTATTACAAAGTGGTTTTCTCTGATACTAGTGTTGTCACAGCTCATTCTAGAGAATCGAAAGTGATATCCGGGTCAACCCTTGTGGCATCCGAATACATCCAAGATCGCTACCATAATGATTATAAAATAAATCCCACAGTTTACATAGTGGTTTGCTCTGATACTAGTGTTGTCACAGCTCATTCTAGAGAATCGAAAGTGATATCCGGGTCAACCCTTGTGGCATCCGAATACATCCAAGATCGCTACCATAATGATTACAAAATAAATCCCACAGTTTACACATGCAATGACCACAATAATCAAGAAGCAATTATAATATAGCAAAAGCATTAAATACTGACAGATGCATCTAATGATAACATATCTCATACTATGTAACAAATTATCTATTACAAAACCAGTCGTGCATTACAAAATACTATAATACCCATATACACATACCCAAATACAAAAAGAGTAAATCTGTTACATTGCTCTTGATAAATATCTTCATCTAACAATAAAAAGAATCGAATCATAATAATCCAGAGTATATCAGGGAAGGAAAAAAGTAAGGAGAGGGCTACGCCATCCATAGACATAGTCGCTGCAGGTGCAGCACTCACCATGCTCTCCAACAACATCATCAGAACCAGAAACCATGCTAGCATAAGGAGACACCATAAACTTAGTTATTGTGAAGTCACCTGTAAAAGAATCGAAAAAGAAGTATCGACACGAGGTGAGCTTACATCCCAACTTAGTGAGAAATCTAGTATCACATGCGTACAACATACAACATCAAATGATATGAAATGCAGTTCATTTTATATTAGGTATTAGGTTTGTTTTTCTACATTCTGGGTGAAGGTAGAAGTTGAATACACTTAAATTGCTTTTACAAGCAAACTCCCCCCCTTGGGGATACCCATCCTTACAGGGTTCATCGCCTCGCACCATATACCCCACATACGCCAGCTACCATACACCCATAAGTCATTGACTCCCCCTAGGGTCACCAAACCTTTAGGAATGCGAAGCTATACTAGTATTTATACCCCTACTAGAGGGGCGTAGGAAGACAAAGGATGGTACCACCTAGGTCTATTGTGTTCATTCATTTCTCTTTGGCTGCCTTCCAACAAAAGCCCCCAAATTACCACTCTCATGCATCACCGTGCCCCAACTAGCATGTCGACATAACCATCACGTTATCCACCAACAGGGACCCAGCTATAGTCCAATGGATCAACGTGTCTACCACTATCATGTTCACATTCCAATGTGATCCATGTGCCTTCACTCCCATGCATCACATGAACCACCATACATGGTTGCAATCCAACATGACTCGTGCACTCACACTCTTATGCATCACACAAGCCATCATATATGGTTGCTTAAATTTATTAAAAAAACTATGCCCTAACCCCCAACCCTGGCTCCACTCCCATGGATCACCGTGCTCCCGCTAGAGCCTACATCAACAACGTGACCCATGTATTATGCTCCCACAAGGTACACATCCACCATACCCAAACAATATACAAACATTCATAGTTGTTATAATGCAATGCATGCTCATATCAATAATGGAAAACATACAATTTAAATAACAACCTATGCATGTTACTAGTAAAGTAGACATGTTATTATTAAGAATGCCCTATGTCTATGGACTAGACCCCTCACCTGATTGCACAAGAAGTGCAGTAGTAATCTGAAGCCAAATAGAAGGCTTCAACAATCACCCTTATTCGATACCTATTTAACATATAAGGATTCATTAGTTTGGTTTCATATCTTTTAATCATTATAGACAAGCATTAAATGTCCATACATGGGTCCCAAGATAAGCCGAGAACCCAACGATTGGTCTCTCTAGTCATTCCTCGGCAAACTGGTTCAAATTGACTGAATCGGAGGATGGAACTAGTGGAGGGTTCTCCAGTACGATCAACCGGTTAACACTTTAAATATTTTCTAAGTGGACAGAATCAGAGGGATGAACAGATGGTTAACCATCCGGCTGGTCATCCAATTTGTATACTATTACAAACCCTAGGATTCCAGTAGATTTTTCAGAGGCTTTGCCAGGTGGTCATTCATCTGGCATTGACTCAACTTAATCATTAAGCCTAAACAGAGGATCCGAACCAATCAAACCCACCGAGAAATCGGTTAGATAGCGGGGAGGCTAATTCGGAGGAACGTGCCTCTAGGATGAAACATCGGTTGATGTATTGGTCATAAGCCAAGGCTTTTGCCTCGGTGGAGCCATAGTTTAAGCCAAGCAGATGAACAAACATGTCCGTGGTTTTGGTACGTGGCACTGGTTCAGACCCAAAAACCAGGTCACGAACCAAGCTTGGTCTCCAAGCTTGGGAGACTTGTTTTCCACTTTAGCATTTACATTTTAGTTAATGGAAAACTCATTCCCACCATTATTAGGCACAATGGGAGCCATTTGTGGCTCCAATACTCCCTTAATGGAGTTGGGTGGAGCAAAAATTAGATCTAGGTCATTAATGAAATCTCCATTAATGGAGCTTCAACCATCAAGCATTCTTGTTTTTATTCCCTAAAGGAAAGAGGAAGAAAGCAAATCCTACCCTCAATAACTCCTTAAGGGAGTGGGTGAATTGGACCCTAGGTTTTCTAGGTCATTAATGGTGGTTACCATTAATGGAGCTCAACCACCATGGTTCTAGCATTCATTCACCAAGGAGAAAGGGAAAGGAGGAGGTAGGGACTTACCTCTAAGTGAATGAGCTAGGGCTTGAGATCCTTGGGCTCTTTTCCTTCTATTACTTCTTTTCTTCTCTTCTCTCACTCACCCATGGTTCGAAGAAGAGTAAAAGGAGGGCTTGGTCCCCCTTTTAAAGAAATTAATGAGAGAGAAAGTATCACACCCCAATTTTGGACTAACTAGAATGGTGTGATGAACCGTCAATAAACCAATGATTCAATCAGGATTCGTATAGGCTATGCCAACCATGTTAAACCAAAACACATTCTACATTAATCAGAGATAATAAAGTAAATAGTGGAAGTCTTATTAATAATGAACTGAGGTCGACTCATGGTAAATAATTAATATTCCAATTATCTCTAACTAACCAAAATATAATTTAATACATATTACAAATATCCAAATACAAAAGGTAAACACTAAGCGTATCGGTAGTTGAAACGCTCGCCTAATGAATCATAATAGTCCTCCACAACTTGTACATCCATAGCCGCCACTTATTCATATGTTGGCGTGTTGACAAAATCTTCAACCGTAATACTTGCAACATCAGAAACTAAAAAGAATTGCATGCGTGAGGGTCAGCTCTTCAACTTGAGCTCAGTGAGTAAACAAAACAACGCAACAAACATATGCATTCATTCAATTCATATCTTTGGTCTGGTTTATAAGTTTGCAATGTGCTATAGAAAGGTTTGGTGGCCGCTGCACCTCTATACACGAGTGTGTGAATCCGCCCAATGGATCAAACACCATTGTCATCCCACATGCACCCATCATGGAATAGAGATAGAGCTAAAGTGTCCGGATCAAACACCGCCAACACTTCCCCTGATGCCTACCCATACCAACACGTAAGCCCCTATTGGTGAGGGCTTGCAAACTGGGCTCGCAACTAACCAATCCTAATGCCAAATAATGTATCCAAAGCCTCACCCCAGCATCCCTCAATACGTCCATAGAGATAGAGCTAAGGCCTCCCGGTAGAGTCAGAGACTATATGGTCCGAGACCACCCCCCTTGATGCCTTACGACGTAATAGTTCTGCTAAGGTAATGGCAATACGACAATGTTAGTGGGCAAGACTTGAGTAGAGATAGAGCTAGAGTCTGGTGACGAGGTCAAAGACCACCATGCCACGTCCTCCCCCTGATGCTTCACTCGCATCCAATACACCAACCACATACATACATTCACATGCCTATTCCTAGCATCATCATCATCATCATGTTATAAATAAATGGAATTAAATATGCATGGAAAGTAATAGCAGTAATATTAGATGACATGTGAGATGCATATTACAAGTATACAAGCATAGAATCAATCATGGCATTGGACTCAATAAAAATAAACAGTTTGTTATTAACCAATTAGTTTAGGTCTTGTTCTCTCACCTTTGATCGATGTTTGTTCCTCTCCTTGTTCCTCTCCCAAGCTTTGGAAGTCACTTTGAATCTATTAGGATCCTAAACAATTAATGTATATAACTTAGGTTCAAGTTTACCAAGTGACAGTAGTCAAAAACCTTGTTTGGTCTTAAAATATACTTGCTGTTTTTCTATGGTTGATGCTTTAGTCGATGCTATGGTAGCAATATATGCCACCGTAAGACCTACGGTCGGTGCCCTATGATCGCATTACATGCGACTATAGCTGCGACCGTATGATTCCTAAATTCTTCCCGAATGGCTGTGGTTGATACTTTCTCATCCTATGGTCGACCATAGCTACGACCATACGTAGTTTGGTTGATTTTTACTTCTCACTTGAGTTCCTTTTCTTGGATCATCAATTGGGGTCCTCCCTAATGATCATTCTAAGGATAATATTCTTAGTTTATCCCTCATCCATTAACCCTAACCTATTCTCTTTGGTTTTCTTTAGAAATTCCATAACCAAAATTGTTACATTAGATTCAACACAACAACTTGACGGAAATGAACCTATTCTATCTGATCTATCCTATGGAGTCAAGTCCATACATTAAGCTTGTTGTAAAAAGATAGAACTCTTTTCTGCAAACCTTCCTCTTAGCCTTCTTCAAATCTCCTTCTCCTTCTTTTCCTCTCTCTCTTTCACTCGTAGGTTTAGAGTTTCAATTTGGGTTCTAAAAGAGAGAGAGAGGCTAAGGAACATCCCTTATATATAGGGAAAACCTCCATATAGAGTCCTCTTTCAATTAAGAAAGAGTCCTCCTCAAATTAAGAAAGTTTCCTAAACAAGGAGTCGATTCTGGGTTCCTACGGTCGATCATATGGTTGCATAAATTGTCGACCGTACCACCAAGAGATGCGACCATAGGTCACATGGTCTCACTATGGTCAATCGTAGGTGCGACCGTAGCCCCCAAACATGCCACCATAGGTCTAAAATTCACTGGTTTTTAGTTTTTGACTGTTTGCTTCCATACAAACTTAACCAGTCAACCACAACAACTAAATTTGACTTGTGACTTCATCTTGTGGTTTCTTCATATAATTGGTTCACTTGAGCCAATTTTGATGGGAAGACTGGTCATGACACGAGAACGTAAGGTTAGACCGGGTTCATGGCGTGTGGGTCTTACAACTCCACCACCCTTAAAAGAAATTTTCTCCCCAAAATTTGTATGTATGGATCTCACAACTCCCCCACCCTCAAAAGAAATTTCATCCTTGAAATTTAGATGTACCTTTAGAGTCGAATAGGTGGGAATACTGTTTCCGCATTTCATCTTTCTTTTCCCATGTAATCTTCTCCACGTCTTATCTTTGTCAGGTTACCTTCATATAATAATTATCCCAACTTTGGAGATGTTGTACCTTTCAACCAGTGAACTAGACTGGTACCACTTCAATAGTTAAATCTTTTATTTAATCCAGTAGATCCCTGGTTAATACCTTTGATATGGATCCCCAATGTACTTCTTCAATAGAGACATGCGAAATACATCATGCACACTGTGAGGACAAAGATGGAAATCTTAGAAGTCACTACCTAGATTAAGGTCTAGGACCCTGAAAAATGTGAAATCTTATCCCGAGATAAGACTTCGATTGACTCATGACCCTTAGATTGGATTTCTGGTCCATCAGAGATTGGGTAAGCGTCAGGTTACGGTTCTGGGAAGGGGTTAGGCACCCAAACCGCCCGATCGAAATCAGTCTCCTATGCCTTTCCTATGCTAGACTTTATCTATTAAACCGAACCAAACCAAGTGGTTTGATATCATTGAACCGAATCTGTATCCATCAGATTGCGTACGTATTATGGAATTATTTCAAAAATCAGGTTCACCATCGTAGTTCTGGTGTGATTAAAGTTTATGATTGTAATTTATGCTTGTGCATGATTAAGTTCTTTGTTCAAGTTGAAGTTTATGCTTGAATGGATGAGAAACCCTATGGGTTAGGATCTAGATAGTCCATGTGGATTGATAGATAGTCATAGTGGATCTAAGAATAACCCTATTGGGGTCAAAATATGGATAACCCATCCTGGTTGGAATATGGATAACCCTATCTGGGTCAAAATGTGAGTAAATATCCTAGTAGATCTATGGATAATCCAAGTGGACTATGTTTTGGATAACCCATTCCGGGTCAAAATATGATGACCCTATTTGGGTCAAAATATGGATGGATAACACTATTTGGGTTAAAATATGGGTGGATATCTTAGTGGATCTATGGATAGTCTGAGTGGACTAAAGTTTAGATAACCCATTCCAGGTCAAAATATGGATGACCCTATTTGGGTCAAAATATGGATGGATAACCCTATTTGGGTTAAAATATGGGTGGTTATCCTAGTGGATCTATGGATAGTCCGAGTGGACTACAGTGTGGGGAAATTTGGGATTCTCCCGAATGGCCTACATATCCTAGGGTTTGCCCTAGGAATCAGAATCCATGTAGTTCGAAAAATGATAACCTGTTCTAGGTTAGAATGAAAACCTATTCTAGGTTTACAGTTGAGAACCTGTTCTAGGTTTAGGGTTGAGAACCTATTCTAGGTTTAGGGTTTATCGAGGGGCAAAACCGTCCTGAATTACCATTTTCAACCTAAGCTCTAATTTTGACAAGTTTGGCAAAGCATTTTCTTTCTTTATTAAGGTTTTTTTATTATTTACATTATGCCCTTCACAAGAATGTGGGTGCCTAAATGCACGTCCCCACACCTAATATGTTTGCTAGGTGTACAAATATGCAGTTTGACTAGGGTGCAGCATAAATTAAATTATTTCCAAAATAGAAAATATCATTCAAATATGGCAACAAACAACATATATCATCTCATGTATGGCAAGAAATTCACATATAGTAAGATTGTTAAAAATCTCTCAAATATGGCATGTATTGCAAATAAGGCAAGAGCCTATATGACATGATATAATATGCTATCTTCTAAGCATGGCAAAACCTAATATGACAGTGAGCATTTAAACATGGCAATGAACATCCAAACATGACAGTGAGCATTTAAACATGTCAGTGAGCATCTAAAAACACTTATGATGAAAAATTCAATGGTATAAATCACTATTGATGGTAATCTAACCGTTCATATTGCGTTAAGACACTTATGATCAAGATCTAATGGTTCATATTTCCTTAAGACACTCATGATCAAGATCTAGTGGTTCATATTCATGCATCAACACACCTAAAATCAAGGGTTTAGATTTGATCATTAAAACATCCAAGATTAATGACCATTATTAAATCACTTAAAATTCTAAGATCAATGGCCAATATTCATCACATAAATTCCATTCATGATCGGATCAATTTCATTACATTGAAATTCCACTCATGATTGGATCAATTTCATCACATCCAAGCATGGTACGATCAAACATATTAAATTCCAGCATGGGTATCAATCTCATAAAAATTCCAAGCATCCGATGGGATCGATTTTCATCATATTAAGCATGGTACGATCAAACACATTAACATTCAAGCATGGGGATC
Organism: Protea cynaroides; assembly: GCA_028583415.1. NCBI lineage: Eukaryota > Viridiplantae > Streptophyta > Magnoliopsida > Proteales > Proteaceae > Protea > Protea cynaroides. The sequence goes on from CM053269.1 coordinate 8,427,379, forward strand.
AATCACATTAAAAATTCCAGCCATAGGTTGGACCAATCATATTAAAATCCCAGCCATAAAGATTAATAACATTAAAAATCACAGTGGACCAATCATATTAAAATTTGAAATCATATGGTTGGAATCATATACAGAAAAATTCATGATCTAATATGGTCATACTTTATCACATTCAAGTCAAGATCAGATGGTTAACCACATTAAATTCACACAGACAAATGGTGAGATGGTCGGTTGAGTTAGTGGGGTGCATGCATGAATATTGGTGGATGTTGGTCTAATTTCAAGAGGGGAAAGAAGGCAACATGTGGTGTGGTGTTGTTGTTTTTTTTCTAAAAAAAGTAGTAGCAGCAGGTGGTGCGGTTTATGTAGAAGGTAAGTGTGTTGCAGGTGTGGGATATTATAGCAGATGTAGTGGAGTTGGTTGTGTAACAGGTTTGTAGAAAAGGCGGGTGGTGATAATACAAGTAATGGTGGGGTAGCAAAAGCAGATTTGGTTTAGAAATTTACCTCATCTTTCCTCTTTCTTCTTCCTTGTAGCACCACCGAACCTGAATTTCCCAGGCTCCCAGCTCTCTCGAAACTCTCTTTTCCTTATTCTTCAACTCCAGTCCCTCTTTCTCTTCTTCTTCTTCTTCTTCTTCATCTCTCTCTCCTCTTTCTATTTCCCGATTCTGCCATCTCTTTTATTTTTAATTTTTTTTCTTCTCCTTCTTCCTCTCCTCAATCTGCCATCTTCTCGGTTCTTCTGTTTCTTTTTTTCTTTTTTTTTCTTCTCTCCACTTCCTTCCGCTCTCTCTCTCTCTTTCTCTTCTTCTCGGTTGGTTGTGTAACAGTTTTGTAGCAAAGGTGGGTGGTGATAATACAGGTAATGGTGGGGTAGCAAAAGCAGATTTGGTTTAGAAATTTACCTCATCTTTCCTCTTTCTTCTTCCTTGTAGCACCACCGAACCAGAATTTCCCCGGCTCCAAGCTCTCTCGAAACTCTTTTTTCCTTATTCTTCAACTCCAGTCCCTCTTTCTCTTCTTCTTCTTCTTCTTCTTCATCTCTCTCTCCTCTTTCTCTTTCCCGATTCTGCCATCTCTTTTATTTTTTTTATTTTTTTCTTCTCCTTCTTCCTCTCCTCAATCTGCCATCTTCTCGGTTCTTCTGTTTCTTTTTTTTTCTTTTTTTCTTCTCTCCACTTCCTTCCGCTCTCTCTCTCTCTTTCTCTTCTTCTCGGTTCTTCCCTTCCTTTTCCTTCTTTTTATTTTTTTATGCATCCTCTCCACCGCTCTCTCTCTCTTTCTCCACTTCTCTGTTCTTACCTTCCTTTTCCTTTTTTTTCTTTTTATATTCTTCCTCTCCACTGCTCTCTCTCTCTCTCTCTTTCTCCTTTTCTCGGTTCTTCTCTTCCTCCCCACCGCTCTCTCTTTCTCCTTTTTTCTTTTATTTTAATCACCTCATCTCTTCTCTCCCTCCATCTTCTCAGATTTCATTCCTTTTTTTCTTTTTATATTCCCACCGCTCCTCTCTCCACTTGTCTTCCTCCTCTCTGTCTCGGATTTGATTCCTTTTTTTCTTTTTTCTTTTTTATTCTCCTCCCCACTTCCTTCCGCCCTCCACCTTCTCGAATTTCATTCCTTTTTCTCTTTTTTTTTCTTTTTTATTCTCATCCCCACTTCCTTCCACCCTCCATCTTCTCGGATTTTATTCCTTTTTTTTTCTTTTTTTATTCTCCTCCCTTATTCTTCTCGGATTGCCTCTCAATCTCTCATCCTCCTTTTTTCTATTCGGATCCTACTTCCTTTTTATATATAAAACATATAAATATATAATATATTAATATATTAATATATATAATATAATATACATATAAGACATATGTATATATTATATGATATATTATAATATATTATACATTATATAAACATATAAATAATATATAAAAGAAATACATGCATATGCACCGACATGAATTGGTTCGGATTGACAAGGATTGACTGGGTTGGGCCAAGACTGGCTTGGGTTGAGCTGAGTTGACTGAATTGACTGAAATTAACTGGGTTTTCTCTCTCTATCATTTCATGGGCCATTTTCACTATCATTCCGCACAAAATTTTCTGATAGCCTCTATTATGAATTTTCAATGTTCACTTATAGAACATAAAAAATGGGAAATATTGGAACTTGAATCACCTCATTTGGAAATAAAATGTCCTACTTATGAATTTTTGAAGTTTAAGCAGGCCAATTATTGATAATTTGACTGACCATTCTGCATGGGATCCTTCAAAGACTTTTATCGAAAATCCTTTACATCCACTTTGTAAAGTACTAAAAATGGAACATAATGAAACTGAAATCACCTGATTTAGATATGGGGTGACCAAAATATTAATTTCCAAAGGCTAAATGACCATTTCCATGTGTAATTTTGCATGGGACCTTTCGGAGACTTCTGCCCAATATTTTTTACATCCACTTTGTAGAACATCATAAATGAAGAATAATGGCCTTAGAATCATCTGAATCTGACGTAGAACGGAAAAGATATGAAGCTTTGAAGTTCTAACGATAATTTTGTATGAAAGCTTGCATGTGACCCACTGGTGACATCTACCTGAGATTTTTCACGTCCACTTTGTAGAACATCATAAATGAAGAATAATGACCTTGGAATCATCTGAATCCGACGTAGAACGGAAAAGATATGAAGCTTTGAAGTTCTAACGATAATTTTGCATGAAAGCTTGCATGGGGCCCACTGGTGACTTTTACCCGGGATTTTTCACATCCACTTTGAAGAGGACTGAAAATAAGGAATATTGGTCTTTGAATGATCTGATTCCGATATCAGATGACCCAGATACATTGTCTTGAAGTTTGAATGATAATGCATGCATGATACAATAATTACGTAAATGCCCTTGCACTTTCAAACTGCGATATCATCCTTGTTTGAAGTCAGAATTTGATGATTCCGGTCTCATTTCAAAAATAATTTCACAACTTATTCATCCAAGTAGATAATAGCCCATGACCCTGCTGTGGGGTTCAGTAGAGAATCACAAATCTTTGGGTTAAAGGTTGGAAACCTGCCATATTGGTTCACTTATGCAGAGGGTGGCAAAAATGAGGTGCTTACACACACTGGACATGGACAGCAGTAACTCTAGTTGATATGAAACTTTTCTACGTCTCTCTAAAATTTTATAAGGTGTAAAATATATATAGGACACAACTTTCCCTTCTTACTGAACCACTTCAAACCACGCATAAGTAACATCATCAAGAATACTTTGTCACTTATGGCAACTCGAGGTCTTGGTGTCTCTTCTGACAACTTTGAGCTATCTTGGCCATTTTCTTTGATCTTGTCTGCCACTCGACAAGTTTCTTCAACATACTCAGGTCTTACAATTCCTTATTCTCTGGCTTCATTCCAAAACAAAAGAATTCGACATTTCTACCATACCATGCTTCATAAGTGACATCTACATGGTAGCTTGGTAGAAAATTCAATCTGCGGTAACTTCTAAACTCAAGCTCCTTGAAATCAATTTCTCAAGCTCGGGGTATATCTCTTAGGATCTGTATAGTCTGCTCCGACTATCCGTGGGTTTAAGGTAAAATGCGGTACTAAACTTTAACTTCGTTCCCATTGTTTTCTGTAGTTCCTCCCAAAACTTCGAGATAAAGCATGACCCTCTGACCGAAACTATGATTTTAGGCATATCATTCAATCTGACAGTATTATCCACATATGGCTTAGTTAGCCACTCCAAAGCACGCCGATGTCATATAGCAATGGAATGAGCTATCTTCATAAGGCGATCAACAATCACCCAAACTACGTCAACCGATCTAGGAGTCAGTGGCAAATCGGTGACATAGTTTATTCAAATGCAGTTTCACTTTCATACTGGCTCCGATAGTGGTTGTAGTAAGCCATGTTGGTCTTTGTCTTTCAGCCTTTACTTGCTGATAATTCAGTCACTAAAACATGCATCTATCCACAACTACTTTCATTCCCTTCCACCAGAATAATCTCTTCTTGTTTTGGTATATTTTGTACTTCTAGGATGTACCCAATACGGAATAGAATGGGATTTTAGCATTATCTTGTATCTATGATCAGCGTTTTTCACTTTCAAGTATGCATAATCATCCTCCGTATCTCAGGACCTTTTTTGCATCCGAAGTAAGTCAGGGTTAGGTTTTCTTTCTCTAAATCTTCTTACACCGCTCTGAGATACAGATCTAACAAAATTAATGCCTTTACTTCGTCTATCAAATCAAAGACGATCTTTAACGCTATAAACGCAAGCGAAGAGCTATTCCTCCCTAAGTTCATCCTTAAGTTCACGCTCAATTAGATCATCATGTTTTTCTATTATATGTTGCTCTTCTTTCAAATCTTCTGTTGCTGTGGAATAGAAGGCGACATTGGTACTAAATCCTCCTTCTGGCTTCATTATTTCCCTTTTTACTTAAATCTTCGTCTACTACATTGGCCTTGCTCGAGCGACACTGAATATCACGGACTTAATCCTTCAGGAGATCCAACCATCTCCTTAGCTTTATGTTCAACTCTTTTTGGGCAAAGAGATAAGCAAAACTCTTGTAATCCGATTTAATATGAAATTCTTCTCTGTATAGATAATGTCTCCAAGTCTTGATTGCATGAATCACAGTTGCTAACTCCAAATCATGAGTTGGGTGATTCTTTTCATGCTCTTTCAGTTATCTTGAAACATATGCAATCACTTCTTTATCTTACATCAACCCACATCCTAGACCCAATCCGGAAGCATCGGTGTGTAGGGTAAAAGGTTCCCCTGGTACCGAAATGGTCAAGATGGGAGCCGTTATCAGCCTTTCTTTAGAATTTGGAAATGTTCTTCACACTTATCAGTCCAATTAAACTCCTCTCCCTTCCTGGTTAGCTTGATAAGAGGTTTTGCGATCTTAGAGTGGTCCTCCACAAATCGTCTATAATAACTAGTTAAACTCAAAAAACTTTTGATCTTCACAATGTTCTTAGGCGCTTCTCACCTTATGATTGCTTCTATCATACTAAAGTCCACTTTAATCCCTTTTGATGATGCTACGTGATCCAAGAAGATCACTTTGTTTAATCAAGTCTCATATTTCTTGGACTTGACATAAAGCTTCTCGCTTTTTCGCTGTTGTGAAGCTGTTATAAAATTCGTTATAGGGCTTTCTTCATCTTTGGAATAAACCAATATATAGTCTACGAAAACTATGATCGACATGTCCAACATGTCATGAAACACCTGGTTCATCAACTTCTATAAAGATGTATGGGCATTGGTTAATCCAATAACATAACCAAGGACTCATAATGCTCATTCCTAGTTCCAAAAGCTATCTTCAAAATATTACTGTCCAAATTCTTCAATGATGATATCTTGACCAAATATCAATCTTAGAAAATACCTTTGCTCCTTGCAACTGTTTAAACAAGTCATCGATCTGAGGTTGTGGATATTGATTCTTGATTGTGAGCTTGTTTAATTCTCTATAATCTATACACAGACGAATACTACCATCCGTCTTCTTTATGGGCCACACTAGTGCTTCCCAGGTGGTATACTCGACTGGATTAAAACTTAGTCTAATAACTCTTGTAGTTAAGTCTTTATTTCCTTCAACTCCGTAGGAGCTACTCCATAGGGTGCCTTTGATACAGGTGCCATCTCAGGTAATAAGTCGATAACGAACTCGGTTGCATGATCAGGTGGCAACCCGGGTAAGTCTCTTAGAAATACATCAGGGAATTTATGCATCACAATAATATCTTTCATCTGTGGTGCCTCTTTAGTGTCGTCTACCACAAATACCATATATCCAACTCTTTTATCTTTAAGGCGTCTCTTCGCCTTTCGTGCGGAGAGGATGAGTTTTTGCTTCCTAAGCAATATGCTTCCAATAAAACCAAATTATGTGCCATCTTTGTTCTTAAGTGATAACCTCTTCTATGCACATAATCACTTGTAGAGTGTTGAGACAACCAGTCTATTCCTAAGATGACGTTAAAGTCTGTCATCTCAAGTCGATTTAGGTTGCATCCAAATTCTGTCCATCCATATGATTCAGACAAGGTTCATAACACTTACCCACTACAACATCTAGTCCAAAAGAGCTTGAACTAGCGAAATCTGGTGTAAAGGTCTTAAGAGTTTATCTAGTTACTTCATCTCTTATGATTTTTCAAAGACTATCAATAAAAATCTCATATTGCACTCAGTAGGTTACATCTCCTTTATCACTGATGTTCTACCCAGATCTCTCTTTCGTATATCTCGAAAAGAATCTTCTGACTATTTACTCATTACATATCCCAAGTTTATCTATAAGCATTATGGTATATGCTTATATTCTTATTAATTCTAATAAATTTACTTTTCGTCCTTACTCAGTCCTCTTATTCATTATTAGAAATAACTCAATAGTAACTATACTAATCTAAGTACTATCAATGCCACGATTTTTGACTCATGCTTTTACAAATCTTTTGCCTTGTCAAAATTCATACCGATATAGCCATCTTTAATTATGTCTAGCTCTATCTACTCCTTCATTGGCTACTCTTGGAAATTCTTACTTCTTGCTCATGCACTCTTTTACAGACCATGATTCCTACCCATCCATTTAGTAATCTCAAAACAGATCCTCCATTACTTCATCTGAGGTCTCTTGGATATAGCATCTAATTTGAATAAAATTGTCTTTCTTCCATTAATTCCCTTTTCACTAAACATCTTTATCAACAAAGGTCAGGGAATGTATGAATCAGAATGTTTATCTAAAAGCAATTCATTTCCTTCTTTCAATTCAGTATAATGATGAACACTAGTTTTATCTAGTGAACTTAGGTTTAAAGGATCAAGAGTAAATCTACAGTAATCCAACCGGCATCCAAAGGTCATTAGGTTGCATGGTGGTCTAAATACATGAAAGTAGAGATTTTACAGCTCCTAGCCTCATGGTTACATGTTCTATCGGGTATATATGCCATTGGTCAAGACACTACAAGAGTAAATCTTTAAAAGTTTTGGTACATCAATAAATCAGGTATAAATCAGAAAGATGTACATTCACAATGATTAAACTTTTAACTATTCATTCAGTTGATATTACTATTCATGTAATCGATCATGAGAATAGCTTAAATTGGTATAATCATGACTAATAATAAAGAAACAATATCTATAACTCCAATTGACAGGTTAAATCGATAAGGTATCCTGTCAAGGCACGAGAATTTAAATCAGGTATGTGCATCCTCTATAATCATAAGTGTAAGTCAATAATGCACCGCATCCTATATAAAACTATATAGTTCTATGGCCACAATAGATTTCATCCTTTGTTAAAACGTTTGAGGCTTCATCTTAAAAAAATATTCCTCAACCCTTGTCAGATCATTCTGCCATGATGCAGCTATCCCATACATCGGTGGCTGATAGGGGTAACCACCTTGATATACTGCTTGTTGTGCACCAAGCTTCTACACTGGGGTGTGCATTATTGGGACCTACGGTATGATAGACATTGTGTTATGGCTAACATGTGCTGGGGGTACAGTGTTACTACCAATTGGTACCGTACTTGGTTTGACCCGAAGGTGTTGGTGTAGCATTGGCAACTTGGATAATGATTTTCATGGCAACTTGCACTGCATAGTCGGTCTCATCTGTTGTTGCTCTTGCATTTTTGTCAGGCCAAGTTTATTACAACTGTAGCCAAGGCACTTGGTAGTCCAGGTAGATTGGCTGGAGTGGCCTGGTCGTTCACCTCTTTAACTTGCTCCAATCTGATTATCATTATTTAGGATCTACTTAAATGAGTTTTTACTACCTGTTCTCAACCCAGATAGTGGTGGGGTCAAGTTGCAACTTCTTCTTAATGCTTAGCGAGCATTGGATCAGTGTATAGCGGATCTCACTCTGAGTTTCCACATCACCTAGGAGTATAGCTTTATCTTCTTTTATAGATACTCTCATTTTTTGTATATGGTCATTGTTCTCCTATCTCTGTTGGATTTAGCCCAAGATCTTTCCCTTTACCTTTATAGGGATTTAGGTGTTACTAGCCATTTTCCTTTTTTCCCTATCATACATCGAGTTTCACATCTTGTGAGTACCAACTCGGTATTCCAATTTTTCTGCTTTACAGATGCTTCATTCTTATTACTGTACTATATCCTTTGTATACTTAGACAACTACCCGACTTATAGATCGTACCCTATATTATTTGTTTATCAGGATACATTTAGAATTTCCTTTTCTGTCTGTGTATATATATGGTTCCACCTTTTATATGTACATTATTGTCTTGTTTTAGTTTTGTCTCAACCAACACAGGTGCTTATGGTGTGTTTGTATTAAAGCTTTTAATATATCCTAACACAGTTCATGGACTCTAGTGGAAGTATTCAAGTTTAATGGGCAAGGTCTGAGATCTGATACCAAGTTTTCACACCCCAATTTTGGACTAACCATAATGGTATGATGAACCGTCAATAAACCAAAGGTTCAACCAGGATCTCGTATAGGCTATGCCAACCATGTTAAATCAAAACACGTTCTACATTAATAAGAGATAATAAAGTAAATAGCAGAAATCTTATCAATAATGAACTGAGGTCTAATCATGATAAATAATTAATATTCTAGTTATCTCCAAGTGACCAAAACATAATTTAATACATATTACAAATATCAAAACACGAAAGTTAAACACTAAGCGTATCCGTATTTGAAATGCTCGCTTAACGAATCATAATAGTCCTCCACAGCTTGTACATCCATAGCCACCACCTGTTCATATGTTGGCATTTTGACATAATCTTTAACCGTAATACCTGCAACATCAGAAACTAAAAAGAATTACGCGTGCGAGGGTCAGCTCTCCAACTTGAGCTTAGTGAGTAAACAAAGCAATACAACAAACATATGCATTCATTCAATTCATATCTTTGGTCTGGTTTATAAGTTTGTAATATACTATAGAAAGGTTTGGTGGCCGTCGCACCTCTATACACGAGTGTGTGAATCCACCCAATGGATCAAACACCATTGTCGTCCCACATGCACCCATCATAGAATAGAGATAGAGCTAAAGTGTCGGGATCAAACATCACCAACACTTCCCCTGATGCCCTACCCATACCAACAAATAAGCCCCTATTGGTGAGGGCTTGCAAACTGGGCTCGCAACTAATCAATCCTAATGCCAAATAGTGTATCCAAGGTCTCACCCCAGCATCCCTCAATACGTCCATAGAGATAGAGCTAAGGCCCCCCGATAGAGTCAGAGACCACACAGTCCGAGACCACCTCCCCTGATGCCCTGTGACGTAATAGTTCTGCTAAGGTAATGGAGATACGATGATGTTAGTGGGAAAGACTTAAGTAGAGATAGAGCTAGAGTCTGGTGACGAGGTCAAAGACCACCATGCCACGTCCTCCCCATGATGCTCCACTCGTTTCCAACACACCAACCACACACATACATTCACATGCCTATTCCTAGCATCATCATCATCATCATGTTATAAATAAATGGAATTAAATATGCATGAATAGTAATAGTAGGAATATTGGATGACATGTGAGATGCACATTACAAGCATACAAGCATAGAATCAATCATGGCATTGAACTCAATAAAAATAAATAGTTTGTTATTAACCAATTAGTTTAGGTCTTGTTCTCTCACCTTTGATCGATGTTTGTTCCTCTCCTTATTCCTCTCCCAAGCTTTGGAAGTCACTTTGAATCTATTAGGATCCTAAACAATTAATGTATGTAACTTATGGTTCAAGTTTACCAAGTTACAGTAGTCAAAAACCTTGTTTGGTCTTAAAATATACTTGTTGTTTTCCTATGATCGATGCTTTGGTCGATGCTATGGTAGCAATATATTCCACCGTAGGACCTACAGTCGATACCCTATGGTCACATTATGTGCGACCACAGCTGTGACCGTATGTTTCCTGAATTCTTCCCGAATGGCTGTGTTTGATACTTTTTCATCCTATGGTTGACCATAGCTACGACCATACGTAGTTTGGTTGATTTATACTTCTCACATGAGTTCCTCCTCTTCGATCATCAATGGGGGTCCTCCCTAATGATTATTCTAAGGACAATATTCTTAGTTCATCCCTCATCCATTATCCCTAACCTATTTTCTATGGTTTTGTTTAAAAATTTCCTAACCGAAATTGTTACATTAGATTCAACACATCAACTTGATGGAAAGGAACCTATTCTATCTGATCAATCCTACAGAGTCAAGTCCATACCTTAAGCTTGTTTTAGAAAGATAGAACTCTTCTCTGCAAACCATCCTCTTAGCCTTTTTCAAATCTCCTTCTCCTTTTCTTCATCTCTCTCTTTTTCTCTTAGGTTTAGAGTTTCAATTTGGTTTCTAAAAGATTGAGAGAGGCTAAGGAATGTCCCTTATATAGAGGTAAAACCTCCATATAGAGTCATCTTTCAATTAGGAAAGAGTCCTCCTCATATTAGGAAAGTTTCTTAAATACGGAGTCGGTTCTGGGTTCCAGTCGATCATATGGTCGCATAAACCATCAACCGTACCACCAAGATATGCGACCACAGGTTACATGGTCTCACTACGGTCGACCATAGGTGCGACCATAGCCCCCAAACATGCCACCATAGGTCCAAAATTTACTGGTTTTTAGTTTTTGACTGTTTGCTTCCATACAAACTTAACCAATCAACCACAACAACTAAATTTGACTTGTGAGCTTACCTCATCTTGTGGTTTCTTCATATAATTGGTTCACTTGAGCCAATCGTGATTGAAAGACCGATTACGACACGAGAATGTAAGGTTATACCGGATTCATGGCGTGCGGGTCTTATAGAAAGTATATGGCTCGAGTTCAATAGGTTAAACTCAACCGGGAGATCGATCCTCTAGTACGATCCATCGATTGGGTTAAAATATAGCATATTGGCCATCTCCTTGGCCTGGATGCTTTGGGATGTGTATCCACTTTACCCAAGGCCTACTAGGTTACTTTATATTACCAATTATACATAGTAAAGACTTACTTAAGGTTCGGATACCATCATCAGGTCCGCATCAGGTGCTTTATCAGTCAATGTATTGAGACCTGGCACAGGAGGAATCTGGGTTAGTAAGGGGATTTCAGGTGCGGGTCTCACAATAGTTGTGAGACCCATACCCAAAACCCTCAAGGATTTGGTTCCTTGTATCGGGTCTAACTGTGGCACCTAGAAATTTTTGGACCCATACATTGATGTCGGATCATACTCTAGGATAAAAAAGGTGAGGTAAGGGTAAGAGTGAAGACCCCATGGAGCTAAGAAGTGTTACTAATGAATCAGGCTCACCAAACTAAGCTTTAGCACACAAATCTGCTCAATCGACAGACTGTATAGCCAAAAAGGTCAACCGGTTTAACCCAACCAGTCGAATGTACAAGGCATAGTCACTTTTACCCAAGACCCTATAAATAAGGGCCTTGCCCTTATTAATTCTCCTTACTTCATGGGAGAGCATTGGGGGAGTAAATAAGAAGAAGGAAGGGAGATCAAGAAGAAACTCCAACTCCGTTCTCTTGAGGTAAGCTCTACATCTCATCCCCCCTTCCATTATAAGGAAACCGTAAGCCATGAACCATAGTGAGCTCACTAACCATGATCTCCACAATGGTGAGCCACCATTTACCCTATGAGTGAGTTTCCTTCACTTTACTCTATAAGGATGGTAAATGAAGCCTTATTATGTTTTCATTCTATGAATTCACCCACTTGAGAGACTGTCATGGAGTGAGAATGAAATCCCTATGAGAGACCACCCTAACCAAAAAACCTACGGTTTTGGTTCCCTCCACGAGTAGAAGCCAATAGGGCTCAATGAAACCCCTACAAGCTTAGTAATTGTTGGAGTGAACTTCCTACCATCAAAAATGAAAGAAAACCATGATGGGGAGTTTTTTCTCGAAGTTAGAGTTCATCTCTGGCTCGTACCATGATTATGAGTTTTAATCGGATAACTGTACAACTAGTAGAACCTTAGTCCTAGACCGATTAGTTATAACAAAGGAATCCCTCAACCAAACCATTTGATCGATTGATCGATCAACCAGTACCCTCTCTCGATCAATCGATTATACCAGTGTGACCGTTAGTCAAGTGGTCCACTGGTCAGGCCATTTAACCAAGCGGTGGCACTACTAGTTAACCAAACAATAGGTTTTGCTACTAGTTGAGCTACTGTAATCTAAAACCATAACAAAGTGTTAAACAGGATGACTAACCGGTTGAATGATCAACCGTTCGTTTTATCGGTTATCGATATGGGAAATTTCCTAAGTATTAAGCGGCATACCAAATCGGCTGATCGTACTAACGGTTCTATTTGTCAATTCAACCAGTTTGGCCTATAAACCTAGTCTGACCTTAGGAATGTTATCCCTTCGGCTCTTGGCCTACTTGGGACCCATGTATAGACCTTAGGACTAGTTTACATTGGTTTAAGAGCTATTCATCAATCTAATCACGCTATCTAATCATACTAGGTAAAAACACCACGGGTAGTGGGTGAAGTCTTTTACTAATTTCAAGGTTCTTCAGCACCTTTGGTGTCTACAGGTGAGGGGAATTTTGGGTATTCATAGTGTTTGAGCATGTGGGTGTTAGGTGATGATTGTTGTTTTTAATTTATAACATGCTATCCAAAAAACTGTATTAACTGTTCATGCATTGCATTATAACAATAACTATGTAGGTGGTTGTTGTGTAATGGACGTGTGGCATGCATGGCACAACACATAGGTCATGTGGATAGAGGTTGTGACCTTGGTAGAGGCACGGTGAACCATGGGAGTGGGGATTCGGGGTCCTCTGCGAGGTGTGGTTGTTGATATAGCTATTGTGTGCATAACCTTGTATGATGGTGGGTGTAACGTATGGGAGTACGGGCAAGCGTACCATATTGGTGTGCCGGTATCCTAGTAGGGACATGGTGATCTATGAGAGTAGTGATCCGGGGATCGTCGTCGAGATGAAACCCATGTATAGTGGTTCATGTATTGTGCGACTTCATGAATTCACATTGGGAGTTGACTAGTTTACAATGGAACATGATGAACTATAGGAGTGGGGAGTTGGGGTCTCTACTAGGACCTAGCCTTGTTAAGTTGATATATGATGGGCATGCGGAGTAGAGGTGTACGAAGCAAGGGCCATGTTGGCAACTATACTCTAGTAGGGGCACGACCAGCATATGGGAGTAGGACGGGGATTCCTGCTAAAGTATAGATTTATTTTCTACGCGCGCACATGCCTACTGATTGATTGTGTTTGTATATTGTCTGTGGGCAAAGTATATGAACCTGTAACATATGGCCGTACGATATAAGTTTATGTGCTTTGCGTTGTCCTTCAGCATAGTAACACGGTGATCTATGGGATAGTAGTTGGTGCCTCTAGTGAAGTACAACACTTATAATAACATGCTCATGCATCAACTTGGTCAATTGATTTATGCTTTAACGGGGGGGACCCAAGTCAAGGGGGTAAGGTATGGAGCATTTAGGTGGGGGGGACACGGATGTATGTTCAGGGGGAGGAACAAGCATTTGTCCAGGGGATGAGGGACGGACAAGATCATTGCTGGAGTACAGATCGACCATGACTTGCATACACAATGTATAACACTTACAATTGCTTGTGTATTTTCTTTTGTACTGCATTCATGATATTGTTGCCTAGGACTTACATGAGTATCTAGAATTCTTCTTGCTGAGCTAGGATGTGAGCTCACCCCTTGATATCGAATTTCTTTAGCTTTGTCTATAGGTATTATTGTTGATGCTGCTGATACGGATCCACCTGCCTATAAGGAATCATCTCTTGATGGGAGACCTCTGAGGGACCATGTTAGGGGCTGTACCTATAGAGACTGTAGCGATGGGACCTGAGATAACGCCCTTCCTCCATGACCTTGCTGCCTATGGATAGATAATGGTTTGGTCTATCCACAACATTATCCTAATTTACTCTAGACTATTATGTGGGAACTTATGTATTAAAGTATGATACTGTGACAATGGGATTGTAATTCATAACAGACTTATATGTATGATTATCACTAGATTGGCATCTTTTTCCTAGTATTAATCTGCTACACTCTGATTATATTCCATTGTATTTGTTTTTATTATCTGTGATTATGATGGATATTGTTTGTATAGATTGTGGGGTATGCTTGGTAGATCATTTTGGTTGTTGGTCACTGGAAGATTTGGATTGTCTTGTAGATGATCCAGATATCACACCCAATTCCCAGAATGGGTTGTGACAATAGTCCTCTAGACCAAACTTAGATCCCATAGGTTTATGCACTATCAGTGCACAGATCTTCTTGCATGATGGCATTCAAAACTTAATGGCAAATGTACGGGATACAAACGAATGCATAGCCCCAGAATCAAATAACACGCGTGCAGTTATACCAGAAATGGAAAGAGTACCTACACATACATATATGAATGTTACTACATGTCATGCAAGATGATGCTTTCTCTTAACTTTAAAATACCTGTGACTACTCCAGGTTAACCTTCTATATCCTCAACAAATAATAAGGCAAAGACTTTGCCTTGCCCTAGTGATGGTGCTTTCTTTGGTTCCAAGCACGATCTAGCAAAATGGCCATTTTTGCCACAGTTAAAGCACGTGCCATATGGTACAGATGAAGCACTTGAAGCTGCAGGTCTGGGCTGATTTGTCTTGGCTATAAATATAGCCGGTTTTCTTGGACTTATGGTCAGATTACTGTACATAGGCCTTACTATTAAAGGAGCAGATGAAGCCGCCACTGAAGAACTGCGGTACTGTACACGGAATGGCCTATGGGTAGGGTGGTTATCCATGAAGCTCATAAGTATTTTCTGACCTTGATAATTCTTGCGGTATCCATTCTCAACACTCTTCACCGCTTGCACGGCATCATTATACTCGATCAGTCGCATTGATTCCATAATTACCTTGAGGTCTCCCCTGAAGCCTTGAATGAACCGCCTTAGTCTATACTCTTCCTCTCTCATGGAAGCAAGCGAGAAGTAGAATAACTCCTTAAACTTTTATTGGTATGCTTCCATTGTGGTACTCCCTTGGGAAAGGTTGAGGTACTCTACCTCCTTCCTGTCTTCGAAATTTTGGTGGAAGAAGTTCTTGTAAAATTCTCCGTGAATATTTGCCAAGTGATTTCTCCATGGCTCCTTATCAGTGTAGGCTGTATTCCCTTCCACTAGTCATATGGTACCCCTTCCAGTTGAAAGGTAGTGCGCAATAGCTTTTGTGCCTCAGTGCACATAAGAGTTTTAAGCGTCTTCTCCATTGCATGAATCCATGCAGCCAGTTGCATCAGGTTAGTTCCAACCCGGTTAAACTTTAGCGGATGCATATGCTGAAAGTTGCTCATCACTTATGCCCTATTTGGTCGAGGCTATAACTATATGCCTGCCATAGCCGGATGAGTCTGAACTGGAGGCACCTACACATGTACATGTGGGACAAGTAGAACTACAAGTATTCCTCGACCTTGTTCTTGACATTGAGCCAGTGGAGTTGGAGGTACTCCAAGCATGGTGGCCAATAGCTCGACGAAGACTACCACCATAGTTTTCTGTTGCTCTTTCAAGTTGAGGACCAATCCACCCATCACTGTTGTCATGTTCGCTATAATTTGCATTGGAGGTTCCTATAGAAGGTCAGCTGTGGTAGAGGTGGAAGTGGTGGAGGTGGTGGTAGAGGTGTGGTGAGTTTGAGCGGCCATGCCCAACACTATATTCATCCTCTGTAGGTGGAGGCAAGTTAACGTTATGTCCTCTTTGTCTCTGCCATGGAGGCATTGCTCGATGACGTCGACGGTTGGTAAGGCAAATCTATAAATGCCTAGATGTTAGTATCGACTATATGTCCAATAAACCACAACACATCATATACGCATGTTATGGTAAGCAAGAGGAGCAATGCATCAAAATTTTCCAACTTTTCTAAGTCTGTTTAAAATATTTTCGAAACTGGGGGCAATAACTGGTTGCAAGTCCCTCCGGTTAGAATGGGCCGGTTAGTAATCCCCCCAATTTATTGGAAGAACTAGGGGATAAGTACCGGGTGCAGTACCCTCCAGCAAAGCATCCAGTTTATAAAACCCTATATCAAAGCACACTTCCAGAAGGTTAACCGGCAGATGTGATGGATGGTACATCATCCGGTTAAGCCTTAGGTTTAATACTTAGAAATATTTTTGAGTTTGTATGCATACCAGAGCCATGAAATGGAGGTAGGTGCCTCCGATTAAATTTAAATGCCGTCGATTAATTAGGCACTAAAAACTGAATGGATGTGACTGTAAGACTAGTACCCAAATATCATTACGATATGACCATTGTGGGCATGTGTTGGGTCTTTCCATGGGAAAACATTTAGGACAAACATCGTCGATGCCAATGACATATGTGAAAGGCGACACAAAACACTATCGTGAACCTTTTCTGTCCTTAGAATGTAAAGAAGTTCACTAGAAAAAAATTAGGACCTAGCTTATCCAAACCCCAAGAATCTGGCGTTCGCAAACCTAAGTTGGCCAGCTGAACAGGAGGTCCGGTTCCTAACCAAGGAGGTGCTTTAAACAAATTCCGCAAAGTCTAGCTGCACCCCTGTACGTAAACTCGAATGGAGATAGACTGGCTGTGGGACCCACAGTTTGGAATCTCACTTTCTCCCTCCATAACCAACTGAGAGAGAGACTCCTTGCATGGTAAGCCATCCTTGATTAAACCAAGAATGGAAAGAGGAGGACGAGAATCATCTCCTTTCCATCAATGGGTTCTATGCTTACCGATTTGGGAAGAGATGGATTCTTATCCTCTCCTTTCTCTCATTTGATCAACCCAAACCAAAGGAGATTAAGAGAGAGAGCTCTGATGTGTCTCTGAGAAAGGAGAGAAAATGAGAGAAAGTGAGAAGAAAGAAGGAGAAGAAGAAAAAGAGAAGAGAGGAAACATTCCCTTTCATTATCACCAGCAAGGAGGAGCTACAGAGGAGAGAGAAAGAGGAAGGAAGAAAAGGAAAAAAGGAGACCATCCTCTAGATCAGCACTCCATTGCTAGGAGTTCGATAGAGAATTGAATCTTCTATAAGTACTCCCCTTACTCTAGAACCTTCTTCATTAATGGGAAATAATGGAATGAGTCAAAGCATGGCTGGGGAAGTATTGGATCACAGCCATGATCTGTAAATCTTGATGAATGGAGTGTCTATATAATCAAACTAAAAAGGATAAGAACGATCCATCACCCATGGCGGAGCCATGAGCGTGTACACCATTGTTCATAAATTTGAACGTTAGGCGGTAGTGTACATTGTTTAACTGGTGACAGAATGAATGCATGGACTGCTAGAAACCATAGAGTGACCTTTAGGGATCCTGAGTTGACCCTTGGAGACTCGAATCATGAATCAATAATGGGATCCGAATGCTTAGAGGTCAGATCTGAAATGTAGAACCAGATTTGAAATCTCGGCTAATGGACAATTGAAACAATACCCAAAACCTAGTGTAGAAATTGAGTTTGGGGCTCAAACTCCAGGTTTAGACTAAGGAAAATATGAAGATAATTCTGATTAAAGGTTTGTGGCCATCGGACCACGTTTTGATGTGCGGTCTATGGGACGAGCCGCACGGCACTACTGTTGAGATGTGTAATCAAGATGTCGAATCTCAGCCAAATTCGACCGGTTACCTCCTGAAATATTATTTGAATTTATTAATGGCCTAGATCTTAGTTTTTGGTGTTCCTTCAATGTGAAACCCATTGTGCATTAGGTATCCTTGAAGTAAGTTTTAGTTTACCCTATGAAACGACCAATTGTGCATTGCCTCCAATATAAGACCCTAGACCAACCCTACAGGAGCTTGGCAACATTTCTGGGGTGTCGGCACTGTCAAAGGACCACGTTTTGACATATGGTCGACACGTGCAGCATGCTTGTGGTCAATAACAGTGCGGTCGATTACATGCCGCACAAGGTTTTGACCTCTATTGGTGACCATCATCGGTTAGTGGTTTTGTAGGATTTTTATGAGACTACCTTTAGGCTTAGATTTCTGAAATTGAATGTCCATGAGAATTATGTTGGTTGGTTCAACTGAATGCCCTTTAACCTATTAGGAAGCTGGTTGTTCGCTACCGTAAACAATAAGAAACCCTTGGACAGTAGGTATGAAACCTTAGGGGCTAGAAACCAGACCCCTATATGATGATAGAACCCCCAACTTCCTGATAAGAAGTCCTCCTTAGTATTAAGGCTGCAAATAGGAATTTCTAGTTGGTGATGGTGCTGTCTTATGGAGAATTGATGTTCATAGCACCTGACCTTTATGGACAGTAGGCTTACTGCGAGTGTAGACATACTCGAAAATTATGAATAGTAACGAATGAATTTAGTAATGAACCCCTAAATGCTATGTCATCATAAACACATAGTAAATAATTGGCATGAGTTATTAGATAAGTCGTTAAAGCTATGAGCACCAAAATAATAAACTTTAAGAGAATTCTAATTAATTCTAATGAATAAAACATTATCCTTAGTTACGAGGACTCTGGTAGGCAGCTACCTGATCGGCTTACCGAGGATTTTACTCTCTAATCATCTGTAAGGGATGATGTTATGAAATTGATAACATGCCATCCAATAATCTATATTGTTTGCTCATGCAAATGCATTCTCTTGTGTGCGATCAGTAAAACTCATAGTGGTTTGGAAGCGGGGTGGATGGGACACCTCGTGACCTCTTCATGAAAGATAGAGCTGGTCTTGATGACTCATGATGTCTGGTTAAGTTGGTAAGGAGGAAGGTGGGTAGAATGGGATGCTTGTACCACTTCTTACTAATGTTGCTTTGCATTGACCACATGTAACCTAGCCAAGTCACGATGTCCTAGGTGGGGGCTCAGATGGGATTGGAGGCTTGGCAATGTTACAGTCCAGTAATATGATTAATTAGGTGGACATAGTTAGTCAAACATAACTGTCCCAATAGCTGTACCCCTAGCCATTAAGGGGTTTTGTAATGGCATGGCAGCAATAAAAAGGTGGTGTGAACATAGCTGCAATGCTCCCCATATCCGACATAATGTGGATGGAAAGGTGAGTCGACTAATGGGATTACCATCTCTTCAAGTGCCACGAGGTAGACTTGGGATGAGTTGTAGGCAAGCAGCCAACGTAAAGCAAACTTGCACCACAATGATGTACCCATACTTGGGGATGATACTATACACCGAGTGAGGCGGTGTCATCTGATGGGAAAAGACCTGTGTAGACTAAAGATTCCGTGCGTAGGTTGTCTTGAGCTGGCACTTATAGCTATATACCTGACTATAGTTGCTAATTGCGTGAAAATTGTTTGTTGCATGTTTAGTTTTCTTACTAAGCTAGGTGGTTGAGCTTACCTTGTGTACATAAACTCATTTAGATGTTGCAGGTACTTCACGTGATGCTTCCGATTGTAGTCCATCTGGTGTGGAGGATGAGGACTCTGAACCTGAGGAAGAACTCTTTGTTTCTTGAAGAGAATTGTAGAGCTGTGCATGGGTTTAGGCTGTGCCCATGTTTCTTCTCTTAGGCAATGTTTGATATCATTTTTGTTTTTGATTTTTGCTATTTTTTCAAAAAGTATTTTTGAAAACCATTTTTGATCAAAAATAAAAAGTCATTTAGTAACTATAATAAAAATAGATTGCAGAATGAAAATAGATTTGGTATAGCTATGTTTAAAAATTATTTTTATTAGTTTTATAGATCCATTTAAAACATACAATGATGTATGTATAAGAATGAACATTTAACAACCACTCAAACCACTCAAGTATACTTCACCGCCATGGATCATAAGAAATACTACTAATATAAAAATTTCAATCCCTGAATATAACAATCGATGCACATCCGTGGAAAGAAAAATTGGACCATTTGGGATTTCATAGGTATCTTAGAAGATCAGGTAACTTTACCTCAAACTCAAAATCTGACAAAAACCTCAATTTGATAGGCAATGCATCCAGTATCTGGAATCAACGAGTTTGGAGAATGTTTCCAGTATCTCAATTTGACACTCAATATTCTTTTTTCCTTTTTTATTGGATGTTTCTGGCTGAGATCATCTCCCCTAAAGGACTGTTGGATCCCTAGTTTGATGACCCTTAGCAGGGCCATGGTTGATAAAGCCCAATAGCCCTAACGCGTGCCAATAAAATTTTCTTATCTTTCCTTTCTGTGTGGCTGGATAATGCCAATAGATTTACTGATTGTATACAACATGAAAGGGAGTGTCTTCCTCTCAAACACATAGGTACGAACAAGCAATGTCCTCCTCTTCCAATTCCAACTCAAAAAAGAAAACCTTAAGGAACACAATAGTAGTAAAGATAGGGGGCGGCTATAGAATTCCAAAGTTCGTCGACGAGTTCAGGCCAAAAGTAAAAGCTAAAGCACCATTTCATCATTACAGGAAACCAGATATTCATGGCTCAACCTCCACATCTTCATGGGATAGAAGCATTGCATTCTCCATCAATGATTAAAATGACACCACTACCTCTTTTTCTCCCATTCATTCTGAACCAGAACCTACAGAAGCCCATCATTACTATAAAAAGTCTTCAGATTCAAAGAAGGTTAAAGGGTTTGAAAGAATCAGTGAAAGAGTGGCTGTGATTAAGGATTCTGATGATCCATATCTTCATTTTCTGCAATTGGATAGTCGAGTGGGTAAGAAGTAACAAGAAGACTGATATGGTCGCTTAACAGACTCGAGCCCTAAAGAAAGGGAGAAGGAAGATGGTTGGGATTTTTGGAAAAATGATGGTTTTATAAAAAAAAGTGAAAAATTACCTTTTACCCTCGATTTTGTACATGTGCTTTAAGTGACTTGTGCAAAAATAAACCACAAATGGTTTTTGGCCAAAAATCAAAAAGATGTCTCAACCACTTTTTGATTTTGGGCTTATTTTTATTTTTTTCCTGTTCATAAATAGCAACCAAAAATGATACCAAACACCTACAAAAACAAAAACACATCTGAAAAACAAAAACAAAAATGATACCAAACACAGCCTTAGTTGGGATATTCTATTTTTATTTTTACATTTACGATAGAGATTAACTTTAAATAATATTTTACTTTATTTTGGATGATTGTTTTGGAATAATTAAAGGATAATTTTATTAAGGATTTGGAATTTATTAAATAAGCTTTATTTATTAATTCGTCAGCTCTTGATCACTGGTTTTAAGTTTAAATTCTTCTACCAATTTACTTTCTTGGTACGAATAATTGTTTAAATTAAGATTGTAAAATTTTACTCTAATAATTCATATGTCTGGATTGACTTATGGAATACCATAATGTGCAATCCTAAAAGGGGATTTCTTGTGCCTAGATAGGATGGAGAAATCCCATTGCATTCCATAGTACCGATACGTCGGGAATAGGGTGTGGCAGGTTTGGTATCAGAACATATCACGCTATACCATAATCAATCCGTATACTATGATACATAAATGCTGACATTAGGTGAAACAAAATAATACACCATTTAAGAAAAAAATGTAGGTAGAAATCAAAGAACAACTACAAAAACTGAAAAGCATAATGTACAAACCAAGTGAGATAATTTGTAAACAAGTGAAACAATAATTAAGCGGGAATGGTAAATAGTCTTAAGTTGAAACCTCTACTCTTAGACAATATGACGCAAGTGAACAAAGGCTTAATGATGAGTTTGATAACCATCTTAACAAGTCAAACTCAACCTACATAATAAGCCAATTGAGCAGAGTTTGAAAGCAAAGGAAGGATACTACCACTGATTCCTTCTTTTGATTCAATCACTTACTGAACGTTAGTCACAGATCAAAATTCTTCGTTGGTGAACTCTCTTACATTTCACAGTAGTCTTCACCTACACCTCAACAAGAAATGGTGAGAAAAGACCTGTAGAAATCAAAGCATTATGTAAAGAGGACACTACCTTTCTTGTAACTCCTGAGTGTTGAGTAATTACAATGCCACATTCTCAATCGTTATCACATGTCACTCCATGCCTTTCAACACACATTAGTCAAAAGATGACAATGCTATCTGCATTTTCTAATGGTACTCGCTCTACCAACACACCTTGCAGCTCTGCATCATCGAAAACCGTAGTCTAAGGAACCATCACTCAAGACACAACGTTGTAGACCTCTCGCCATTGTGGCCTACCTTTTTGTTCAATTGCTAACAATGCCGTATCATATGAGCTTTGAGCAAGAAAATAATTTGTAGGAATGTATGTCGGATCGCTGCTATCATCTGTTAAAGCCGACACAATCCTTGATAAAGATGGATGTACCCTACGTTGAATCTACTTAAACATTCGTTGTCCAGATCATCATTTTGGATGAGGAACTGCCTCTAACTCATCATCACTAAAGGCTATGTGGTGAAGGCCGAGCCGGTATAATGAACTCCAACCAATGTTAGAATGGACGGACCGCTCGACATAATCATGTAGAGGAAAGTCTATCCCTAGCTGAATGAATAAGTGTGTGAGCAACCTTCCATAAGGAAGACTGCCATACCGAGAATAAAGCGCTATAGTAATCAGAGTTCTCAGGATCAAGTATGGTAGATAGAGCTATCGCCACACTGTAACACAATAAGCTACAAATTCACAAAAATTCACAATAACATCCCTATGACCGCTTCTGGGAAGAATGTTGTGCTGGATATTGAGACTGTATACTCTGAGAACTAGTCAACAGTTACTTTCTCTAAATTCGGGACCCAACATTATTTGCTCTTGTATCAGTGCAAGCTCCCACTCAGCTACAACTGGACCCCTTGGCTCCACATACACAAGTTCCCCATCTGTAGATATATCTAAAAGACGGGCAAGACTATTAATGTCCAAAACAATATTTCACCCCAGTATCCAACTGGAAACCTGTAAAGATGAATCATCAGCACCGTTTTCCATACCTTGTTCCACCTGAAGGTTACAATAAAACTGTCTCACAATGTTAGAAAGTGTAGGTATTTGGTATCCAAGAACTAGTAACCAACCCATGTCAGTGAATGCTAAACCTTTCTATTTCATCGCATCTCACGAAATGACCTGATTCAATCGATTTATGCTAAAATCGATGGTAATTCTTGGCTACCTCTGCTGACCAAAATTGTAGTTGATTTTACTCGGACAACTAAGACAATGCACATGTTGTTTCCCCTGCAATAGATGACTCCTTTCCAGAATAAATCGGAAAGTCTAGAGAAGTCATTACAATCGGGCTAATGTAAGGTGATGAAAAGCTGTCAAAGAAAAGGATTTTTGATGTTAGTACTTAAGGTGAAACACATGCACCCATATTCAACAATGATTGGAAGATACTATGTATGGTGCAGACAATAATAGAGGAAGTGTGATGCTAAAAAAGAAATTATTGCTTAAAGGATTAATGTCTTTCGAATTGATTGATTTGGATGAGCTATAAGAAAATCGATGACCAAGTACGTTAATGAGAAATAAATAATAAGCAAAGCTGATTTCAAGTCTCAAAGGAATAGCAATATGATGTGAATTCTTGCTTGGGTAACATATATATAAGTCAATGGAAAAGAATGAAAACAGGAGAATAGATATAATGGAAACTCCTTAGCTTGATTTTGGGACAAACCCTACCATTCTGAACCATTATAAGGGATATTACCTAGGATTCCAAACTAAAAGGTATTTAGGGCATGAAATGAGAAATCGATATTAAAGTTACCTTGATGATGTGATTGGATGATGTATGATGAGGTACAGGCCTTGAATCACACAAGGAACCTCTAAGAGAAGTTATACCAAAAGTATGGATGTGTCTCTAGTTGTACACCAAGCTAAAACGAAGAGAAATGCAAAAAAACATGTCGCGGCTCTAAATAACCCAAGGACGCCGACGTGCATCGAATACCACTATGGCACACCCCTACCATACCCAGTGTGTAGCCACACGACCTATTTTCATAGTAGTCACTCCATTTGGATGCTTTGTTCACTTGTACATCTGCAATGTCCCTATTGATTCTTTATTGCTGAGCTTGAGCATACCCATTACATTGCATGATGTTATTTTTGAAACATTCTATTAGTGATGCGACTAACAATTAAAATTTTTCCAGGTCCGAACGTTAACTTTCACCAAATGGCTCCATGTAATCATAAATGAGTGCACGCTAGGAATGTCGCCCCACCCGAGGTGGTGACTACTGAGAGAAGTGTTGAACCCGTACCTCCAGTGGAGGTACCATAGGAGAATGTAGTACGAATGTCAACCATACCTAGAGCCCCTAAGATAGAGGATGTGGTAAAGGCTTTAAGGAATGTAGCTTACGGAATCAAGGATGAGCAACAATGTCTGAATGAGGAGCTCTTGGCTACTCTTTAGAGAGGACCAAATCCTCCGGTGACCCCAACACCAGCACCTGCCCTGCTATGGAATCACATGCCACAATGAATGCACTTGCGCATGTACCAGTGGTAGTAATTCAAAAGAGTGCCCCAGTACAAGTAGCACCACTGATAATTATTACACTCTCAGCTACAGAGGCGTTAGTTCGTGAAAGGCTGTTCCTACCAGGAGGAATAGAAGTAATGAAAGAGTGAGACTCTCACTCCGTAAGTGGAAGAAGTAGCTAGTCTCACATCATAAGTGGAAGACATAGCTACGATTGCCATAAGGATCACAGGTACTTCTTTTACCTCCAAGAATTTTGTTGAATTTTTATGCATGCATATTAAATCTGAAATTGCCACATGGATAGTTGATATAACACATCTATGGGAGATAGGAAAAATAAATTTCCAAAATTTTAGTTGTTGATGGAAAACCATGTGATATATTTTCTCACGAATCAATTGCGGAGTTGGAAACTTAAACAAGACCCTAGAAATCCTAGTATGAAGGGTAAGAATAATTGAAACTCACATTGATGAACACCAAGCAAGACAAAGGTAATAAGCAATTATTAAGATAAATTAAGGTATTGGAATTGAATAACCATGTGAAAATAAAGTGAATGAATTGATTGATGATCCCAAGATCTACATAACCAGTATTAAAACTGAAGAATAACAAGTTTGTGATGAATGACGATAAATGTCAAACATGTCGGTAGAGAGTAATGGAAAATTTTCTTCATGATGTGAATTCTAAAGGAGACATTATTCATTATGACCCCAAAGTAGTGGTCGTTGTGGAGATTGAGTGAATCGTAATTGATTTGGAATGGTTGATCAATTACCTCAAAAAGAGATATTGAATGAGCTGTCAACCTCCCCTAGGACTGGACTTTAATATTAAGAAAATTCCTACAGTGGCTTAGGGTATGAATTATGGAGGAGGTACCTTTTGCCCATGATTGGTGATATGTTTAACTAAATACATGAATTACCATGTACTCGAGGATAAGGATTTTTTATGTAATTAAGAGGTAAGAAGTTAATATGAGAAGTCTATTTTGAAAGTCCTGATCTAAGTGAGATATTAATGGAATTGATCGAGATTAATTAAACTTCAATAGTATTGAGAGTTAATAAATCTCTACACCTCAAGGGAGGATTATGAATAGCGGAAGGTAAAGAAATGTATACTGGATATTAAAGGATATTTATACTATATCTTGCTCATTAAAACCAAGGAGATAGAATTTTGAAATGGATATGAATCCAAAAATCTATAGACCACTCAAGTGAATGATCTAAACGTCAATGTTGATGACTTAAAGAGTGGAGATAATTAATATAAAGAAAATGATGTGTCTCAACAAAAGTTGATTAAGTATATGACTTATGAATATTTGTGAAGGAATAACGGAGAAGGAGGTGTACATATATGATACACTAAATGGAGGATAGTAATGGGAAAGGTAGAAGAAATGATCTAAGAAACTTGAGAAAATCGAAAGAGTTGAAGAAAATAAGAATCTGAATTTCGTTACTCTCCCACAAAGTTGGTATCAAGAATGATTTTTTTTTTCAATGAAGTCGGTGTTGAAGTAAGGATGAAGTGTAGAATGTTGACCTTAAGAAGTATCGAATGGACATAGCTATGCAATCAGACAGCTATTCCATCGACTACTCTAGAAATCATGCCGTATTCCACTGGTGATGTAAGGAAAACACAACAAGAACCCTACTCACCAATCCCCTTAACTGCCCCAACTTAGGCAAGTTCGTCATGTACAGTGGAAACTTCGACTATTGAATAACAAGAAGGCAAAGGACTCATGGTTCAGTACCTCCTGGAACCTAAGCCCAATGGAAAGGGATAATAAGATCAAAGGAATTAAAATGGGAAGAATATGAGCGATAGATATATCAGCAACACCCAAATGGTCAAGGGCGTAGTTATGCTTTAATTTGGAAGATGAAATTTTTTTGAACAGGGGTGGAGTTGTAAGATCCATGCCCAAATATCGTTACGATATGACCATTGCGGGCATGTATTTGGACCTCCCACGTGTAAACATTTAGGAAAAACACTGTCACACCCCAATTCCGCACTATTCAGAATGGTGTGATGAACCACTAGCAAACCAACGGTTCAACCAGGATCTCGAGTAGGCTATCCCCGTTTTATCTAAACCTCATACATTCACATTCATAATCAGAGTAAAATACACAATAGTGAAATTCTTATAGTAAAACGAACTGAGAATCTAAATGTGGTAATCATATTAAGGTATCAAATTATTTTATTTTAACCGAGACATAAGTAAATAAAATATCAATTACATCTCCTTAAGAAATCCAAAAAAATAAAAAAAACTCTAATCGAATACGCATGAGTTGCACTCGCAAGAGGAGTCATGCATATCAACAACGTCTTCAGCTTCCATCGCTGCCACATGTCCGTACATAGGAGCATTGATATAATCTTCAACTGCGGTACCTGCATTATCAACAAAAAATATTCCACGTCGAGAGGCTGAGCACACATCATGGCTCAGTGAGCAAACAAAACAATGCAATAATACATATGCATGCAATTCAATTCATATCTTTGGTCTAGTTTTACGTTTGCACTGTGCTATAGAAAGGATAGGTGGCCGCCGCACCTCTATGCACGAGAGTGTGGATACGCCCGATGAACCTCTCACCGTCGCCCACAGCACCCACAATGAACATTGTACAACGAAGGTCACATTTATCGATGCACAACTCCATACCAACAAATAAACCCCTAATGGCTAGGGCTACAAAAGGGGCTCGCTACTAACCAATCCTAATGTCAAACAGTGTATCCAAGGCCTCACCCCAGCATCCCTCAGAGCACCCGTAGAGATAGAGCTAAGGCCCCTCGGTAGAGTATAGGACTCAAGGACCGAGACCCTCCTTGATGCCCTACGTCACAATAGTTCTGCTAAAGTAATGGCGATACGACGATGCTAATGCACAAGACTTGAGTTAGAGATAGAGCTAAAGTGCCCTGATCAAACACCGCCTAACACTTCCCCTGATGCCCTACTCGCATCAAGCACACTAACTACACACAAACATTCATATGCCTATTCCTAGCATCAATCATCATCATCATGTTATAAGTAAACAAAATTAAATATGCACGAAAAATAATAGCAGGAATATTGGATGACATGTTGAATGCACATTACAAGCATATTCGGATAGAATCAAGCATGGCATTGGACTCAAGAAAATAAAAGTAGTTTATTATTAACCAATTAATGTAGGTCTTGTTTCCTCACCTTAGCTTGCTAGTAGATCCTCTTTCAAGCTTTAAGAATCACCTTTATATTGATATTATATTGCTAGAAGACCTAACAAAGTCGATAGAATTTAATTAAATTTAATTCCAATTTTCTAACTTGCTGTTATCTATAGGGTCACAAGATGGATCGCAGGTAGGGTAGCAGTATACTGCGACCCCCCTGTAACAGGGTCGATGGGTCTATCGACCCTATGTGTGACCACCTCTGGTTTTGGTCGATATACTCATCTTTTGATCCATTCTTCCTTGTTTAACTCCTATGGCTTCTTCCATAGTCCATTCCACATAATTTCTATGGATTAAAACTTCTCTTCACCCAATATATAGTTTAATTGATATCATCCATGGTTTCCATTGAAACCTAACCATGGATGGATGGATTGGGTTTCTCCTACATCTTCCTTCAACTATTCTAAGTCTCACAAAATTCATAGGATTAGTATTCTTACCTGAGAAGAACACTCCTCCTCTGCAACTCTTCTCCTTTTTCTTCTTCTCTCTGTTCCTTCTCTTCTTCCTCTCTTCCGTCTCTTCTCTTTCTCTCAATTCAATTAGGGTTCTAAAAAGAGTGAAAGAGGCCTAGGGACGTCCTTAAAATAGAGTAGAAACATCCTAAAATAAGTGCATTTGAGATTAGGAAAGAGCCCCAAACAAAATTATGAAAATTTCCTAATTCTGTTTTCGGCGGCAACTGAGGGTCGATGAGGGGGTCGATGATCCCGTCGACCCCTAGTTCCTAAAGTGTTTGACCCCCTCTGTAAAACAGGGGTCTGACTTTCTGTCTTGGGGGGTCCGACCCTCCCTTGCTGGGTATGCGACCCTCCCCTTTATTTAAGTGTTTTTGGGTCGATTTAATACCTGGGATCACGATCTCCTTCACGCACTTGGTCTATTTGGATCGACCATGATAGGTAGACCTAGTTCAAAGTGGTAAGACCGGGTTAGTTTGATACGGGTCTTACAATTCCCCCCTACTTATAAAAATTTCATCCTCGAAATCGTACGTACCTTCTGAATCAAATAAGTGAGGGTATTGCTTTCGCATAGCATTCTCTTCTTCCCATGTAATTTCTTCCATGTCTCTATTTCTCCAGGTGACCTTAACATAATAAATATCTCGGTTGCGTAACCGTTGCACCTTTCGACTGTTGATCCTAATTGGTGCTACTTCAAAGGTCAAATCTTTAGTTAACTCTGATAGGTCCATTGTCAAAACGTGTGTTGGGTCCTTGACATACTTCTTCAATAATGAAATATGAAATACATCATGCACACTTGACATAAAGGGTGGTAGTGCTAACTGATAAGCCACTTTTCCCCGTTTGGCTAGAATCTCATATGGCCCGACATATCTTGGGCTCAATTTTCCTTTCTGTCCAAACCGTTTCAATCCTCTCATAGGCGATACCTTCAAGAATACTTTCTCACCCACGGTGAACTCAAGATCTCTGCGTCGAGTATCTACATATTGCTTCTGACGGTTCTGAGCTGTTCTTACCCTTTCCTTGATAATGTCGACCACGCGACAAGTCTCTTCGATAAATTCTGGCCCAACAATACTACGTTCTCCAACTTCATTCCAAAATAAAGGAGTTCAACACTTTCTGCCATACAGTGCTTCATAGGGTGACATCTGTATAGTAGCCTGGTAGCTATTGTTGTAAGCGAACTCGATCAGTGGTAACTTTTTGTCCCGTGATCCTTTAAAATCAATTACACATGCTCGTAGCATATCTTCTAGGATCTGGATTGTACGCTCTGACTGTCCATCTGTCTGTGGATGGAATGCAGTACTAAACTTCAATGTTGTACCCATAGCCTTTCGCAATACTTCCCAAAATTTGGAAGTAAATCGTGGATCTCTATCGGACACAATGCTCTCTGGTACACCGTGTAATCGAACAATATTATCCACATACAGCTTTGCTAACCTTTCCAGTGTATACTGAGGTCGTATCGGTATAAAGCGAGCTGTTTTAGTCAGACGGTCTACAATCACCCAAACTGCGTCAACTACTCGAGGAGTCAGTGGTAATCCCGTGATGAAGTCCATAGTGATGCAGTCCCATTTCCATGCTGGTTTCGGTAACGACTGTAACAGTCCTACGGGTCTTTGTCGTTCAGCCTTTACTTTCTGACAATTTAGGCATTGAGACACGAACTTAGCTACATCTGCTTTCATCCCTCTCTACCAATATAGTTTCTTTAGATCATGATACATTTTTGTACTTCCAGGATGTATCGAACAGACGGTGGTATGGGCTTCTTTCATCAGTCGGTGTCTAATGTCCACACTTTCTGTTTCGGGTACACATATCCTTCCTTTGTACTTCAGTACCTTACCTTCTCTTCGTACAAGGTGAACTCAGGGTTAGTTCTACCTTTTTCGATTTCTTCTTGTACCGTTCTTAGATAAGGGTCTGATTTGATAGCTGTCTTTACTTCATCAATTATGTCCGGTATAATCTTCAATGCAACAAACATGTTTGAAAACCGATGAATAAACCCTTGGTTGGCTGATCCATCCATTGTATCTATCACATACTGCTCATTGTCGTGATTGAATACCATTCCTGTAGTACACATTGCCGCAGTTGTGCTAACCTCCGCTTGAGATTTTATCATTGCCTTTCTGCTCAACGCATCTGCTACTACATTAACTTTCCCCGGATGATACTAGATATCACAGTCATAGTCTTTCCGTAGTTCCAGCCATCTTCTTTGTCTCATATTCAACTCCTTCTGATTAAATAAATAAGTAAGACTTTTATGGTCCGACTTAATCTGGAACTTCTCTCCATATAGGTAATGTCTGCATATCTTGATAGCATGTACAACTGCTGCTAACTCCAAATCATGAGTGGGATAGTTTTTCTCATGTGTCTTCAATTGTCTTGAGGCATAAGCAATTACTTGTTCTCCTTGCATAAGCACACATCCTAATCCTAGTCCTAACGCATCAGTGTATAGGGTAAATGGCTGTCCTAGGACAGGAATAGTCAAAATCAGAGCGGATATCAATCTGGTCTTCAATGTCTGGAAGCTCTTCTCACATTTATCCGTCCACACAAACTTTTCACCTTTCTTAGTCAAACTGGTGAGAGGTACGGCAATCCGAGAATAGTTTTCCATAAATCTCTGTTAATATCCAGCGAGACCCAAAAAACTTATAATTTCTGCAACGCTCTTTGGTGCTTCCCACTTTACAATAGCCTCGATCTTGCTGGGGTCCACTTTGATTCCTTCAGCGGATACTACATGGCCTAGGAAGGCGACTTCACTTAGCCAAAACTCACACTTTTTGCATACAGCTTCTCTTTCCTTAAACGTTGTAGGGCGGCATTTAGATTCTTAACATGGGTTTCCTTGTCCTCAGAATATACCAATATATCATCAATAAGTACTATAACCGACGTATCCAACATGTCGTGGAAAACCCGGTTCATAAGTTCCATGAAAGTTGCTGGTGTGTTTGTTAATCCAAAAGACATGACGAAGAATTCATAATGTCCATATCTGGTCCTGAAAGCTGTCTTAGGAATATCACCCTCTTTAATCTTCAGCTAATGGTAGCCTGACCGAAGATCGATCTTAGAAAATACTTTTGCCCCTTGCAACTGATCGAACAAGTCATCGATCCTAGGTAGTGGATATCGATTTTTGATTGTCAGCTTGTTCAACTCCCGATAGTCGATACATAATCGAACGCTACCGTCCTTCTTCTTTATGAACAATACTGGCGCTCCCCATTGTGATATACTGGGTCGATTATAACCCTTGTCCAGTATTTCTTGTAGTTGTACTTTTAATTCCTTCAATTCCGTAGGAGCCATTCGGTAAGGTGCTTTCGATACTGGTGCGACTCCAGGTAAAAGATCTATAACAAACTCTGTAGCTCCGTCAAGTGGTAGTCCTGGTAGTTCCTCAGGAAACACATCTGGGTAGTCCCGCAAAACATCAATATCAAACATCCATGGCGCTTCCTTGGTAAGGTCGATCACTGATACTAGAAATCCGACTTCTCCTTTCTCAAGGCACTTCTTAGCCTTTAGTGCTGAGAGTATGAGCTTGCCTTTACGAGGAAGTTTGGTTCCCGTAATACAGAACTCTGTTCCTTCTTTTTCTTTAAATGTTAGCTTCTTTTCGGCCCATAATAGGTTTGCAGAATGCCGAGCTAACCAATCCATTCCCAAGATGACATCAAAGTCTGCCATCCCAAGTTGGATCAAGGTTGCATCTAAGGTTTTCTCGTCAATGAGAACTGGACATGGCCCATAACCTTTCTCTAATTCCACTTCTAACCCCATCGGTGACCATACAAGTAGTTTGTAGTCCAATGTTTTGATGGGTAAGTTCAGCTTCTTTTTGAACGACACATATATAAAGGAATGAGTAGCTCCTGAATCAAAGAGTACTCTGGCGGGTATGCCATTTATAGGTACGATACCTGTGATTTGTTTAAACATAGTCTACATGCTTACACAATGTAATACAACTTAATGGTTTAGGTCATACCTGCGACCACACCGGGTGATGCGGCAGCATCCTCAGATGTAACAACATAAACTCGTCCTTGATGTTGTGGCTTTCTGGGTTTAGGACACTCTCTCATAATATGTTCCACTTGATTATAGTTATAACATCTTGGACTTTCAGTATTTGGCTTTGGTTGTTGCTGAGCTACTTGAGTGGTCTTGGGTGCAGCGGTGAAATTCTGAGTACGGAAAGGCTTATATGTCTTGTTATTACCTCCGTTGTAAGAATTACCAGCTGGCCTTTTCACACCTCTGTTTTGCATAAAATAGCTTTCCTTCTGGCTCGATTCTATAACTCGAGCAATTTGTACGGCTTCATTATCAATATTCTTGTCTAAGCCCAACACGTGCTCTCTGATGCTTCCTCTGAGTCCCGTGACAAACCTATGGGTTTTGGTGTCCCCTTCTTGCATACTAAGTAGTGCAAAGAAAAACATCTCCTCATAACGCTGTTGATATGCATCTACGGACATCTGGCCCTGATATAAACTCAGGAACTCCTTCTCCATAGAATCCTTGAAGCTTCGGGGAAAATACTTCTCAAAGAAAGCTTCCTTATATATAGCCCAGGTCAGTAGGGCGTGTTTGGTTATCAGATAGTCCCTTATAGATTTCCACCAATGATGTGCGTCACCTTTTAGCATGAAGGTGGCACATAATACCTTCTCCTCCTCTGTAATTGTCAACATCAGAAAATTTCTCTCCATCTCGTCGATCCAGTGTGCTGGCCATAATGGATCGGACAGTTTACCATTAAACTCCTTGGGTTTCATCTTCAAGAATATCCCATTCAGTCGAGAATGATCCATCTGTATCAGAGCGTATGCCCCATACATAGGTGGTGGATACTGGAAATTTCCTTGCACTGGTTCCGGATGATGGGCTGGAATCTATGCAGCTGGTGGTTGTGGTGCTGGGTGGTTACCAACCGGTGTTGCATTGGCTTGCCCAGCTAGCATAGGTGTAGTTTGTGCCGCCTGGAACATCATTCCCATCATAGCCTACATATGGGCTTGTGCATGTTGCATCTACTGCAGCTGTTGTACCAGATTTATCACCACGGTAGTCAGTTCCAGTGGTGGGGGTGGCAAGTTATTAGGATTTTCCTGACCATGGTTCACTGGTGGTGCAACCTGCGGATTACCCTGTGCATTCATATTGTCTGGACTGGTTTCCTCCACTGGTGGTGGTGGTGGAACCGTGTTATGACTTTGCTTGGTTACTCTTCGTCCATCCATATCTTCACTGGTAGTGGTGATGCCTAAAAATCATAAGATACGTGAGGCAATCATTTATACTTCATGTAGATACACTAACCAATGTAAATTCGAAAATTTTTTTTTCAGATCATTCTGGGTAAACTACTGTCCTTCCTATATAGGGTCGATAGTGAGGGTCGATGGTATATGCGACCCTGGGATCGACCCTGGAAATTTCTGATTTTTTCCCGAGAGTCGAGGGTCGATGTGAGGGTCGATGGGTGTGCGACCCTCGATGCGACCCTTGGTTCCCTGCCAGGTTACCGAGAGCAGTGGGTCGATATAGGGGACGATGTATGTTCGACCCTGTGTTTGACCCTTGGTTTTCTGTCAGATCACCGAAAGCCGTGGGTCGATATGGGGGTTGATATGAGGGTCGACTCTTTGGGTCGAATTCTGCGACCCTCAGTCTAAAAATTAGATTTTTAAGGTCCGATTTGAGTTCAATTCTCGTTCTTTCCCCTCTGTTTCAACTCGGCTTCTTTCCTCTGGTTTGCTACAGTGCCGATTCCCCTACATTGGCCATTTGGATTACGTTTCTTGTCACCTACATCCTTCCTACAGGTATTTCTTCTTCCCTTACCTGTTTTTAGGTTTTCTTTTCTAGGTTTTCACTTGCATATTTCGTTTTCTTCAAATTAAACTTTTTCCAACCGTAAAAATTTGATTTTTATTGGGGGCTTTTGTTGTTGGTGGGTTAATGGACGAAAGCCCTCAAAAATATTTGAGTTTCATCGGTTGGTTATCGAGAAACTCAAAATTTTCTCTTTTTTTGCCCTAATTTGTCGAAATTTTTTATTTCTCACAATTTCTTCAAATTGGATTCCGTTAATTGAAATTTCCGACTGTATGAGTATTGCAGGATAGTTTTGAACCTACGTAAGTCCTCCTACCCACGTGTATGGGTGACAAGTGAGGCTTTTGGTCAACTTATGTCGTTATAATGTCGAATTTTTTTTTTGTGATTTTTCTATCTTACTAATCCATTATCTATTTTTCATTGTGGTCTACAGATGTCATGGCTCGGACCAAGTTTCCTAGTGTTCGCGACCGTCTCCGCTTCCGTAACAATGAAGCTGAGACTCAGTATGCCCGCTTTGCCTGTAAAAAGGTAGAGGGTGGTCGACTGGTGGACTTGGCTAGCCTAGCCCTTCTCAATGTAAAGGGAGCATTTGGTGACATGGGTTGGCTTCCTATCATTACCTATGATGCCTGCACCTGCCCGGATTTGGTGCACCAGTTTTATTGTAACCTCCAGGTGGTGGGGGATTACAATGATGTGGATAGGGGTCACGAGCTCAGGATTACTAGCTATGTCAAGGGAGTTGAGGTTTCCTTTGACTACCGGCAGCTAGCGGATTTGTTGGGAATTTTCTATGATGGCCCTATGGTTTACTGTGCTCTTGGAGAGCACCAGTTCTCCTCCACAGAGATGAGGGCTGAGATCGATAATCAACTTCTATGACCTGATCGCTGGCAGATGAGGGCATGCTATATGCGTCCAGCTCCACGGGTATTTTACAAGATTATCCAGCATAATCTGATTCCACAGAGTGGCCATTACGAGAGGGTTTCTCAGCTGACCCAGTATCTTCTGTACAACATTTGCACTAGACAGCCCGTCTGCCTTCCTTACATCATCATGCGGACTATGATCAGTGCCACATTGCCCAGTCATAGGGGTAATCTACCCTATGGACGTATGATCACTAAACTACTGACCCACCTGGGTGTGGATTTGTTGGATGAGAAGATTCAGGAAAAATCCTTCTCTGCTCTACTGGATTGGGATGCCATCTGCAGAATGGGTATGCGGGATGCCCAGGTCAGTGATGAGGAGAGGAACGCGATGGTGCACCCTCGCACTCGCGTGGAGATGGCTGACGCTGAGGCAGCAGCAGTTGCAGCTGGGGTCCCTAGTGGTGCTATCGGGGATGATGATCGTCTTTACATGGATGTGGATTCCATACCACCACCTTCTTCTACACATGCTGCTGGGGCGAGCACATCTTTTGCGGCTAGTCCTTCACCTGCAGTTGGTCCTTCGTATCCACCTTCTGATGACGTGCTGAGTATGTTTAACGAGATTAGAGAGGCTCAGCGTGCATCAGATCTGAGGATAGTGGAGCTTCTAGATGCTCAGCGCCGGACTGATCAGCAGATGGCTGATCTCACAGCTAGTCTTTAGGCGACTCAGACACAGGTGGCCTGGTTGACGAGTCTATGCCGAGGACTATGACAGAGATCGCGAGGCACCGCCTCCTCCTTCACCTCCAGCTTCATGATTATATTTCTTTACTTTTTCTTTGTAATACAGAGTAACTGTCCGGGTTGTGGACTGTACTCTGCTTTAAGTATTAATATATATATATTTCTTTCTCTCGCATTGTATTTAAAATTTGTTTCCCTTTAATAGATGCATTATTCCCTTTTTAAATTGGTTTCAAACATCACTTGTGCTTATAGTGTGTTAATATTATAGTTTTTACTTTTTATCCTATCTCAGTTCATAATTGGTTGTAAAAGTATGCTGGTCTAGCGGACAAGGCCTGAAAGCTCTGATACCAAGTTGTCACACCCCAATTTTGTACTATTCAGAATGGTGTGATGAACCGCTAGCAAACCAATGATTCAACCAGGATCTCGAGTAGGCTACCCCCGTTTTATCTAAACCTCATACATTCACATTCATAATCAGAGTAAAATACACAATAACGGAAGTCTTATAGTAAAACGAACGGAGAATCTAAATGTGGTAATCATATTAAGGTATCAAATTATTTTTTTTTAACCGAGACATAAGTAAATAAAATATCAATTACATCTCCTTAATAAATCCAAAAAAATAAAAGAAACTCTAATCGAATACGCATGAGTTGAACTCGCAAGAGGAGTCATGCATATCCACAATGTCTTCAGCTTCCATCACCGCCACATGTCCGTACATAGGAGCATTGATATAATCATCAACTGTGGTACCTGCATTATCAACTAAAAATATTCAACGTCGAGAGGGTGAGCACACATCATGGCTCAGTGAGCAAACAAAACAATGCAACAATACATATGCATGCGATTCAATTCATATCTTTGGTCTGGTTTTACGTTTGCACTGTGCTATAGAAAGGATAGGTGGCCGCTGCACCTCTATGCACGAGAGTGTGGATACGCCTGATAAACCTCTCACCGTCGCCCACAGCACCCACAATGAACATTGTACAACGAAGGTCACGTTTATCGATGCACAACTCCATACCAATAAATAAACCCCTGATGGCTAAGGCTACAAACGAGGCTCGCTACTAACCAATCCTAATGTCAAACAGTGTATCCAAGGCCTCACCCCAGCATCCCTCAGAGCACCCGTAGAGATAGAGCTAAGGCCCCTCGGTAGAGTATAGGACTCAAGGACCGAGACCCTCCTTGATGCCCTACGTCGCAATAGTTCTGCTAAGGTAATGGCGATACGACGATGTTAATGCACAAGACTTGAGTTAGAGATAGAGCTAAAGTGCCCGGATCAAACACCGCCTAACACTTCC
Organism: Protea cynaroides; assembly: GCA_028583415.1. NCBI lineage: Eukaryota > Viridiplantae > Streptophyta > Magnoliopsida > Proteales > Proteaceae > Protea > Protea cynaroides. The sequence continues at coordinate 8,464,619 of CM053269.1, forward strand.
CCTGATGCCCTACTCGCATCAAGCACACTAACCACACACAAACATTCACATGCCTATTCCTAGCATCAATCATCATCATCATGTTATAAGTAAACAAAATTAAATATGCACGAACAATAATAGCAGGAATATTGGATGACATGTTGAATGCACATTACAAGCATATTCGCATAGAATCAAGCATGGCATTGGACTCAAGAAAATAAAAGTAATTTATTATTAACCAATTAATGTAGGTCTTGTTTCCTCACCTTAGCTTGCTAGTAGATCCTCTTTTAAGCTTTAAGAATCACCTTTATATTGATATTATATTGCTAGAAGACCTAACAAAGTCGATAGAATTTAATTAAATTTAATTCTAATTTTTTAACTTGCTGTTATCTATAGGGTCGCAGGATGGGTCGCAGGTAGGGTAGCAGTATACTGTGACCCCCCTGTAACAGGGTCGATATCAGGGTCGATGGGTCTATCGACCCTATGTGCGACCACCTTTGGTTTTGGTCGATATTCTCATGTTTTGATGCATTCTTCCTTGTTTAACTCCTATGGCTTCTTCCATAGTCCATTCCACATACTTTCTATGGATTAGAACTTATCTTCACCCAATATATAGTTTAATTGATATCCTCCATGGTTTCCATTGAAACCTAACCATGGATGGATGGATTGGGTTTCCCCTACATCTTCCTTCAACTACTCTAAGTCTCACGAAATTCATAGGATTAGTATTCTTACCTAAGAAGAACACTCCTCCTCTACAACTCTTCTCCTTTTTCTTCTTCTCTCCGTTCCTTCTCTTCTCTTTCTCTCAATTCAATTAGGGTTTTAAAAAGAGTGAAAGTGGCCTAGGGACGTCCTTAAAATATAGTAGAAACATCCTAAAATAAGTTCCTTTGAGATTAGGAAAGAGCCCCAACCAAAATTATGGAAATTTCCTAATTCTGTTTTCGCTGGCAACTGAGGGTCGATGAGGGGGTCGATGATCCCATCGACCCCTAGTTCCTAAAGTGTTCGACCCCCTCTGTAAAATAGGGGTCTGACTTTCTGTCTTGGGGGGTCCGACCCTCCCTTACTGGGTATGCGACCCTCCCCTTTATTTAAGTGTTTTTGGGTCGATTTAATACCTGGGATCTCGATCTCCTTCACGCACTTGGTCCATTTGGCTCGACCACGATAAGTAGACCTGGTTCAAAGTGGTAAGACCAGGTTAGTTTGATACGGGTCTTACAAACACCATCGAGGCCAATGACTTATGCAAGAGGTGACACAACACACTATCACAAACCTCCTATGTCCTTAGAATGTAAGGAAATGCACTAGAAGAAACATAGGACCGAACTTATTCATACCCTAAGAGTTTGGCATGAGCAAACCTAAGCTGGCCAACCGAACAAGAGGTCTAGATCGTGACAAGGAGGCGCAGTCGAACACGTGCCGCAAGGTCCAGCCGCATCCCCTGTGCGTGAACTCAAATGGAGATAAAATGGCTACGGGATCCATAATTTAAAATCTCACTTTCTCCCTCCATGTCTAAATGAGAAAGAGACTCCTTGTATGGTAAGCCATCCTGGATTGAACCAAGAATGGAAGAATGGAAGGAGGAGGAGGAGAATCATCTCCTTTCCATCAATAGGTTCTATGCTTACCGATTTGAGAAGAGATGGATTCCTATCCACTCCATTTTCTCATTCAACTACCCAAACCAAAGGAGATTGGGAGAGAGAGCTGTGACGCATCTCTGAGAAAGGAGAGAAAACAAAAGAAAGAGAAAAGAAAGAAGGAAAAGAAGAAAAAGAGAAGAGTGGAAACACTCCCTCTCATTATCGCCCAGAAAAAAGGAGCTACAAAGGAGAGAGAAAGAGGAAGGAAGAGAAGGAGGCTTTTGGATCGGCACTCCATTGCTGAGAGTTCGATATAGAATTGAATCTTCTGTAAGTACTCCCTTTACTTTAAAACGTTCTTCATTAATGGGAAATAATGGAATGAGTCAAAGCATGACTGTGGAAGTATTGGATCACAACCATAATCTATAAAACTTGATGAATGGAGTCTACATAATCAAACTAAAAAGATTAAGAATGATCCATCACCCATGGCAGAGCCATGAGCGTGTAGACCATTGTTCATATATTTGAACGTTGAACAATAGTGTACATGGTTTAACTGGTGGACAGAATGAATGCATGGACTTCTAGAAACCATAAAATGACCTTTACGGATCATGAGTAAACCCTTGGAGACTTGGATCAGGAATCTATAATGGGAACGAATGCATAGAGGTCGGATCTCAAATCTCGACTAATGGATAATTGAAACGATACCCATAACCTAGTGTAGAAATTGAGTTTGGAGCTCAAACTCCTGGTTTAGACTAAGAAAAATATGAAAAAAATTCTAGTTGAAGGTTTGTGACCATCAGAGCATGTTTCAACATGCGATCGATGGGACGAGCCGCACGGCACTACGGTCGAGACGTGCGGTCAATGGCATCAATCGCACATCTTTTTGACATCGGATCTTAGCCAAATTCTGCCGGTGACCTCCCGAAATATTATTTGAATTTATTTAAGTCTTAAATCTTATATCTTAGTTTTTGTTGTTCCTTAAATGCAAAACCCATTGTGCGTTAAGCATCCCCGAAGTAAGTTTTAGTTTACCCTATGAAATTACCAATCGTGCATTGGCTCTATACTATAAGACCCTAGACCAACCCTACAGGAGCTTGGCAACCCTTCTAGGGTGCCAGCACTATCGAACAATCATGTTTCTACGTGCGGTCGGTGACACATGCCGCACACCTAGTCACACCCCAATTCCACACTGTTCAGAATGGTGTGATGAACCACTAAACAAACAACGGCTCAACCAGGATCTCTAATAGGCTATCCCCGAGTTATCCAAACTTTACACGCATCCACAATCATAATCAGAGTAATACACAATAGCGGAAAATTTATAAATAATATGAACTGAGTACTAGAATGATACCCATAAATAATATCAAATTATTCTGTGTTTAACTAAGACATAAATATATAAATACCAATACATGTCTTATAAATCCAAATAAGAAAACTACAAAATATCTAATCGAATACACACGAGTTGCACTCGCAAGAGGAGTCGTGTGTATCGTCTTCAGCTCCAACTTCCATAGCTGCTATAGTTCCATACGTTCATATAATCTTCAACAGTATATCCTGCATCATCAACTAAAAATATTCGACGCCGAGGGGTGAGCACACAACACGGCTCAGTGAGTAGCCAAAACAATGCAACAATACATATGCATGCAAAAAGTCAATTCATATCTTTGGTCTTGGTTTATAGTTTGCAATGTGCAATAGAAAGGTTGGGTGATCAAAGGTTAACGTTTATTGATACCGCCTCTATACACAGGGTGTGGAAGCCCGCCCGAAGGTTAACGTTTATCGTCGTCCCCATCCACCCTACCATAACATTATACAACAAAGGTTAACGTTTATTGCTATATAATGCTATACCAACACGTAAGCCCCTGTTAGCGAGGGCTTGCAAACTGGGCTCGCTACTAACCAATCCTAATGCCAAACAGTGTATCCAAGGCCTCACCCCAACATCCCTCGGAACATCCATAGAGATAGAGCTAAGGCCCCCCCGGGAGAGTCGAGACTACAAGGACCGAGACCACCTCCCCGATACTCTACGACATAATAGTTCTGCTAAGGTAATGGCGATACGACGATGTCAATGCACAAAACTTGAGTTAGAGATAGAGCTAAAGTGCTGAGACCCGCCAAAGGTTAATGTTTATTGACGTTCTCATCACACCTCCCCTGATACTCTCTCGCATCAAGCACACCAACCACACACATACAAGCACATGCCTATTCCTATCATCATCATCATCATCATATTATAAACAGTAAAGTAAATATGCATGAACAAGTAATAGAAATATTGGATGGCATGCTGTATGCACATTACAATCATAATCACATAGAATCAAACATGGCATAGGACTCAAGAAAAGAAAACAGTTTATTATTAACCAATTTAGTTTGGGGTTAAGGTTCCTCACCTTAGCTTGCTAATAGATATTTTCCAAGCTTTCGATTCACTGTTATAACGGTACTATATTGCTAGCAAACCTAACAAAGTCGATAGAATTTAATTAGAATTAATTCAGAATTTAAAAACCATTCGGTCAACTGAGGGTCGATGCTAGGGTCGATGCTAGGGTCGATGGGTCTATCGACCCTCCCAAAGATTCCTCGAACTTCCCGAATGCTGAGGGTCGATGGTCCGAAACACCTAGGGTCGGATGGTCTATCGACCCTCGGTGCGACCCTTGGTGCACTCTGGTCAAATTTCCACTTTTAATCCATTCTTCGTGTTTGGGGTCCTAGGGCTTGCCTCCTACATTCACCCAACATTCATTCCATGGTCTAGAACCATGTATGATTCATCTAGATAGCTTTCGTGCATCCTCCCATGGTTTCCCATGAAAACCTAACCATGGATGGATGGTTTGGGTTTCTCCGAAATCCTACAATCAACCATATCTAACCTAAGGTCTGTAGAAACTCATGGAATTTGTATCCATACCTGGGAAGATTACTTTCCTTTGCAATTTCTTCTCCTTTTTGCTAAGCCTTCTTCTTAGCCTCCTTTCTTCCTCTTTTCCTTCTTCTCTCTTTCTCTCAATTCAATTAGGGTTGTGAAAGGAGTGAATGTGGCTTAGGAACGTCCTTTAAATAGACTAGGAATGTCCTATAATAATCCCATTGAGATTTGGAAAGAATCCCAATCGAAAATTAGGAAATTTCCTAATTTCAGTTTCGTCAGAAACCGAGGGTCGATGGGAGGGTCGATGATCCCGTCGACCCTAGGGTCTTAAGCTGTCCGACCCTCCCTCAAAAACTGAGGGTCAATCTTTTTGGTTTGGGAGGTCCGACCCTGGTAGACCTGGTTCAAGGTGGTAAGACCGGGTTAGATTGACACGGGTCTTACACACCTGGTATTCAATAACAGTGTGGTCGATCACTTGCTGCACGAGGTTTTGGCCCTCTGTTGGTGACCATCCTTAGTCAGTGATTTTGTAGGATTTTTATGAGACTACCTTTAGGCTTAGATTTTTGAAATTGAATGTTTATGAACGTTATGTTGGTTGGTTCAAATGAATGCCCTATAACCTATTAGGAAGCTAGTTGTTTGCCACCTTAAACAATAAGAAACCCTTGGACAGCAGGTACGAACCCTTGACTTCGTGAGAAGAAGTCCTCCTTAGTATTAAGGCTCCAAATAGGAACTTCTAGTTTGGTAAGGGTGCTGTCTTATGGAGAATTGATGTTCGTAGCACTTGACCTCTATGGGCAATAGGCTTGCTACTACCTGTGTAGACATACCCGAGCATTATGAAAAGTAACAAATGAATTTAGTAATGAACCCTTAGATGCTATGTCATGATAAACACACAGTAAATAATAGGCATGAGTTTTCAGATAAGTAGTTACAGATATGAGCACTAGAATAATATACTTAAAGAGAAATCTAATTAATTCTATTAAATGAAACATTAACAAATGTTATCCTTTGTGATCTTGATCCTTAGTACGAGGACTCTGGTAGACAGCTACCTGATCGGCTTGCCAAGGATTTTAGCCTCTAATTGTCTGTAAGGGAACTAAACTTTTGTTTGGTAGATTAGTTTTATTGAATTATGTTGAGTGATGTTATGAGATTGATAGCAATGATTTTGTGTGTGATAACATGCCATCCAATAAACTATATTGTTTGCTTATTTGTATGCATTCTCTTATGTGTGATCAGTGAAACTCATGGTGGTTTGGAAGCAGGTTGGAATGAGATGCCTCGTGACCTCTCCATGAAAGGTAGAGTTGGTCTTGATGACTCATGATGTCTATTTAAATTGGTAGGGAGGAAGGTGGGTGAAATGAGATGCTTGCACCACTTCTTACTAACTCTGCTTTGCATTGACCACATGTAACCAATCCAAGTCACGATGTCCAAGGTCGGGGCTCGGGTGGGGTTGAAAGCTTGGCAACATTACGGTCCAGTAATATGATTAATTAGGTGGACATGGCTAGTTGAACATAATTGTCCCAATAGTTGTATCCCAAGCCATTAGGGAATTATGTAATGGCATGGGTTCAATAAAAAGGTGGTATGAACATAACTGCGAAGCTCTCCATACCCAACATAGTGTGGACGGGAGGGTGAGTCGACTAGTGGGATTACCATTTCCTCAAGTGCCACTAGGTGGACTTGGGATGAGTTACGGGTAGGCAGCCAATGTAAAATGTACTTGCACCACAACAATGTACCCATACTTAGGGGTGATACTGTATGCTGAGGCGGTGTCATCTGATGGGAGAAGACCCTTGCAAACTAGAGACTCCTTGTGTTGGTTGTCCTGAGCTGGCACTTACAACTATATACCTGACCATAGTTGATAGCTACATGCAAATTGCTTGTTGCACGTTTAGTTTCTTACTAAGCTCGGTGGATGAGCTTACCTTATGCGCACAAACTCTTTTAGATGTTGCATGTACTTCATGTGACGCTTCTGGTTGTAGTCCATCTGGGGTGGAGGATGTGGAATCGAACCTAAGGAAGAACTCTCTGATTCTTGTTGCGATTCATAGAGCTGTGTATGGGTTTAGACTGTGCCCTTGTTTCTTTTCTTAGTAGGGAATTTTTATTTTTTGGTTTACGACAAAGATAAACTTTGAACAATAATTTACTTCATTTTGGATAATTGGTTTTGGAATAATTAAAGGATGGTTTTATTAAGGATTTAAAATTTATTAGATAAGCTTTATTTATTAATTCGTCAGCTCTTGATAATTGGTTTTAAGTTTAAAGTTTTCTGCCCATTTACTTTCTTGGTACGAATAATTGTTTAAATTAAGATGGTAAATTTTACTCTGATAATTCTTATGTCAAGATTGCCTTGTGGAGTACCGTGATATGCGATCCTGGAAGGGGATTTCTTATGCCCTGATAAGATGGAGAAATCCCATTGCATTCCATAATACTAATACATTGGGAATGGGGTGTAATAGTGACTCTTGGTCTAACCGAACGATTAAAGCTGAGGCATTGTTTAAGTTGCCGGTCCTCCGGTTCTGTGAAAATCAGAATTCTATAAAAGGACTTGTGGGTCCTCATTTAGAGCCCGCAATAATAATGTCGTTAGGAGAATAGAGAGAAAAGCCACCTCTTTAGTTTCCCAAGGTTCCTTCCTCCTTTCTCAGTGTTCCTCCAACTACGTTGGGTGGCATTCTCTACTTCCATTCCACTCAGGTATGTATTTCTTATTTCCATTGTAATTATTTCATTTCATTGGGCATATCCAGGGTTATTCCTGATTCCTTACCACTACATGGGAATGAGTGAAGAAAAGAAGATCAATCCAAGAGAATAATCGAGACCACCCAAAAATAGGAACCGTAGGAGCAGTCCATGTCGTAATGGGTAAGAAACACCTAGAGAGCTACACCATTAAAAGAAGAGCCTCCTTAAGATAGACCCTTTAGTATATTGGAATTTCAGAGACAATATTCTTTTAAGGGGGTTGGATTTGTAAAACCTGCGCCGAGAAAACCTGACCTAACTGGATTTCTTTAGTGCTAAGAGGGTTTTCCACAGTCAACCAAATAGGTTCATGAATCATTGACAAGAACTTGGTTGCACCAGTTGTGTCATACCCCAATTCTGAGCCAACCAGAATGGTGTGATGAACCATCCATAGACCAACAGTTCAACCAAGATCTCATATAGATCGTGCCCATTCGATTAAGCCAGATACATCCCACAGGCAAATTCAGAGTAAATAAACGATAGCGTAAGTCTTTAATACTAATGAACTGAGTATCTACCAGTGATAGCATAATTAAGTATCCAATTATCTCCAACACACCTCAAGACATAAAATAAAGTAAAATAATCAATTACATGTTCCCATAATTAAACAACTAAGCTAATAAAAAACACATGTGTTGCACTCGCACGATGAATCATGCGCATCTTTTTCAGCTTCTACGTCCATCGCAGCAACGTGTCCATACGTCGGCGCATTCATATATTCTTCAACAGTAGGACCTGCATCAAGAACTAAAAATATTCGATGTTGAAAGAGTGAGCACACATCATGGCTCAATGAGCAAACAAATCAATGCAACAAACATATACATGCATTCAATTCATATCTTTGGTCTGGTTTATAAGTTCACAATGTGCTATTGAAAGGTTTGGGGGCTGCCGCACCTCTATACATGAGTATGTGAATCCACCCAATGGATCAAACACCATCGCCATCCCACATGCACCCACCATGGAATAGAGATAGAGCTAAAGTGTTTGGATCAAACATCGCCAACACTACCCCAGATACCCTACCCATACCAATACGTAAGCCCCTATTGGCGAGGGCTTGCAAACTGGGCTCGCAACTAACCAATCCTAATGCCATACAATGTATCCAAGGCCTCACCCCAGCATCCCTCAATTCTTCCATAGAGTTAGAGCTCAGGCCCCCTGACAAAGTCAGAGACCACACGGTCCGAGACCACCTCTCTTGATGCCTTACGACGTAATAGTTCTGCTAAGGCAATGGTGATACGACGATGTTAGTGGGCAAGACTTGAGTAGAGATAGAGCTAGAGATGGTGATGAGGTCAAAGACCACCATGCCACGTCCTCCCCTGATGCTCCACTCGCATTCAACACACCAACCACACATATACATTCACATGCCTATTCCTAGCATCATCATCATCATCATATTATAAATAAATGGAATTAAATATGCATGAATAGTAATAGTAAGAATATTGGATGACATAAATAAATGAGATGCACATTACAAGCATACTTGTTGAAAAATCAGAGCTCTCTCTGAAATTCCTTCTCTTAGTGTTCCTATTTAGTTCTCCTTCTCTTCCTCCTCCTCTCTTTCTCTCTCTTTCAGTTTGAGTTCTAAAAGAATGAAAGAGACTAAGGGACGTCCTATATATAAAGAGAAACATCCATATAAAGTCCCACTTTTATTAGGAAAGAACCCCCTTTCAGATTAGGAAGGTTTTTTAATTTCGGAGTCAATTATACCATCGTGTGGTTGCACGTGGGGTCGCAGGATCCGTTAACCACACAACCCAAATCTATGACTACACGTCCTAGACTCTAGTGGTTTCATTATTCTGAGGTGTGGTCGACCACACTTGTTTAGGTATGTGACCACACGTCTCAATTAGATGATTTATGGTTCGAATTACGTACCTAGCCTTGTGGTTTCTTCACTCACTTGGTCCGCTTGGTCCAACCATGATAGGAAGACCTGATACAAGGTGGTAAGACTGGGTTAGTACGATACAGATCTTACAACTCCCCCCTTCTTATATAAATTTCATCCTCAAAATTTTCACATACCTTCCGAGTCGAAAAGGTAAGGATATTGCTTTCGCATAGCATTCTCTTCTTCCCATGTAATCTCTTTCACGTTTTGGCTCCTCGAATTAACTTTTTTATAGTAAATGTCACAGTTGCGTAGACGTTGAACCTTCTGGCTGGTAATTTCGATTGGTGCTACTTCGAATGTCAAATCATCAGTTAAACCTGGTGGATCTACTGTTAGGATGTGTGTTGGATCTCGGATGTAATTCTTCAATAATGAGATATGAAATACATCATGTACACTTAACATGGATGGGGGAAGTGCTAATTGATATGCTACCTTCCCACGTCTATCTAGAACTTCATATAGTCCAGTGTACTCGGGATACAACTTTTCCTTCTGTCCAAACCTTTTTAAACCACGCATAGGAGATATTTTTAGAAATACCTTATCACTTATGGTGAATTCGAGATCTCTGCGTCGATTATTTGCATATTGATTCTGACGGTTCTGAGTTATTCGGACTCTTTCCTTGATAATGTCGACCACTCGACAAGTCTCTTTAACAAACTCTGGTCCAACAATACTCCGTTCTCCAACTTCGTTCCAAAATAAAGGAGTTCGACACTTCCTATCATACAGTGCTTCATAGGGTGACATCTGTATAGTCGCTTGATAGCTGTTGTTATAAGCGAACTCAATCAATGGTAATTTCTCATCCCATTATCCTTTGAAATCAATTACGCAAGCTCAGAGCATATCTTTTAAAATCTGAATGGTACGTTCTGACTGTCCATCGGTCTGAGGATGGAATGCAGTACTAAACTTCAACGTTGTACCCATAGCATTCTGTAATCCTTCCCAAAACCTTGAGGTAAAACGTAGGTCTCTATCGGACACGATGCTTTCAGGTACACCATGCAATCTGACAATATTATAAACATACATCATAGTTAATCTCTCTAGGGTATACTAAGGTCGTATAACTATGAAACGAGCTATCTTAGTCAAACAATCTATAATTATCCAGACCGCGTCAACTACTCGTGGAGTCAATGGTAACCCAGTGATGAAGTCCATAGTGATGCAGTCCCATTTCCATCCCAGTTTTGGCAGTGGCTGCAATAATCCTGCAGGTCTTTGCCTTTCAGCCTTTACCCACTGATAATTCAGGCATTGATACACAAATTTAGCTACAACCCCTTTCATTCCTCTCCACCAATAGAGTTTCCTTAAATCATGGTACATCTTCGTATTTCCAGGGTGTACCGAATACACAGTGGTGTGGACTTCCTTCATGAGTCTTTGTCTAATATCCAAGTCTTTATTTTCAGGAACACATACCCTTAATTTGTAACTTAGTACCTTTTCAACGGCCAAGGTGAACTCAAGAGTAGTCCTAGCATTTTCAAGGTCTTCTTGCACCGTTCTCAGATAAGGGTCTGATTTAATAGCTGTCTTCACCTCGTCTATCAGATCAGTTACAATCTTCAATGTAGCAAACATGTTTAAGAATAGATGAATAAACCCTTGGTCAGTTGATTCATTCATAATATCAATCATGAACTGCTCGTTATCATAATTAAATACTCTTCCTGTGATACACACTACAGCATTTGCACTAGCTTCTTCTTGGGATTCTATCATAGCTTTCCAGCTTAGTGCATCAGCAAATACATTAGCTTTTCCTGGATGATACTAGATATTACAATCATAATCCTTTAGTAATTCCAGCCATCTTTTCTGTCTCATGTTCAACTCCTTCTGATTAAAAAGATGAGTGAGACTCTTATGATCTAATTTAATCTGAAATTTTTCTCCATACAAATAATGTCTCCATATCTTGACATCATGTACCACCGCTGTTAATTCCAAGTCATGAAAGTGATAGTTCTTCTCATGTGTCTTCAGTTGTCTTGAGGCATACGCAATTACTTATTCTCCTTGCATAAGCACACATTCTAAACCTAACCCAGATGCATCGGTGTACAAGGTAAATGATTGTCCTGGGATCGAAATAGTCAAGATGGAAGCTGATATCAATCTAGCCTTCAATGATTAAAAATACTCCTCACATTTATCAGTCCAAACAAACTTTTCTCTTTTCTTTGTCAGACTGGTGAGAGGTATTGCGATTCTAGAGTAATCTCCCACGAATCGTCGATAATAACCAGTTAAACCTAAGAAACTTTTGATTTTGGCAACATTCTTCGGTGCTTTCCATTTCACAATGGCTTCAGTCTTGCTAGGATCTACTTTAATTCCTTTAGCGGATACAACATGGCCTAAGAAAGGGACTTCATTTAGCTAGAACTCATACTTAGTAAATTTTGCATAAAGCTTCTCTTTTCTTAGTCGCTGCAAAGCGGCATTTAGATTTGTGATATGAGTTTCTTTGTTCTTAGAGTAAAATAGCATGTCGTCAATAAATACAATAACTGACGTATCCAACATATCATGGAATACCCAATTCATGAGTTCCATAAAAGTTATGGGTGCATTAGTCAATCCAAAAGACATAACTAAAAATTTATAATGTCCGAATCTGGTTCTGAATGTTGTCTTCAAAATATCACCTTCCTTAATCTTCAACTGATGGTATCGTAACCGAAGATCAATTTTGGAGAACACTTTGGCACCTTGCAACTGATCAAACAAGTCATCGATCTGAGGCAACGGGTACCGATTCTTGATTGTAAGCTTACTCAATTCATGATAGTCTATTGACAGTCGAACGCTACCATCCTTCTTTTTCAGGGACAATACTGGCACTCCCCATGATGATATGCTAGGTCTGATATAACCCTTGTCTAGTAACTCCTGTAATTGTACCTTCAGTTCCTTCAGTTCAGTAGGAGCCATTCGATAGGGTGCTTTCAATACTGGTGCGGCTCCAGGTATAAGATCTATAACGAACTCTGTCGCTCGGTCGGTTGGTAGTCCTGGTGGTTCCTCAGGAAATACATTTAAAAATTCACGTACAACTACAATATCTTCCATTCATGGTGCTTCCTTGGTGAGGTCGACCATGGATACTAGACACCCAATTCCTCCTTTCTCGAGGCATTTTCTAGCCTTTAATGCAGAGAGAATGAGTTTTCATTTACGGGGAAGTTTGGTTCTCGCAAAACTAAACTTTGCTCCTTCCTTGCCTTTAAATGTCAGTTTCTTTTCAGCACATAATAGGTTTACAAAGTGCCTAGCTAACCAATCCATTCCCAAGATAACATCAAAGTTTTTTATCTTGAGTTAGATTAAGGTTGCCTCCAAAACCTTCTCGCCGATAAGAACTGGACATGGTCCAGAACCTTTGTCTAGTTCTACTTCTAATCCCATAGGTAATCGTACAAGCAGTTTGCAGTCTAAAGGTCTGAGGGGTAGATTTAATTTCTTTTCAAAAGACACAGATATAAAAGAATGAGTAGCTCCAGAGTCAAAGAGTACTCTGGCGGGTAAGCCATTAATAGGTACGATACCTGTGACCACATCAAGAGATGCGACAGCATCCTCAGAAGTAACTGCATAAACTTTTCCTTGCTGTAACTGCTTCCTTGGCTTGGGACACTCTCTTGAACAATGTCCTACTTGATCATAGTTAAAGCATTTAACTCTAGCGTTACTTTGATTTTGTAGAGGTGGGGCTGTTAGGGTAGTCTTAGCTACAGTAATAAAGCCTTGAGTATGGAAGGATTTAAATGTCTTGGTGTTTCCTCCATTATATGTATTTCCATTAGGCCTTTTAATGCCCCTGTTCTGAGCAAGGTAGCTTTCCCTCTGGCTCGATTCCAGTACTCGAGCAATCTGTACTGCTTCATTACAAATCTTCTTTTCCAATCCCAATTCATACTCACGGACACTTCCGCTAAGTCCCATGATGAACCTTCGGGTTTTGGTATTCCTGCATACTAGAGGGAGAGAAGAAAAACAATTCTTCATAACGCTGTTGATATACGTCTACAGTCATCTGTCTCTAATACAGACTCAGAAACTCCTTTTCCATTTGATCTTTGAAACTCTTTGGAAAATACTTCTCGAAGAAAGCATCTTTATAAATAGCCCATGTCAGTTGGGCGTGCTTTGTTAACAGATAACTTCTAGTTGATTTCCACCAGTGATGTGTGTCACCTTTCAACATAAATGTGGCACATAATACATTCTCTTCTTCATTTATGTCATCATCATAAAGTTTCTTTCCATTTCGTCAATCCAGTGAGCTGGCCACAACGGATCTGATGGTTTGCCTGTGAATTCCTTTGGCTTCAACATTAGGAAACGCCCAATCAGTCTGGAGTGATCAAGCTGATATTGTGCATATGCCCCATACATAGGCAGTTGGTACTGATAATTACCTTGGTTATACCTGCCTTGCGGTGCTTTAGGGTTTGGCACTTGGCCTTGTTCTACTAGTGTTTATGGTGCTTAGGGTATAGTGTTGCTACCACCAGGTGCCGTACTAGCTTGTCCTGCAGGTAGAGATGTTGTGTTTGCAACTGGGAAAGCAATTCCCATAGGAGTGTGCATGTTGGCTTGCATTTGTTGTATATGCAGCATTTGCTGTGCCAAATTCATCACTACAGTAGTCGAATCTGTAGGTAGTGCAGGTAAGTTGGTTAGATTGGCTTGGGTGTATACATTCTGAGGCACAACAGATTGAGTTCCAATATTTTCTTCCTATCCTCGCTGACCTTCATTGTCATTGGTCTCCATAGGTGGTGGAGATGGGTTGACATTCTGTCTCCTTCTACATACTCTACGGCCAGCCATTTCCTGTTTTCGGCGGTGGTAGTGTCTGAAAATCAAGGAAACATATGAGGCAAGCATAATATACGTTAATCTCATGTTAATTTCTAAATAAACAAGGAAAAGTTTCAATTTTGAAAAGTCATTCAGTCAAAACAGGGCATTTTCATCGTGGGGTCGATCATGGGGTCGCAGTATATGCGACCACAAGGTTGCAACCGCACGAACCCTGTCAGCTCACAAAGAGCCTGTGGTCAATCGTGGGGTTGATCGTGGGGTCACATTTTTTATTGAATTCTGTGACCACAAGACACCAAATCAGGTTTTTAAAATCTGATTTCGAGCCGTTTTCTTATTTTCACTTTTGTCTTCTACTATTCACAACTCAACACGCCACCACTGAGTTGCTACAGTGTCAACCACACGTATTTGGTGATTCTTTCATCGATCTATGACCAACATTCCATTCCTCCAGGTATGTTCCCTACTCTTTCTCCTTTTTAAGCTTTTATACCTAGGTTTTGCTATAATTATAGGGTTTTCTTCAAATTAATATTTTTTTGATCATAAAAAATTGATTTTTATTGCGGGATATTGCTATTGGCCACCCAATGGATGAAAGCCCTCAAAAAATTGGAGTTTCATCGGTTAGTTTAATAGAAACTTGAAAATTCCCATTTTGACCTAAATTTTAGGGTTTTTCCCCAATTATCAAAATTTCTTCAAATTCGACCTACCTAGTTAAAATTTCTGATTGTATGAGCCTTGTAGGATGGTTTGGGACCTATGTAAGTCTCATGCCCAGATGTTTGGGTGAAAAGTGAGACTTTTGGCCAATCACGCCGTCATAATGCCAAAATTTTGAATTTTCACTATATTTGATATGTTGCTTGTTGGTTTATGCCCTTGCAGACAACATGGCTTGCACTAAAGTCCCCAGAGTTCATGATCCCCGTCACTTCAGGTCCATTGAAATAGAGGCACAATATCCCTGGTACGAGCGCAAGAAGGTGGAAGGGGGTCATTGTGTCAACTTGGCCAGCCTAGCCCTATTTGATGTGGAGGGAGCATTTTGGTGATATGGGCTGGCTCCCTATGATTCTATAAGAGGGTTGCACCTGTCCTGAGTTGGTGAAACAGTTTTACTATAATTTACAGGTGGAGGGTGACCCAGAGGATATAAATAGGGGCAAGAGCCCAGGATCACCGGTTTTATTAAAGGGGTAGAGGTTTCATTTAACTACCAGGAGTTGGCTGATATCCTGGGTATCTCAAATGATGGTCCCTTGGTATACTGCGCACCCAAGGAACCCCAGTTCGTATCAGTGCGAATGCACGCAGAAATAGATAACCAGATTCTTCGGGACGATCGCTGGCAGATGAAGGCAATTAACCTATGTCCAGAGCCTCGAGTGTATTGCAAGATCATTTAGCACAACTTGATTCCCCAGAGTGGACACTATGAGAAGTTTTCACAGTTGGCCCAGTACCTTCTGTACTGCATCTGCACTAGGCAGCCTATCTACTTTCCTTATATCATTATCCAGACCATGCACCATGCCACGACACCTGGTCTGGTGGGTAACCTACCCTATGGGCATTTGATCACCACTTTACTCACTCACCTGCAGGTAGACTTGGTTGATGAGAGGATTCACGAGGACTCTTCTTTGACTGACCTTAACTAGGAGGCCATCTGCAAGATGGGGATGTGAGATGTGCAGGTCAGTGACGAGGAGAGAAACGCTATGAGATGTCCTCTCACTCGGTAGCGGCAGCAGCAGCAGCAGAGGTAGCAGTAGAGGCACACGAAAGTGATGATGAGGAGGATGATGATCGGATGTACATGGATGTGGATGCCATACCTCCTCCATCACGATAGCATTCCACTGGAGTCGGCCCTTCTCGGGCACCTTCTCACTCAGTTGGTCCTTCGCGCCCACTACCAGATGACACGATGGGACTGCTATGTGAGATTCGGGAGGCTCAGCGTACTACAGATCAGAGGGTCGCAGATCTGGAAGCTAGTCTCCAGATGACCTAGACTCAGGTAGCCTCGCTTGTGAGACTATATGCTGAGGACTATGACTGAGATCGTAAGGCACCTCCTCCTCCAGCAACCCTAGCTTCATGATACCGTTTATTTCTTTTTCCTTTTATATTGCAAAGTAACTGTCTGGGTTATGGACCGCACTCTGATTCGAACATACATTTTTTTTATATATCTAAAATTCATTTTTCATTTACATATGTGCATCATTCTCATTCTTAGTATATGTCTTATACAGCATAGGTGCTTATGGTGTGTTCTTATTATAGCTTATAATTTTTATCATAACTTAATTCACCACCCTTGTGGTAGTATTTTGGTTTAATAGAGTAGAGCCTGAGAGGTTTGATACCAAGTTGGCACACCCCAATTTTGAACCAACCAGAATGGGTTGATGAACCATCCATAGATCAACGGTTCAATCAGGATCTCATATAGACCGTTCCCAATGATTAAACCAAATACATCCCACAAGCAAATTCAGAGTAAATAAACGATAGCGGAAGTCTTTAATACTATTGAAACTGAGTATCTAATAGTGATAGCATAATTAAGTTTTCAATTATCTCCAATATACCTCAAGACATAAAATAAAGTAAAATAATCAATTACATGTTCCCATAACTAAACAACTAAGCTAATAAAAAAAAATGAGTTGCACTCGCACGACGAATCATGCATATCTTCTTCAGCTTCTACGTCCATCAGATCAACGTGTCCATATGTTGATGCATTCATATATTCTTCAATAGAAGGACCTGCATCAAGAACTAAAAATATTCGACGTCAAAAGGGTGAGCACACATTACGGCTCAGTAAGCAAACAAAACAATGCAACAAACATATGTATGCATTCAATTCATATCTTTGGTCTTCATTATAAGTTTGCAATGTGCGAAAGAAAGGTTTGGTAGCTGCCGCACCTCTATACATGAGTGTGTGAATCTTCCCAATGGATCAAACACCATTGCCGTCTCACTTGCACCCACCATGGAATAGAGATAGAGCTAAAGTGTCTTGATCAAACACCGCCAACACTTCCCCTGATGCCCTACCCATACCAACACGTAAGCCCCTATTGGCGAGGGCTTGCAAACTGGGCTCGCAACTAACCAATCCTAATGCCATACAGTGTATCCAAGGCCTAACCCCAGCATCCCTCAATACATCCATAGAGATAGAGCTAAGGCCCCCCGGCAGAGTTAGAGACCACACGATCCGAGACCACCTCTCCTGATGCGGCAAGACTTGAGTAGAGATAGAGCTAAAGTCTGGTGATGAGGTCAAAGACCACCATGCCACGTTCTCCCCCTGATGCTCCACTTGCATCCAACACACCAACCACACACATACATTCACATGCCTATTCCTAGCATCATTATCATTATCATGTCATAAATAAATGGAATTAAATATGCATGAACAGTAATAGCAGGAATATTGGATGACATGTGAGATGCACACTACAAGCATACAAGCATATAATCAATAATGACATTGGACTCAATAAAGTAAACGGTTCATTACTATCAAATTAGTTTAGGTCTTGTTCCCTCACCTTTGATCGTTGGTTGTTCCTCTTCCAAGCTTTGTAAATAACTTTTGGACCACTTGGAAACCTAATAAATTTATGGATTCTAAGTTAGTGTTCATATCCATTAATTACTGTGTTTAAATGTCCCATATGGAATCAATTAGACCTCCAGAAGCTGAGGGGTCATAGGTGTGGCTGCACCTGTGGTCTTAGTTTTTGCGACCACACACATGTGACCACACCCTCCCTGGAAAATTCCCTAGGGCGTTTGGTCGACGCATGTGCTTCGTGTGGTGGACCATAGTTGCGACCACATGAGTGTTTGGTCGACTTTCATTCTCAGTCTAACCCCTTCATGATTTGATTCCTTGAACTAGCACAAGGGTCCTTCTTATGATTGATCTATGGCCTTAATTTTGTATTTTTCATAATTATCTAGTCCAACCTACTCTTCATGGATTTCCTTTGAGTTTTCATTTATGGGTCTCATGGTTGAGATCTTACTTTGAATCAATACTTCCTCCATGATCTATTTTAGGCATTTAACTAATGTAGGGGATGTTTTCATACCTTAAACTTACTGAAGAATCAGAGCTCTCTCTAAAATTCCTTCTCTTAGTCTTCCTCATCATTTCTCCTTTTCTTCCTCCTCCTCTCTTTCTCTCTCTTTCAATTTGAGTTCTAAAAGAATGAAAGAGACTTTGAGTTCTAAAAGAATGAAAGAGACTAAGGGTCCTATATATAGATAGAAACATCTATATAAAGTCGCACGTGGGGTCGCTGGATCCATCGACCACATGTCCCAAATCTGCGACCACACATCCCATACTCCAGTGGTCTCATTATTCTGAGGTGTGGCCGACCACACCTGTTTAGGTATGTGACCATACGTCTCAATTAGATGATTTATGGTTTGAATTACATACCTAGCCTTGTGGTTTCTTCACGCACTTGGTCCTCTTGGTCCGACTATGATAGGAAGACCTGATACAAGGAGGTAAGACCGGGTTAGTATGATACGGATCTTACAAGTTGTGAACCAAACCATAAATAAAATAAAAAGTCACAATTAAGCCTTTGATACTGGCATCAAATGCTAAGGCCAGTTAGGAAACCGATCCAGTAAAATTCAGCCAGCTTCGACTGGGCAAGGTAAATAACCTGTCTGCGGGAATATAGTGAGTTGAATGGATTCCAAAGGCAGCTAAGAATATTGCTTCTACCTCAAATGACCCATTAGAGTCCCATCTTACGTATAACTGCCTTAGAGTCCTCTAGGAAACAGGAATCCCTAAATTCTCTTAACTTCTTTGCCACATGGCTTTACCCCATCATCTCTCACTTCTAGAAGAGTTATACCTCAAGAAGGTGACCTAAAAGATAAATCCAATTAGATCGTTTTCCTCCTAAGGATGTAACCTTTATTATAAACCTCTGACGCGTTCATAGAAAATGAGTGTTGTTGAAGGAGTAGAAAGTGAGAAAAAAGAAGGGAGAAAAAGGAAGGGAGAAGCCTGTAAGTGCTATCGGAGTTTTGGGCTCTCGTTCTCACCGTTCAACCAACGTTACCAGTAATTTTTTGTACATAACACTGTAGAACTTCATTAAATAGAATTTAGGTAGTTAAATAAGGTTAAAAAGCATAATGGTAGAAGAACCTAGAAATCTGTTAATGATAGTCTCGAATGAATAAGGGACAGAAGAAAAGTTCAATGAAAAGTTAGATGATGTCAATGTTTAGTATTGTTAGTGAAATCAATAGACCTAATAGGAAGAAAGGGAAACCTCTTGTTAAAGAAATCTTGGAACACAATGTCATGAGCCCAATACTGGAATCCCCATCCAAGGTAATGTCAAGAATCTTGGAAGGGGAAGCATGAAAACAAGGTTAGATGGTGTGCTGGATGCAAAATCTGAGCATCCGACCAAGCCAAGCTGCTCAAGCCAACCTTTATGCCAAAGGCTAGACGTTACAACGGACGATGGATCCTTTGATCCAGCCTAATGATCAAATGGTTCCAGAAGGCCATTGGATGTGGACAAACGTAGTGGTAATCATTGCCACTGTATTAATCGACGTCGTGACTGACCCTTGGCAGAAGGTTCTGACTTCTGTCGGATGCTATGTCAGATGCGATAAGTGAGACCGAGGCATCGATCGATGAACCCCAGACTTATATAAATTGAGAATAATTAATGTAGATATTGTAACCAATAACTCCATACTTTGTATACGTGTAAAACCCCTCGGAAACACTGATTATTCTAGCATAGATAATCACAACTACAAGATCTCAAGTGAGGAACAGAACCTTGACCTAATTTTGGTGTGTTTGAAATATGCCAATGATTGATGCTACATGCTTGTGCTTATATCTTGTATAACATGTCACCCAATAACTATCTTTTGCATACATTGCATCAATACTATAATTGACTATAATTGTAATGTGTGGATGCTTAGTAGGCATATTGAAAGGGTTAAGGACCACTGAATCCGACCTACTAAGCAAACTAATTGCCATGTATTGTTTAGTACCCTAGGGGAGGACAACATCTTGGAGGGGGCAAAACCGATGGTCTGGGAATCCTTTTAGAGTATTGAGAGAACATATGATGTCATATAGGATTGGTTAGTGACAGAACCCATGTATGTGACCCTGGCTAGTAGGGGATTAAGTATTGGTTGGATGAAGTGATGAAGGGAATGTCACACCCCAATTCTGCACACTTCAGAATGGTGTGATGAACCGCTAACAAACCAACGGTTCAACTAGGATCTCGGACAGACGATATTCGTTTATCTAAACCTCATACATCCATATTCATAATCAGAGTAAATACACAATAGCGGAAGCCTTATAGTAAAATAAACTGAGAATCGACTGTGATATTAATATTTAAATAGCAAATTATTCTGTATCAACTAAGACATAAATAGATATCAAATACCTGTCTTTACTAAATCCAAATAATAAAAATAAAATCTAATCGAATACGCATGAGTTGCACTCGCAAGAGGAGTCATCCGTAACCACTTCATCTTCAACTTCCATCGCCGCCATGTGCCCGTACACTGGAGCATTGACAAAATCTTCGACGGTAGTACCTGCATCATCAACTAAAAATATTCGACATCGAGGGGTGAGCACACATCATGGCTCAGTGAGCAAACAAAACAATGCAACAATACATATGCATGCAATTAATTTGGTCTGGTTTAAAGTTTGCAATGCGCAATAGAAAGGTTTAGGTGGTCAAAGGTTAACGTTTATTGACCCCGCCTCTATACACAGGGTGTGGAAGTCCACCCAAAGGTTAACGTTTATTTTCGTCCCCATCCACTCTACCATAACATTGTACAACAAAGGTTAATGATTATTACTGTACAGTGCCATACCAACACGTAAGCCCCTGCTGGCGAGGGCTTGCAAACTGAGCTGGCAACTAACCAATCCTAATGCCAAACAGTGTATCCAAGGCCTCACCCCAGCATCCCTCAGAATGTCCATAGAGATAGAGCTAAGGCCCCCCGGTAGAGTCAGAGACTACAAGGACTGAGACCACCTCCCCTGATACTCTACGACGTAATAGTTCTGCTAAGGTAATGGCGATACGATGATGTTAATGCACAAGACTTGAGTTAGAGATAGAGCTAAAGTGCTGAGACCCGCTAAAGGTTAACGTTTATTGATGTTCCCATCATAGCTCCCCTGATACTCGCTCGCATCAAGTACACCAACCACACACATACATTCACATGCCTATTCCTATCATCATCATCATCATCATGTTATAAACAATAAAGTAAATATGCATGAACAAATAATAGAAATATTGGATGCATGTTGAATGCACATACAACCATATACGCATAGAATCAATATGGCATTGGACTCAAGAAAATAAAAATAGATTTTTATTAATCAATTAGTTTAGAGTCCTGTTTCCTCACCTTAGCTTGTTAATAGATCCTCTTTCAAGCTTTAAAATCACCTTTATATTGTTATTATATTGCTAGAAGACCAAACAAAGTCGATAGAATTTAATTAGAGTTACTTCTGAATTTAAAAACCATGCTGTTAACTGGGGGTCAGAGCTAGGGTTGGAGTCTTGATCGACCTTGGGTTTGACCACCCCTATTCTGGGCTTCCCGAACACTAGGGGTCGATGCTCAGGGTCTGGTAGGGTCGATTGGCCATGGACCCCCATGCGACCCCCTGTGGGTTTTGTCGATTTTTCTTCCTTCAGCCCATTCTTCGTGTTTGGGGTCCTATGGCTTGCTTCTACTGTCCATTCCACACATGTTCTATGACATAGAACCATGATTCATTCACCTATATGGCTTCCATGATTTTCCCCATGGTTTTCCATGAAAACCTAACCATGGGTGATGGTTTGGGTTTCTCCGAGATCATACCCTCTTCATTATCTACCTTAAGGTCTTTAGAAACTCATGGAAATAGTATCCATACCTGAGAAGATTACTCCTTCTCTGCAACTCTTCTCCTTTTGCCTTCTTCTCTTCTTTCCTTCTCTTCTTCTTCTCTTCCTTCTCTTCTCTTTCTCTCAATTCAATTAGGGTTCTAAAAGGAGTGAAGGAGGCTTAGGAACGTCCTATTTATAGAGTAGAAACTCCTAAAATAAGTCCCATTGAGATTAGGAAGGAATCCCATTGAAATTAGGAAACTTTCCTAATTTCTGTTTTTACCGAGTACCGGGGGTCGATAGGGGGGGTCAGAGATCCCGTCGACCCCTGGTCCTTAAAGTGTCCCACCCCCCATATAAAACTGGGGGTCTGACTTCTATACTGGGGGGTCCGACCCTCCCTTGCTGGGTATGCGACCCTCCCCTTATTTAAGTGTTTTTGGGTCAGTTTAATACCTGGGATCGTGATCTCCTTCACGCACTTGTTCCATTTGGCTCAACCATGATGGGTAGACCAGGTTCAAGGTGGTAAGACCGGGTTAGTTTAATACATGTCTTACAACTTCCCCCTACTTTTAAAAATTTCGATCCCGAAATTGTTCATACCTTCAGAGTCAAATAAATGAGGGTATTGCTTTCGCATAGTGTTCTCTTCTTCGAATGTAATTTCTTCCATGTCGCTACTTCTCCAAGTGACCTTAACATAATAGATATCTCGATTGCGTAGTCGTTGAACCTTTCGGATGGTGATTTCTGTTGGTGTTACTTCAAAGGTCAATTCATCAGTCAAATCATGTAGATCTACTGTTAGAACGTGCGTTGGATCCTTGACATACTTCTTCAATAAAGAAATATGAAATATGTCATGCACACTTGACATAGATGGTGGTAGTGCTAACTGGTAAGCCACTTTTCCACGCTTAGCTAGAATCTCATATGGCCCGACATATCTTGGACTTAGTTTCCCTTTCTGTCCGAATCGTTTCAAACCTCGCATAGGCGATACCTTCAAGAATACCTTATCACCCACGACGAACTCAAGATCTCTGTGTCGAGTATCTACATATTGCTTCTGATGATTCTGGGCTGTTCTCACTCTTTCCTTGATAATGCCGACCACTCTGTAAGTCTTCTCAACAAATTCCGGTCCAACAATACTACGTTCCCCAACTTCATTCCAAAACAATGGAGTTCGACACTTTCTGCCATACAGTGCTTCATAGGGTGACATCTTTATGGTAGCCTGATAGCTGTTGTTAGAAGCAAACTCGATCAGTGGTAACTTTTCATCCCATGATCCTTTAAAATCAATTACACATGCTCGTAGCATATCTTCTAGAATCTAAATTGTACGCTCTGACTGTCCATCTTTCTGTGGATGGAATGCAGTACTAAAATTCAATGTTGTACCCATAGCCTTTTGTAATCCATCCTAAAACTTAAAAGTAAATCGTGGATCTCTATCGGACACAATGCTCTCTGGTACACCGTGTAATCGAACAATATTATCCACATACAGCTTTGCAAACCTCTCTAGTGTATACTGAGGTCGTATCGGTATAAAGCGAGCTGTTTTAGTCAGGCGGTCTACAATCACCCAAACTGTGTCAACTACTCGAGGAGTCAATGGTAACCCTGTGACGAAGTCCATAGTGATGCAGTCCCATTTCCATGCTGGTTTTGGTAGCGGCTGTAATAGTCCTGCGGGTCTTTGTCGTTCAGCCTTTACTTTCTGACAATTTAGGCATTGAGACAAAAACTTCGCTACATCTGCTTTCATTCCTCTCCACCAATATAATTTCTTTAGATCATGATACATTTTTGTACTTCCAGGATGTATCGAATAGATGGTGGTATGGGCTTCTTTCATCAGTCGGTGTCTAATGTCCACATTTTCTGTTTCGGGTACACATATTCTTCCTTTGTACTTCAATACCTTTTCTTCGTCCAAGGTGAACTCAGGGTTAGTCCTACCTTTTTCGATGTCTTCTTGTACCGTTCTTAGGTAAGGGTCTGATTTGTTAGCTATCTTCACTTCATCAATTATGTTTGGTACAATCTTCAATGCAGCGAACATATTTGAAAACCGATGAATAAACCCTTGATTGGCTGATCCCTCCATTGTATCTATTTCATACTCCTTATTGCCGTGATTGAATACCGTTCCAGTAGTACACATTGCTGTAGTTGTGCTAACCTCTTCTTGAGATTATATCATTGCCTTTCTGCTCAACGCATCCGCTACTAGATTAGCTTTCCCCAGATGTTACTGGATGTCACAATCATAGTCTTTCAGTAGTTCTAGCCATCTTCTTTGTCTCATATTCAATTCCTTTTGATTAAATAAATAAGACTTTTATGGTCCGATTTAATCTGGAACTTTTCTCCGTATAGGTAATGTCTCCATATCTTGACAGCATGTACTACTGTCGCTAACTCCAAATCATGGTTGGGATAATTTTTCTCATGTGTCTTTAACTATCTTGAGGCATAAGCAATTACTTGTTCTCCTTGCATAAGTACACATCCTAATCCCAGTCCTGACGCATTAGTGTATAGGGTTGTCCTAGAACAGGAATAGTCAGAATTGGAGTGGATATCAATCTGATCTTCAAGGTTTGGAAGCTCTTCTCGCATTTATCCATCCACATAAACTTTTCACCTTTCTTAGTCAGACTGGTGAGAGGTACGGCAATCCGGGAATAGTCTTCTACAAATCGCCGATAATAACCAGCGAGACCCAGAAAACTTCTGATTTCTGCAACGCTCTTTGGTGCTTCCCACTTTACAATAGCCTCCATCTTGCTGGGATCCACTTTGATTCCTTCAGTGGATACTACATGGCCTAGGAAGGTGACTTCACTTAGCCAATCACATTTGGTAAATTTGGCATATAGCTTCTCTTTCCTTAAATGTTGTAGAGTGGCGTTTAGATTCTTAATGTGGGTTTCCTTGTCCTTGGAATATACCTATATATCATTAATAAATACAATAACCGACGTATCCAACATATCATGGAAAACCCGATTCATAAGTTCCATGAAAGTTGCTGGTGAGCTTGTTAATCCAAAAGACATGACCAAGAATTCATAATGTCCATATCTGGTCCTGAAAGCTGTCTTAGGAATATCACCGTCTTTAATCTTCAACTGATGGTAGCCTGACCGAAGATCGATCTTAGAAAATACTTTTGCTCCTTGCAACTGATCGAACAAGTCATCGATCCGAGGTAATGGATATCGATTCTTGATTGTTAGTTTGTTCAATTCTCGATAGTCGATACATAATCGAACGCTATCGTCCTTCTTCTTTACGAATAATACTGGCGCTCCCCATGGTGATATACTGGGTCGAATATAACCCTTGTCCAATAGTTCTTGTAGTTGTAGTTTCAATTCCTTTAGTTCAGTATGAGCCATTAGATAAGGTGTTTTGATACTGGGGCGGCTCCAGATATAAGATCTATCACAAACTCTATGGCTCGGTCGGGTGGTAATCCTGGTAGTTCCTCAGGAAATACGTCGGGGTAGTCCCACACGACATCGATATCTTCCATCCGTGGTGCTTCTTTGGTGAGGTCGACCACTGATACTAGATACATGACTGCTCCCTTCTCAAGGAACTTCTTCGCCTTTAGTGCTGAGAGTATGAGCTTGCGTTTACGAGGAAGTTTGGTTCCCGCAAAACTGAATTATGCTCCTTCTTTGTCATTAAATGTTATCTTCTTTTCGGCGCATAATAGGTTCGCAGAATGCCGAGCTATCCAGTCCATTCCCAAGATGACGTCAAAGTCTGCCATCCCAAGTTGGATCAAGGTTGCATCTATGGTTTTCTCGCCAATGAGAACTGGACATGGCCCATAACCTTTCTCTAACTCCACTTTTAACCCCATCGGTGACCGTACAAGTATTTTGTAGTCTAATGTCTTAATGGGTAAATTCATCTTCTTTCCAAATGACACAAATATAAAAGAATGAGTAGCTCCTGATTCGAAGAGTACTCTGGCGGCTATGTCATTTATAGGTACGATACCTATGATTTATTTTAACTTACTCTACATGCTCACACAATGTAATTCAACTTAAAAGGTTTCAGTCATACCTGTGACCACACCGGGTGATGCGGCAGCATCCTCGGATGTAACAGCATAAACCCGTCCTTGATGTAGCTGCTTCCTTGGCTTAGGACACTCCCTTGCCATATGCCCCGCTTGATTGCAGTTATAACATTTTGGACCTTCAGAATTTGGCTTTGGTTGCTGTTGAGTTATTGGGGTAGTCTTGGGTGCAGTAGTAAAGCCTTGAGCACAGAAGGGTTTAAATGTCTTGTTGTTCCCTCCGTTATAGGTATTTCCAACTGGCCTTTTCATGCCTCTGTTTTGTGTGAAATATCTCTCCTTCTGGCTCGATTCTATAACTCGAGCAATTTGCACAGCTTCATTATATATTTTCTTTTCCAAACCTAGAACATGCTCTATGATGCTCCCTCTAAGCCCCGTGATAAACCTACGGGTCTTAGTATCTTCTTCTTGCATGCTGAGAGGTGTAAAGAAAAACAACTCCTCAAAACGCTGTTGATATGCATCCACGGACATCTATCCCTGATATAAACTCAAGAACTCCTTCTCTATAAAATCTTTGAAGCTTTGGGGAATATACTTCTCAAAGAAAGCTTCTTTATATATAGCCCAAGTCAATAGGGCGTGCTTGGTTAATAGGTAGGCCCTGGTCGATTTTCGCCAATGATGTGCATCACGTTTTAGCATGAAAGTGGCACATAATACCTTCTCTTCTTCTGTAATAGTCATCATAAGAAAATCCCTCTCCATCTCGTCGATCCAATGTGCTAGCCATAAAGGATCGGAAGGTTTACCGTTAAACTCCTTGGACTTCATCTTTAAGAATCGCTCAACCAGTCGGGAGTGGTCCATCTGATTTTGAGGGTATGCCCTAACATAGGTTGTGGATACTAGTAATTAACCTGAACTGCTTCTGGACCTGGTACCGGAATCTGTGCAGCTGGTGGTTGAGGTGTTTGAGGTGCTGGGTGGTTACCAACCAGTGCAGCACTTGTTTGTCCAGTTTGCATTGGTGTAGCATGTGTTGTTTGAAGTATGATTCCCATTGCTGCTTGCATTTGAGCATGTGCTCGTTGCATTTGCTGCAGCTATTGTGCTAGGTTTGTAACCACAGTTGTCAGCTCTGGTGGTGGAGGTGGCAAGTTTGTTGGATTTGCCTGACCCAGATTTACTGGTGGTGCAACCTGTGGATTATATATTTTCTTGGCTGACTTCCTCCATGGGTGGTGGTGGTGGAACTATGTTTTGACGCTGCCTGGTTACTCTACGCCCAGCCATATGTTCCTCTGAGATTGGTGGTGTGAAAATCATTAAAATACGTGAGGCAATCATTTATACTTCATGTAGACATGCTAACCGATGTTATTTTCAAAATTTTTAGATCATTCTGTGAAAAATACAGTCTTTTCTATGCAGGGTCGATGGTGAGGGTCGATTCTATGTCCGACCCTCGGTATCAACCCTGGGAATCACTTATTTTTTCCGAGAGCCGGGGGTCGATGCGGGGGTCGATGGGTGTCCGACCCCCAGGTTCGACCCCTGGTTTTCTGTCAGGTTCCTGAGAGCTGGGGGTCGTTACGGGGGTCGATATGGGGGTCGATGGTCCTAGTCGCTCAGTTCATTTCCCATTCTTCCTCCTCCGTTTTGACTCGTCTCCTTCCCTGGAGTTGCTACAGTGCCAACTCCGCTACATTGGTCATTTTGGTTCCGTGTTTTGACGTCTACATCATTCCTACAGGTATGTCTTCTTACCTTTACCTGCTTTTAGGTTTTCTTTTCTAGGTTTTGTTTGATTATCTCATATTTTTCAAATTAAACTTTTTCCAACCGTAAAAATTCAATTTTTATTGGGGGCTTTTGTTATTGGTGACTCGAGGAACGAAAGCCCTCAAAAATATTTAGGTTTCATC
Organism: Protea cynaroides; assembly: GCA_028583415.1. Classification (NCBI taxonomy): domain Eukaryota; kingdom Viridiplantae; phylum Streptophyta; class Magnoliopsida; order Proteales; family Proteaceae; genus Protea; species Protea cynaroides. The sequence goes on from CM053269.1 coordinate 8,492,756, forward strand.
GGTTGGTTATCGAGAAACTCGAATTTTGCTCTTTTTGCCCTAATTTGTTCAAATTTTTAATTTCTCGCAATTACTTAAAATTGGATTCCATTAGTTAGGATTTCTACTGTGTGAGTGTTGCAGGATATGTTAGAACCTACGTAAGTCCTCCTGCTCACGTGTATGGGTGAAAAGTGAGGCTTTTGGCCAACTTACGTCGTTATAATGTCTAAATTTTAGATTTTTCTACCCTACTAACATATTATCTATTTTTTTCTTTCGTAATTGCAGATACTATGGCTCGTACCAAAGTACCCAGAGTTCGCGGTCCTCTTCGGTTTCGTTCCAATGAAGCCGAGGCACAATATGCCCACTACGCTCGCAAGAAAGTAGAGGGAGGCCGTAAGGTGAACTTTACTGAGTTAGCCTTGTTTAATGTGGAGAGAGCATTTGGTGATATGGGATGGCTCCCTGTCATCACTTATGAGGTCTGTACCTGCCCGGACTTGGTACGCCAGTTCTATTGTAACCTCCAGGTGATGGGGGATTACAATGATGTGGAGAGCGGCAATGAGCTGCGCATCACGAGCTACGTCAAGGGAGTTGACATCTCTATTGATTATCGGTAGCTGGCCAACCTACTGGGAATTTCCTATGCTGGTCCCATGGTTTTCTGTGCCCCTGGAGAGCCCCAGTTCTTCTCTCTTCCGATGAGGGCCGAGATCGACAGTCAGCTCATCTGACCTGATCACTAGCAGATGAGAGCGTGCTATCTGCGTTCGGATCCACAGGTATATTGTAAGATCATACAGCATAACCTGATACCGTAGAGTGGTTATTACGAGAGGGTCTCCCAGATGACCCAGTATCTTCTATATTGTATATGCACTAGGCAGCCCGTCTGCCTCCAATACATCATTATGCGTACCATGATCACTGCCACGTTGCCCAGTCACACCGAAAACCTTCCTTACGGACACATGATCACTACCTTGCTGACTCTCCTGGGGGTTGATTTAGTGGATGAGAAGATTCAGGAGAAATCCTTCTCATCTCCTCTAGATTGAGAGGCTATTTGCAAGATGGGCATGCAGGATGCTCAGGTTAGTGATGAGGAGAGGAACGCGATGGTGTGCCCTCGCACTCGCGTAGAGATAGCTGACGCTGAGGCAACTGCCGCCACCGCTGGAGTTCATATGGAGCCTGCTGGTGATGCTGATCGTCTGTACATGGATGTGGACTCCATACCACCTCCTTCACCTACACATGCTGCTGGAGCTAGTACTTCTTATGCGGCTGGTCCTTCTCATGTGGCTGGTCCTACCACACCCACCTTCTGATATGATGGGGATATTGCCTGAGATCAGAGAGGCTAAGCGCATATCTGATCTGAGGATGGGGGAGTTACTAGACGCTCAGTGTGTGAAAGTGGATGAGCTACTAGACACCCAGCGCACGTTAGACATGAGGATGGGAGAGCTCATAGATGCTCAGCGTCGGTCAGATATGCGGATGGAGGAGCTTTTGGGTGCTCAACGCGAGACTGATCAGCGGGTAGCTGATCTTACAGCTAGTCTTTAGACGACCTAGACTCAGATAGCCTGGTTGACTAGAGTCTACGCTGAGGATTATGACAGAGATCGTGAGGCACTGCCTCCTCCTTCACCTCCAGCTTCATGATTGTGTTTATTTTCTTTCATTGTACTACAGAGTAACTGTCCGGGTAGTGGACTGTACTCTGCTTTAGCAATTTATATACGTTTGTTTCCCTGTCATTGTATTTAATATTGTTCCCCCTTCAATAGATGCATTATTCTCTTTTCAAATTTGGTCTCAAACATCACTTGTGCTTAGAGTGTGTTAATATTACAGTTTTTACTTTTATCCTATCTCAGTTCACAATTTGTCGTGAAGGTATGCTAGTTTAGCGGACACGGCCTGAGATGCTCTAATACCAAGTTGTCACACCCCAATTCCGCACACTTCAGAATGGTGTGATGAACCGCTAGCAAACCAACGGTTCAAATAGGATCTCGGACAGATGATATCCGTTTTATCTAAACCTCATACATCCACATTCATAATCAGAGTAAATACACAATAGCGAAAGTCTTATAGTAAAATAAACTGAGAATCTACTGTGATATTAATATTTAAATAGTAAATTATTCTGTATCAACTAAGACATAAATAGATATCAAATACATATCTTTACTAAATCCAAATAATAAAAATAAAATCTAATCGAATACGCATGAGATGCACTCGCAAGAGGAGTCATGCGTATCCACTTTATCTTCAACTTCCATCGCCGCCATGTGCCCATATACTGGAGCATTGACAAATTCTTCGACGGTAGTACCTGCATCATCAACTAAAAATATTCGACATCGACGGGTGAGCACAAATCATGGCTCAGTGAGCAAACAAAATAGTGCAACAATACATATGCATGCAATTAATTCATATCTTTGGTCTGGTTTAAAGTTTGCAATGCGCAATAGAAAGGTTTAGGTGGTCAAAGGTTAACGTTTATTGACCCCGCCTCTATATACATGGTGTGGAAGTCCTCCCAAAGGTTAACGTTTATTGTTGTCCCCATCTACCCTACCATAACATTGTACAACAAAGGTTAACGTTTATTGCAGTACAGTGCCATACCAACACGTAAGCCTCTGCTGGCGAGGGCTTGCAAACTTGCTCGCAACTAACCAATCCTAATGCCAAACAGTGTATCCAAGGCCTTACCCCAGCATCTCTCAGAACGTCCATAGAGATAGAGCAAAGGCCCCCCGGTAGAGTCAGAGACTACAAGGACCGAGACCACCTCCCGTGATACTCTACGACGTAATAGTTCTGCTAAGGTAATGATGATACGACGATGCTAATGCACAAGACTTGAGTTAGAGATAGAGCTAAAGTGCTGAGACCCGCCAAAGGTTAACGTTTATTGACGTTCCCATCACACCTCCCCTGATACTCACTCGCATCAAGTACACCAACCACCCACATACATTCACATGCCTATTCCTATCATCATCATCATCATCATGTTATAAACAATAAAGTAAATATGCATGAACAAATAATAGAAATATTGGATGACATGTTGAATACACATACAAGCATACACGCATAGAATCAATATGGCATTGGACTCAAGAAAATAAAAACAGTTTGAAATTAATCAATTAGTTTAGAGTCCTGTTTTCTCATCTTAGCTTGTTAATAGATCATCTTTCAAGCTTTAAAATCACTTTTATATTGTTATTATATTGCTAGAAGACCTAACAAAGTCGATAGAATTTTATTTGAATTAATTCTGAATTTAAAAACCATGCTGTTAACAAGGGGTCGGAGATAGGGTCGGAGTCTTGATCGACCCTGGGTGCGACCACCACTATTATGGGCTTCACGAACACTGGGGTCGAAGCTCAGGGTCTGGTAGGGTCGATTGGCCATTGACCCCCATGCGACCCCCTGTGGGTTTTGTCGATTTTTCTTCCTTCAGCCCATTCTTCGTGTTTGGGGTCCTATGGCTTGCTTCTACAGTCCATTCCACACATGTTCTATGGCCTAGAACCATGATTCATTCACCTATATGGCTTTCATGATTTTCCCCATGGTTTTCCATGAAAACCTAACCATGGGTGATGGTTTGGGTTTCTCCGAGATCATACCCTCTTCATTATCAACCCTAAGGTCTTTAGAAACACATGGAAATAGTATCCATACCTGAGAAGATTACTCCTTCTCTGCAACTCTTCTCCTTTCGCCTTTTTCTCTACTTTCCTTCTCTTCTTCTTTTCCTCCTTCTCTTCTCTTTCTATCAATTCAATTAGGGTTCTAAAAGGAGTGAAAGAGGCTTAGGGACGTCCTATTTATAGAGTAGAAACTCCTAAAATAAGTCCTACTGAGATTAGGAAGGAATCCCATTGAAATTAGGAAACTTTCCTAATTTCTGTTTTTACCGAGTACCGGGGGTCGATAGGGGGGGTCGGAGATCCCGTCGACCCCTAGTCCTTAATGTGTCCGACCCCACATATAAAACTGGGGGTCTGACTTCTATATTGGGGGGGGGGGGTCCGACCCTCCCTTGCTAGGTACGACCCTCCCCTTATTTAAGTATTTTTGGGTCAGTTTAATACCTGGTATCGTGATCTCCTTCGCACTTGGTCCATTTGGCTCAACCATGATGGGTAGAGCTGGTTCAAGGTGGTAAGACCGGGTTAGTTTAATACGGGTCTTACATGGAAAGGGTTGGTAGTGTTCGTTGGAGCATCACTGGCTAGTCTTATTTCTCGATCACCATTTTAATTGAAATGTCATATGGCTTTACTAGGGCTATTAGAGTAGGCTGGTAAGTGTCCAAATAATAGAAATATTGGATGACATGTTGAATGCACATACAAGCATACACGCATAGAATCAATATGGCATTGGACTCAAGAAAATAAAAATAGTTTGTTATTAATCAATTAGTTTAGATTCTTGTTTCCTCACCTTAGCTTGTTAATAGATCCTCTTTCAAGCTTTAAAATCACCTTTATATTGTGATTATATTGCTAGAAGACCTAACAAAGTCGATAGAATTTAATTAAAATTAATTCTGAATTTAAAAACCATGTTGTTAACTGGGGGTCGGAGCTAGGGTCAAAGTCTTGATCGACCCTGGGTACAACTACCCCTATTCTGGGCTTCCCAAACACTAGGTGTCACACCCCAATTCTACACTGTTCAGAACGGTGTGATGAACCGCTAGCAAACCAACGGTTCAACCAAGATCCCGAATAGGCTATATCCATTTTATCTAAACTTCCACACATCCATAATCATAATCAGAGTAAATACACAATAGCGGAAATCTCATAATAAAATGAACTGAGAATCTACAGTGATATAAATATTAAATAGCAAATTATTCTGTATCAACTGCGATGTAGATAATTATCAAATACATGTCTTTATTAAATTCAAATAAAGAAAACTAAGAAAATATCTAATCGAATACACATGAGTTGCACTCGCAAGAGGAGTCATGTGTATCCCCTTCAGCTTCAGCTTCCATCGTCACCACATTCCCGTACGCTGGAGCATTCATGTAATCTTCAACTGTATAACCTGCATCATCATCTAAAAATATTTGACATCGAGGGGGTGAGCACACATCATGGCTCAGTGAGTAGACAAAACAATGCAACAATACATATGCATGCAATCAATTCATATCTTTGGTCTGGTCCATAGTTTGCAATGCGCAATAGAAAGGTTGGGTGGTCAAAGGTTAACGTTTATTGACCCCACCTCTATACACAGGGTGTGGAAGTCCGCCCGAAGGTTAACGTTTATCGTCGTCCCCATCCACCCTAATCATGACATTATACAACAAAGGTTAACATTTATTGCTATATAATACCATACTAACACGTAAGCCCCTGTTAGCGAGGGCTTGCAAACTGGGCTCGCAACTAACCAATCCTAATGCCAAACAGTGTATCCAAGGCCTCACCCCAGCATCCCTCATAATGTCCATAGAGATATAGCTAAGGCCCCCCGGTAGAGTCAGAGACTACAAGGACCGAGACCACCTCCCCTGATACTCTACGACATAATAATTCTACTAAAGTAATGGCGATACGACGATGCCAATGCACAAGACTTGAGTTAGAGATAGAGCTAAAGTGCAGAGACCCGCCAAAGGTTAATGTTTATTGACGTTCTCATCACACCTCCCCTGATACTCGCTCGCATCAAGTACACCAACCACATACATACAATCACATGCCTATTCCTATCATCATCATCATCATGTTATAAACAATAAAGTAAATATGCATGAACAAATAATAGAAATATTGGATGACATGTTGTATGCACATTACAAACATATTCGCATAGAATCAATCATGGCATTGGACTCAAGAAATAGAAAATAGTTTGTTATTAAGCAATTAGTTTAGAGTTCTGTTTCCTCACCTTAGATTGCTAATAGATACTTTTTCAAGCTTTAAAATCACCTTTATATTGTTATTATATTGCTAGAAGACCTAACAAAGTCGATAGAATTTAATTAGAATTAATTTTGAATTTAAAACCCATTCTATCCACTAAGGGTCGGAGTCATGATCGACCCTGGGTGCGACCCTCCCCAAACTCTGAACTTCCCGAACACTGAGGGTCAATGGTCAAGATCACCTAGGGTCGGATGGTCATCGACCCTCGGTGCGACCCTCGGTGTACTTTGGTCAGTTTACCTCTTTTAGTCCATTCTTCGTGCTTGGGATCCTATGGCTTGCTCCTACATTCCATTCTACATTCATTCCATGGTCTGAAACCATGAATCATCCATCTAAAATAGTTTTCATACATTCTTCCATCGTTTCCATGAAACCAAACCATGGTTGATGGTTTGGGTTTCTCCAAGATCACATTCACATCAATATCTAACCTAAGGTCTGTAGAAACTCATGGAATTTGTATCCATACCTGAGAAGAATACTCCTTCTCTGCAACTCTTCTCTTTTGGCTAAATTCTCTTCTCTTTCTCTTCTTTCTCTTTTCCTTCTCTTCTCTTTCTCTCAATTCAATTAGGGTTGTGAAAGGAGTGAAAGAGGCTTAGGGACGTCCTTTAAATAGAGTAGGATCTTCCCAAAATAAGTCCCTTTGATATTAGGAAAGAATCCAAATCGAAAATTAGGAAATTTCCTAATTTCAGTTTCGACAGAAACTGAGGGTCGATGGGAGGGTCGATGATCCCGTCGACCCTAGGACTCAAGATGTCCGACCCTCCCTTCAAATTTGAGGGTCTGACTTTCTGTTCTTGGGGGGTCCGACCCTCCTTGGCTGGGTATGCGACCCTCCCCTAAAATTAAGTATTTTTGGGTCGATTTGATACCTGGGATCTCGATCTCCTTCCTTGGTCCATTTGACTCGACCATGATAGGTAAACCTGGTTCAAGGTGGTAAGACCGGGTTAGATTGACACGGGTCTTACAACTCCCCCCTACTTATAAAAATTTTGTCCTCGAAATTGTACGTACCTTCTGAATCAAATAAGTGAAGGTATTGCTTTCGTATAGCATTTTCTTCTTCCCAAGTAATTTCTTCTATGTCTCTACTTTTCCATGTGACCTTAAAATATTAGATATCTTAGTTCCGTAGTTGTTGAACCTTTTGACTGGTGATTTCAGTTGGCGTTACTTCAAAGGTCAAATCTTCAGTCAAATCAGGAAAGTCTTCAGTCAAAACGTGCGTTGGATCCTTGACATATTTCTTCAATAGGGAAATGTGAAATACGTCATGCACACTTGACATAGATGGTGGTAGTGCTAACTGATAAGCACTTTTCCACGCTTAGAATTTCATACGGCCCGACATATCTTGGACTTAGTTTCCCTTTCTACCCAAACCTTTTTAATCCTCACATAGGTAATAATCTCAAGAATACTTTATCACCTACGACGAACTCAAGATCTCTACGTCGAGTATCTGCATATTGCTTTTGACGATTCTGGGCTGTTCTTACTCTTTCCTTGATAATTTCGACCACTCGGCAGGTTTCTTCAACAAATTCTGGCCCAACAATACTACGTTCTCCAACTTCATTCCAAAACAAAGGAGTTCGACACTTCCTGCCATACAGTGCTTCATAAGGTGACATCTGTATAGTAGCCTGATAGCTATTGTTATAAGGGAACTCGATCAATGGTAACTTTTCATCCCATGATCCATTGAAATCAATTACACATGCTTATAGCATATCTTCTAGAATCTGGATTGTACGCTCTGACTGTCCGTCTGTCTGTGGGTGGAATGCAGTCTCGAACTTCAACGTTGTACCCATAGCCTTTTGCAATCCTTCCCAAAACTTGGAAGTAAATCGTGGATCTCTATCAGACACAATACTTTCTGGAACACCATGTAATCGGACAATATTATCCACATACAGCTTTGTTAACCTTTCCAGTGTATACTGAGGTCGTATCGGTATGAAGCGAGCTGTTTTAGTCAGACGGTCCACAATCACCCAAACTGCGTTAACTACTCGAGGAATCAGTGGTAGTGTAAGACCCGCACTCTAAAAACCCGGTCTAAACCTTGGTTTTGTGTCATGACAGGTCTTCCGATCATCACCGGGCCAGACGGAGCAAGCGGATAACAAACAAGTACAAGATCGGACCGAAGTCGACCAATTATACCTGATTTTAGGTATACCGGTCGATGGTACCAGTCGACCGGTATGTCCTGCACAGCTATGTGCGGGAATCTAGAAATTGGTCCCTGCGGGTCCCGCTTTCCTGATTTCGAATCCTAGAAGTTTCCTAATCCTAGTAGGGTTACTAAACCCTATTTTTAGCCTATAAATACGCCCTTAACCATCCTCAAATCCTTTCCATTGTCTCTCGCAAACCCTAGAGAAGAGAAAGAGGTGGAAAAGGAGAAGGAGCTAGGAGGAAGAAGAAGGAGCCGCCATTACCGTTCGACGAAGCTCACGCTACGCCTGTCAACGGTAAGTGTTTGAAATCCTCTTCTTACCCTATGTTAGTTGTGTGGGTGGATCAATACCATGCAAAGTAGGTATTGATCTAAAACCCTAATTTGGCCAATAAACCCTAAGTTGCCGTCAAACCCTTGATTCGAGTTTCGAGATGATATTCATCGAAACGAGACTTGAATGAGTTGGGGATAACTCTAACTCAAAGCCTAGACTTAGTATGGGTAGGAGAAACCCTGAAAATCCATGGAGGGTGATCGTCGGCAGTCGAAAAACCCATGTATGGTCTTCCGGAGACATACCGGTCAACTATACCGGTTGCACATAGTGCGACCGGTATGTTACGACCGCTACCTCTCGGGAGGTTATCTGTGGGGACCGGCTGACCATACCGGTCGCCAGTCTTTCCCACAGAGCTGCGACCGGTATATGCCACCGGTCAGCTCTGTGAGGGTATTGGTAACTCTGTTGGTTTCCGATCATCATGAGCCTCTAAGAATGTTATTTTAATGAAACCCTAATGATATTGTAGGACTTTGTGACATATCGTTTGGACCTTGCAACGTGGAGCAAGTTATCGAACGAGCGTCAGGTAAGGGAATCTGAACTAAACCTAATAATTAATGGACAGTAAATCATTGTTAATCATTGAATATCTATGATATGATGTTTGTGCATATTCACATGCCATCCTTTACTTTCAGTTATTATTACTGTTCATGCATTGATAGGATGTGATTGTTAGGCATGTGATTGTTTTCGTTGGTGTGTGGAGTGGGGCATGGGCCTGGGATCGCTCTTCACACTAGCACCTTTTGTAGTATTCTGTTTTAACATGCTTGGTACGGGTGGGGTATCAGGGGAAGGTCGTGGTACAGTGGTCTCCGATATTGATGTTGTCCCAGCCATTGTTATGTGGTACTGAGGATTCTGAGTCAACGCTGGCTTGTCCACGATGCTTTAGCTCTATCTCTATGCCGTAGGGAGTTATGTTGGGATAGGGTCTACCTGCGTTATGTTTCTATCCTAGTGTGTTAGTTGCGGATAGGGTATCATGGGAGGTGTGGGAATGCCTTAGCTCTATCTCTATGCCGTAGACGACTGTGCTGGGATAGAGCATACATTGATGACACATAGGATTGGTTAGTTGCGAGCCCAGTTTGTGAGCCCTGGCAGTAGGGGTTTAGGTACTGGTATGGGTAGAGTATCAGGGGAGGTGCGGGTATACCTTAGCTCTATCTCTATCCCATGATGGGTGCATGTGGGTTGGTGGTAGTGTGATCTACTGTGCGATGCCACACACTCGTGTATAGAGGTGCGGGGGCCACCAAACCTTTCTATAGCACATTGTAAACTTAAAACCAGACCACAACATAAAAATGATTGTTACTCATGCATAATATTGTGAAACTGTCTGATTGTCTTACTGAGCTGTGTTGTGAGCTCACCCTTTGTGCACATCTTGTTTTAGATATGGATGCAGGTTATACTGTGGACGATTATGTGAACGCTCTGGCATATGGAGGTGTAGCTGCTCTGGATGTACAGGCAGGGGAGGACGAGCTTGATGCTTCATGCGAGTGCCCTTTCTGCGTGTACCTGTGATGGATTTTAATTATTTGTTTCAGTTATTTTCGGTTGGATTAAAGTGATGTAAAAGATATTTATTTTATGTTTGGATTTGAATAATTGAATACTTATTTAATTATCAATAGATACTCAGTTCATTCTATTTTAAAGACTTCCGCTGTACTATTATATTCTGATTGTGGTTATTTGTGATGGTTTGTATGAGTGGGCGGCCTATTCGAGATCCTGGTGTGAACCGTTGGTTCGATGACGGTTCACTCACACCATTCTGGTTGGATCAGAATTGGGGTGTGACAACTTGGTATCAGAGCCCTCGGGCTCTGTCTACAGACTATATTACACTTAACTGGGTCGATGAACTGAGTTACAAAATTTAAAAATCTTAATACAAACACACCCTAAGCATTGTTTGATACCTGAGACTGATTAAGAAAGAGAATAATGTACTATTCTAATTATGAAACTTAACATGTGCACATACACTAGTTAAGTGAAACCATGAAACTTTCATTAACTAAGAAAATGGTAGCAAATGAAATAGTGCTACAGGGTACAGTCCACAAACGGGACAGTTACCCTGTTATATATACAACAGTCATAAGAAAGAGGAAGATATAAAGGGGATAATCATGGGGTAGGGGCCTAGGAGGTATGGGGTCCGCTATATCATAGTCTCTCTCGTAAGCGACCCTGAGCCAGTGCACCTGATCCTGTGTGACCCTGAGACTGCGAGCCAACTGCGCCAAGTCGCAGCTCATCTCGCACTGAGTGTCCCTGATCTCCATCATCATACTCATCATGGTGTCGGAAGAAGGCTGAGATGGTCCAGCGGTAGAGGTAGACGGAGGTGCTACTGGTGTAGGCTGTGGAGCTGGCACTGGTACATCCTCGGCTCTATCCTCGTCATCATCCCGCTCGAGCTCGGCTGCATAGGCCGCATTGGCTGCTGCTGCTGCTGCCGCTGCGGCTGCTACCCTCCCAAGAGGGCGAGGGCGAGCCTCCAACTCGTCATCGCTGACCGGCAGATCAACCATCTGCATCCTCTGAATGGCGTTCCAGTCTATATCAGACGTCATAGTGTCCTCGATGGTCACCTCGCCTCTCATGCTCACGCCCAGACGACGTAACAGGAAGGTGATGAGACGACCATTTGGAAGGTTACTGGCCTGATCGGCCAGGGTCGCCTGATGCATGGTCCTAATGATGAGGTATGGGAGAGAGACCCGCTCCCCAGTGCAGACACAGTAAGTGATGTACTGAGTGAGCTGGGATAACTCACTATAATGGCTGCTCTGGGGGACGATGTTGTGCTGGATGATGCGACTGTAGACCCAGGGTATAGGTCTCAAGCTAGCTGCCTTCATAGGAGCCCCAGGGTTGAGGATCTAATGAGATATCTCTCGACGCAGGTCCTCAGTCAAATAGCCCTTCGCTTTGGGAGGGCAATATACTAGGTCTCCATCATTTGGAACCCCTAAAAGGTCGGCCAGCTGATGGGTGTTAAAGGAAATGGGAACACCCCGAACATAACTGGAGATACGTAAATCCCTACCTTGGTTGGGATCGTTCACATCTCCGTGCAGCTCTAGGTTAGCAAAGAAATGCTTAACCAGGTTTGGACGGGTGGTGTCGGTGTATGAAATGACTGGTACCCACCCAAGTACGTCAAACGCTGCTCGCACGTCGAACCGGTCTAACTGCTCCAAGTTAACCCGACGCCCGGATTCTATGCTCTTATCATCGAACCACGGGAATCGAGCTTGTGCCTCAAGAGAACAAAACCAGTGCTCGTCAAGCTGAGAAACTGGTGGCTGGGGAGCACGCGAACTCGAGCCGTGGGGACGCTTGCCAAGAGCACGTCGGGGAGCCATTTAAAATCTGCAAAACAAAAGAAAACAAAATAAAAAGTTAGATTTTGTCGAAATTTCGGCAGCATAACGGCTATAAATTGGGAAAAAGCCTCGAACTCACCCAGAAACATGGGGAGGAGGACTTACGTAACCCCCACACTCTTCAACAAACCAATCACAAGCAATTAAAATAAGAAATTTCAAGAATTTAAGAAAAAAAATTTTGAAATTTTGAAATTTTTTGAAAACCTAGGTTAAAAAGAGTAAAAATTCGATTTTTATCAAAACCTTTCGGTGGAACCCCAAATTGGTTGAGGGCTTTTGCTCTTGGGGGTCCCTAAACCCTTTCCTAGCCGAAGGAAAAGAATTCCTATGGTTAAAACATCTCGAACAAAGAAAAACCTAAATTTCTACATATAGACGATATGGAAAACTTGTAAAAATATGAGAGAGAGGGAAGAGACCTACCTGGAGGCGATGTTCCACGCTTGGAATCGAAGAAATCGGCTTCCAAAAGTACCGTCCGGACTGTAGCAACTCAGTTGGTCAGAGAAGAATCGCCACCGGAGAGAAGGAAGAAAGAAAAGTGAGAATTTTCTCACTTTTTCGTGATTTAAAGCCAGTTTTGGGCATACCGGTCGACGGTTATGCCTATACCGGTCGACCGGTATCACCCCAGGTGTGCGACCGCTATGTCTCGGTCAGGATTTTAATTCTGACCGGTCGACTATACCGGTCGCAACACTGTATACAGAGTGTCGACCGGTATCTCCTAGACATGCGACCGCTATGTCTCGGCCATAATTTTAATTCTGACCGGTCGACTATACCGGTCGCAGCACATTCCTCAGGGGTGCGACCGGTATGTTGCGACCGGTACGCCCCAAAGAGCCAGAAAAATTGAATTTAAAATTTCTAAAATTGTGTAAATTGAAATGTTACTTCTCGACTATTTTCCCTTGCATTATTCAAGACTAAACCTACTATTATTGATGTTCTCACGTGTTATGTCTTCTTCTCAGATCCAAATAAATAGTCTAAGATGGCAGGTGGAAACAGTCGAAGGGGTCGGAAGCGTCATCAGGCCAGGATGCGCCTAGAAGAAGAGCAAGCTGAACAAGACCAGGTTAGAGAACCAAGTCCTGAAGTGGAGGAGGAACAGGTCCCGGAAGTACCAACAAATTTACCTGGCCCACCTCCCAGGAATTCTGAGACCATTGTTACAAACTTGGTCTATCAGATGCATGCTCAACAGAAGGAATTTCTGAGCGAAGTACTAAAGATGCTCAGGCCAACAGGTTTTGTTCCCGCTGGAAATACGCCCGAGTCAGGAGGAATTAATACTACCCAACCGATGCAGAGTAGCCTAAGGCCGAGGGGCCAAGCACAGAACGTACCACCACCGCATCGGTTCCCGTCACCTTCTGCGTACCCGGGAGCTTATCCGTATCCACCACCGTGGTACGGAGCAGACACACAGGGACAGCATGATTTGAGCAGGTCAGTGGACAGATTCTTGAAGTTGAAACCTTCATCGTTCACGGGCAGGACAGGGAAACCATTGTGGCCAGCACAGTGGATTGCAGAGATGGAAAAGAACTTCTGATTGATGACTTGTATGGAAGAGGAAAAGGTTCTGTTTGCCACTCATATGTTGAAGGAAGACACCAATGCTTGGTGGAATTCTACTCGGGCATATCTGGAGAATAAGTATACACTGGTTGATTGGGAAGTGTTTAAAGCGACTTTCTTCGATAAGTATTTTCCAAAGAGCTTCAAAGATCAAATGGAGAGAGAGTTTCTCAATCTACAACAGTCTCAGTCGACCGTAGATGCCTATCAACAGAGGTACGAAGAGCTATTTTTCTTCGCACCGGCCAGTATGCAAGAGGAGGAGACCAAGACACGTAGGTTCACCATGGGACTACGTGGAAGCATCAGAGAGCACCTTTTGGGTCTGGACAAGAAGACCTACAACGAGGCTGTGCAGGTTGCGAGGGTGATAGAGTCCAGTCAGAGGGACAACTTCTTCGCTCAGAACAAGGGAGTGAAGAGATCCACTGGTGAGAGCTCGGGTGGCGGTAATACTAGACCATTCCGCCCATACAGGGCACAGACCGCTACAGCACCTGCGAGAAATAACCCGACACCACCTGTGCCACAGTTCGCTGGACACAACCCAAATATCAAATGTTATAACTGTCAGCAGCTGGGACATGTTGCAAGGAACTGCACTCTACCTAAGAAGCAAGCTCCCCAGCAAGGAAAAGTGTATGTGGCCACCACTGAAGAAGCAGCCGCATCACCTGATGTGGTAACTGGTACGACTCTATCCCTTACTATTTGGTTATTCTTTCAGTTGCATGAGCATGTAGAACAAAGGGGCAATATTCCAGGAATTGTAAATGTAGCTGGTTTACCCGCCAGAGTATTATTTGACTCTGGGGCCACGCACTCCTTTGTTTCTATTTCTTTTGGGAAGCGAATGGAGTTACCAATCAAGCATATGAACAAAAGCTTGATAGTTCGCTCTCCACTAGGAGTCGAAGTGGTTTTGACCGAATATTATGGACCATGTATTGTATGTATTGAGGGCCGAGACTTAGAAGCAAGCCTAGTAATACTTGGGATGGCAGATTTTGATGTCATTTTGGGGATGGATTGGCTAGGCCATCATTTGGCCGTCCTTTTATGTGGTGAAAGGAAGCTTGTGCTTACTGACAAAGAGGGAAGGGAATATAGTTTCGCTGGGATTAAGCTATCTAGGAAGCAGAAGCTGATCCTCTCCGCCCTAAAAACTAAGAGATGCTTGGAGAAAGGGGGAGTGGGTTATCTCGTATCTGTAGTCGATCTCACGGCAGAGTCACTCAATATGGAAGATATAGATGTGGTTCGGGAGTTCCCAGATGTGTTTCCAGAGGAGCTTCCAGGCTTACCACCAGACAGGGCTACAAAATTTGTAATAGACCTTATGCCAGGTTCGGTGCCGGTGTCTAAAGCACCATAAAGGATGGCCCCGACCGAGTTAAAGGAGTTGAAGACCCAGTTACAAGAATTGTTGGATATGGGCTTTATACGACCTAGTATATCACCTTGGGGAGCACCTGTATTATTCGTCAAGAAGAAAGATGGAAGTGTACGGCTATGTATTGACTACCGTGAGCTGAACAAGTTGACGATCAAGAATCGGTATCCTTTGCCTAGGATCGATGATCTGTTAGATCAGCTGCAGGGTGCAAAGTTTTTCTCGAAGATTGATCTCCGATCGGGGTATCACCAATTGAAGATCAAGGCCGGAGATATTTCGAAGACTGCTTTCAGGACAAGGTATGGGCATTATGAGTTTCTGGTTATGTCTTTCGGGTTGACCAATGCTCCAGCGTCGTTTATGGAACTGATGAACCGAGTGTTCCATGATATGTTGGACACTTCGATCATCGTATTCATCGATGACATATTGATTTACTCTAAGGACATGGAGACTCATACAACGCATTTGAGGGCAGCCCTACAACGGCTGAGAGATGTGAAGCTTTATGCAAAATTCAAGAAGTGTGAGTTTTGGCAGAAGGAAGTGGCTTTCTTGGGCCATGTTGTATCTGGAGACCGTATCAAGGTTGATCCAAGTAAGATAGCTGCTATAGTAGGATGGGAAGCACCAAAATCTGTTGCGGAGATTCGTTGTCACACCCCAATTCCGTACATTTCAGAATGGTGTGATGAACCACCAAATAACCAACGGTTCAACCAGGATCTCTAATAGGCTATCCCCGCGTTATCCAAACTTTACACGCATTCACAATCATAATCAGAGTAATACACAATAGTGGAAAATTTATAAATAATATGAACTGAGAACTAAAATGATATTAATAACTTAATAGAAAATTATTCTGTATCAAACCGAGACATAAATAATTAAGTATCAAATACATGTCTATAAATCCAATAAAGAAACCTACAAAAAACATCTAATCAAATATACACGAGTTGCACTCGCAAGAGGGATCGTGTGTATCATCTTCAGCTCCAACTTCCATAGCTGCTACAGTTCTGTACGTCGACGCGTTCATGTAATCTTCAACTGTATAACCTACATCATCAACTAAAAATATTCGACGTCGAGGGGTGAGCACACAACACGGCTCACTGAGTAGCCAAAACAATGCAATAATACATATGCATGTAAAAATCAATTTATATCTTTGGTCTTGGTTTATAGTTTGCAATGTGCAATAGAAAGGTTGGGTGGTCAAAGGTTAACGTTTATTGACACCGCCTCTATACACAGGGCGTGGAAGCCTGCCCGAAGGTTAACGTTTATCGTCGTCCCCATCCACCCTACCATAACATTATACAACAAAGGTTAAAGTTTATTGCTATATAATGCTATACCAACACGTAAGCCCCTGTTAGCGAGGGCTTGCAAACTGGGCTCGCTGCTAACCAATCCTAATGCCAAATAGTGTATCCAAGGCCTCACCCCAGCATCCCTCAGAATGCCCATAGAGATAGAGCTAAGGCCCCCCGGTAGAGTCAGAGGCTACAAGGACCGAGACCACCTCCCCTGATACTCTACGACATAATAGTTCTGCTAAGGTAATGGCGATACGACGATGCCAATGCACAAGACTTGAGTTAGAGATAGAGCTAAAGTGCTGAGACCCGCCAAAGGTTAACGTTTATTGACGTTCTCATCACACCTCCCCTGATACTCGCTGGCATTAAGCACATCAACCACACACATACAATCACATGCCTATTTTTATCATCATGTTATAAACAATAAAGTAAATATGGATGAACAAGTAATAGAAATATTGGATGGCATGCTGTATGCACATTACAAACATATTCGCATAGAATCAAACATGGCATAGGACTCTCGAAATAGAAAATAATTTATTATTAACCAATTTAGTTTGGGGTTAAGGTTCCTCACCTTAGCTTGCTAATAGATATTTTCCAAGCTTTCGATTCACTGTTATAACGATATTATATTTCTAGCAAACCTAACAAAGTCGATAGAATTTAATTAGAATTAATTCAGAATTTAAAAACCATTCTGTCAACTGAGGGTCGATGCTAGGGTCGATGCTAGGGTCGATGGGTCTATCGACCCTCCCTCCATTCCCGAACTTCCCGAATGCTGAGGGTCGATGGTCAGAAACACCTAGGGTCAGATGGTCTTTCGACCCTCGGTGGGACCCTTGGTGCACTCTGGTCCAATTTCCACTTTTTAATCCACTCTTCGTGTTTGCGGTCCTATGGCTTGCTTTCAACATTCACTCAACATTCATTCCATGGTCTAGAACCATGTATAAACCATCTTTCTCCTTTTTGTGCATCCTCCTATGGTTTTCCATGAAAACCTAACCATGGATGGATGGTTTGGGTTTCTCCGAGATCACTTTCTCTTCAATTACTAACCTAAGGTCTGTAAAAACTCATGGAATTAGTATCCATACCTGAGAAGATTACTTTTCTCTGCAATTTCTTCTCCTTTTTGCTAGATTCTCTTCCTTGCCTCTCTTCTTCCTCCTTTCCTTCTTCTCTCTTTCTCTCAATTCAATTAGGGTTGTAAAAGGAGTGAAAGTGGCTTAGGGACGTCCTTTAAATAGACTAGGAATGTCCTATAATAATCCCATTGAGATTTGGAAAGAATCCCAACCGAAAATTAGGAAATTTCCTAATTTCAGTTTCGTCAGAAACCGAGGGTCGATGATCCCGTCGACCCTAGGGTCTTAAGCTGTCCGACCCTCCCTTAAAAAGTGAGGGTCTGACTTTCTGTTTTGGGAGGTCCGACCCTGCTTCACTGGGTGTGCGACCCTCCCCTAGAATTAAGTGTTTTTGGGTCAATTTCGTACCTGGGATCTCGATCTCCTTCATGCCCTTAGTCCATTTGACTCGACCATGATGGGTAAACCTGGTTCAAGATGGTAAGACCGGGTTAAATTGACACGGGTCTTACAACTTCCCCAACTTATAAAAATTTAATCCTCGAAATTGTACGTACCTTCTGAATCAAACAAATCAGGGTATTGCTTTCTCATAGCATTTTCTTCTTCCCATGTAATCTCTTCCATGTCTCTACTTTTCCATGTGACCTTAACATAGTAGATATCTCTCTCTTCAATCCTCGCATAGGCGATACTTTCAAAAATACTTTATCACCTACGGCGAACTCTAGCTCTCTTCGTCGAGTATCTCCGTATTACTTCTGATGGTTCTGAGCTACTCTTACTCTTTCCTTGATTATGTCGACCACTCGACAAGTCTCTTCAAAAAATTTTGGTCCAACAATACTACGTTCTCCAACTTCATTCAAAAACAAGGGAGTTCGACACTTCCTGCCATACAGTGCTTCATAAGGTGACATCTGTATAGTAGCCTGATAGCTGTTATTGTAAGCGAACTCGATCAATGGTAACTTTTCGTCCCATGATCCCTTGAAATCAATCACACATGCTCGTAGCATATCTTCTAAAATCTGGATTGTACGCTCCGACTGTCCATCTGTCTGTGGGTGGAATGCAGTACTAAACTTCAATGTTGTGCCCATGGCCTTTTGCAGTCCTTCCCAAAATTTAGAAGTAAATCGTGGATCTCTATCGGACACAATGCTTTCTGGAACACCATGTAGCTGAACAATATTATCCACATATAGCTTTGCTAACCTTTCGAGTGTATATTGGGGTCGTACCGGTATGAAGCGAGCTGTTTTTGTCAGATGGTCTATAATCACCCAAACTGCGTCAACTACTCGAGGAGTCAATGGTAGTCCTGTGACGAAGTCCATAGTGATGCAGTCCCATTTCCATGCTGATTCTGGTAATGGTTGTAACAGTCCTGCGGGTCTTTGTCGTTCCGCCTTTATCTTCTGACAATTTAGGCATTGAGACACGAACTTGGCTACATCTGCCTTCATTCCCCTCCACCAATACAGTTTCTTTAGATCATGATACATTTTTGTACTTCCAGGATGTACCGAGTATATGGTGGTATGGGCTTCTTTAATGAGTCGGTGTCTAATGTCCACACATTCTGTTTCGGGTACACATATTCTTCCTTTGTATTTCAGTACCTTCTCGTCATCCAAGGTGAACTCAGGGTTAGTCCTACCTTTCTCAATATCTTCTTGTACCGTTCTCAGATAAGGATCTGCTTTGATAGCTGTCTTCACTTCATCCTCTATATCCGGTATTATCTTCAATGCCACGAACATATTTTAAAATCGATGAATGAACCCTTGGTTGGTTGATCCATCCGGTGTATCGATCACATACTGCTCGTTACCGTGATTGAATACCATCCCGGTAGTACACATTGCTGCAGTTGTGCTAGTTTTTCCTTGAGATTTTATCATTGCTTTTCTGCTCAATGCATCTGCTACTACGTTCGCTTTGCCTGGATGATACTGGATATCACAATCATAGTCTTTTAATAGTTTAAGCCATCTTCTTTGTCTCATATTTAACTCCTTCTGATTAAATAGATACGTAAGGCTTTTATGGTCCGACTTAATCTGAAATTTCTCTCCGTATAGGTAATGTCTCCATATCTTGACAGCATGTACTACTGCCGCTAACTCCAAATCGTGAGTGGGGTAATTCTTCTCATGTACCTTCAACTGTCTCGATGCATACGCAACTACTTGTTCTCCTTGCATAAGCACACATCCTAATCCCAATCCCGATGCATCAATGTATACGGTAAATGTCTGTCCTGGAATGGGAATGGTTAAAATTAGAGCGGATATCAATCTGGTCTTCAGTGTTTGAAAGCTCTTTTCACACTTATCCGTCCATACGAACTTTTCTCCTTTCTTGGTTAAACTGGTGAGAGGTACGGCAATCCGAGAATAGTCTTCTACGAATCTCTGATAATATCCAGCTAGACCCAGGAAACTTCTAATTTTTGAGATGCTCTTTGGTGCTTCCCACTTCACAATAGCTTCGATCTTACTGGGGTCCACTTTGATTCCTTTCGCGGACACTACATGGCCTAGAAAGGTGACTTCACTTAGCCAAAACTCACACTTTGAAAATTTGGCGTATAACTTCTCTTTCCTTAAACGCTGTAGGGCTGCGTTTAGGTTCTTGACATGGGTTTCCTTGTCCTTGGAGTATACCAATATGTCATCAATAAATACTATCACCGACGTGTCCAACATATCGTGGAAAACTCGGTTCATAAGTTCCATGAACGTTGCCGGTGCATTAGTTAGTCCGAAGGACATCACTAGGAACTCATAATGTCCGTATCTTGTCCTGAAAGCTGTCTTCGGAATGTCACCTTCTTTAATCTTCAGTTGATGATAGCCTGGTCGAAGATCGATCTTTGAAAATACCTTCGCTCCTTGTAACTGATCGAACAAGTCATCGATTCTGGGTAGTGGATATCGATTCTTGATTGTCAGCTTATTCAACTCTCGATAGTCGATGCATAATCGAACGCTACCATCCTTCTTCTTTTTGAACAACACCGGTGCTCCCCATGGAGATATACTGGGTCTAATATAACCCTTATCCAGAAGTTCTTGTAATTGCACTTTTAATTCCTTCAGTTCCGTAGGAGCCATTCTATAAGGTGCTTTTGATACTGGTGCGGCTCCAGGTATAAGGTCTATTACAAACTCCGTGGCTCGGTCGGGTGGTAATCCGGGTAATTCCTCTGGAAATACATCAGGAAAATCTCGCACGACATCAATATCTTCCATTTGTGGCACGTCCTTGGTTAGGTCGACCACTGATACTAGATATCCGACCGCTCCTTTCTCAATGCACTTCTTAGCCTTTAATGCTGAGAGTATGAGCTTGCGTCTCCTGGGAAGTTTGGTTCCCGAGAAACTGAATTCTGCTCCTTCTTTGTCTTTGAACGTTAGCTTCTTCTCGACGCATAGCAAATTTGCAGAGTGCCGAGCTAACCAGTCCATTCCTAAGATGACATCAAAGTCTACCATCTCAAGTTGTATTAAGGTTGCATCCAAGGTCTGCTCTCCAATGAGAACTGGACATGGTCCATAACCTTTCTTTAATTCCACTTCTAATCCCATCGGTGACCGTACAAGTAATTTGTAGTCTAATGTTTTGATGGGCAGATTGGTCTTCTTTCCAAACGTCACAGATATAAATGAATGAGTAGCTCCTGAATCAAAGAGTACTCTGGCGGGTACGCCATTGATAGGTACGATACCTGTGATCCGTTTTTACTTAGTCTACATACTCAATCAGTGTAATTATAATCTTAAAAGTTTCGGTCATACCTGTGACCACATCAGGCGATGCGGCTACATCCTCTGATGTAACAACATATACCCGTCCTTGATGTAACTGCTTCTTGGGTTTTGGACATTCTCTCGCCATGTGCCCTGGTTGGTTGCAGTTATAACACTTCGGGGCTTCAGAATTTGGCTTTGGCTGTGGTTGAGCTGCTGCAGTAGACATTGTGCAGTTGCAAAACTCTGAGGACGGAAAGGTTTATACGTCCTGTTATTGCCTCCGTTATAAGAATTCCCAGCTGGCCTTTTTATGCCTTTGTTTTGTGTGAAATAACTCTCTTTCTGGCTCGATTCAATCACTCGAGCGATTTGGACGGCTTCATTATATATGGTCTTTTCTAATCCCAAAACATGTTCTCTTGTACTTCCTCTTAGTCCTGCAACGAATCTACGGGTTTTTGTATCTTCTTCTTGCATGCTAGCCGGTGCGAAGAAAAACAGCTCCTCATAGCGCTATTGATATGAGTCTACGGACATTTGCCCCTGGTACAGACTCAGAAATTCCTTCTCCATTGAATCTCTGAAGCTTCTTGGGAAATACTTCTCGAAGAATGCTTCCTTATATATAGCCCATGTCAGTAGGGCGTGCTTGGTCAATAAGTATGTCTTTGTAGATTTCCACCAATGGTGTGCGTCGCCTTTGAGCATGAAGGTGGCGCATAGCACTTTTTCTTCCTCAGTAATGGTCATCATAAGGAAGTTCCTTTCCATCTCGTCTATCCAGTGTGCTGGCCACAGTGGATCAGACGGCTTGCCATTGAATTCTCTTGGCTTCATTTTCAAAAATCTCTCTACTAGTCGGGAGTGATCCAGTTGATTTTGGTATGCCCCAAACATAGGGGGTGGATACTGATAGTTCCCTTGGGCTGCTTCTGGGACTTGCACAGGAACTGGTGCAGCCGGTTGTTGAGGTGTCTGTTGCGCTGGGTGGTTACCCACTGGTGCTGCACTAGCTTGCCCAGTGTGCATGGTTGCAGCCTGAGTGGCTTGAAACATAACTCCCATTGCAACCTGCATTTGAGCTTGTGCATGTTGCATCTGCTGTAGTTGTTGAGCTAGGTTCATAACCACAGTTGCTAGCTCCGGTGGTGGAGGTGGCAAATTTGTAGGGTTTGCCGGTTCTGGATTACCCTGTGCATGGTTATTCTCTTGACTAGTCTCCTCCACGGGTGGTGGTGGTGGGACTGTGTTCCGGGTCTGTCGGGTCACTCTACGTCCAGACATATTTCCTTTCTGAGATGGGTGGTGCCTGAAAATCATCAAAATCAGTGAGAAATCATTTATACTTCATGTAGGCATGCTAACCGATGTAAAATTTGAATCCTCAATTCATTCTGAAAAAATACTGTCTTTTCTATGTAGGGTCGATAGTGAGGGTCGATGGTATGTCCGACCCTTGGTATCCGACCCTGGGAATGACCTGTTCTTCCCGAGAGCTGAGGGTCGATGCGAGGGTCGATGGGTGTCCGACCCTCAGTCCGACCCTTGAATTTCTGTCAGATTCCCGAGAGCCGAGGGTCGATTGGAGGGTCGATCCGAGGGTCGATGGTGTCAGTCGAATTGTCCGACCCTCGGACCAAAAATCAGATTTTTAAGATCCGATTCTGGGTCGATTCTCACTATTCCTCCTCCGTTTCGACTCGTCTCTACTCTCCGAGTTGCTACAGTGCTACTTCGCTATTGTGGATCGTTCTTAGTCCGAGTTTCGACATCCACATCACCTCTACAGGTAAAATTTCCCAACTTTTCCTGTTTTTAGGTTTTTATTTCGAGGTTTTTGCTCATCTAGCTCGTATTTTCCAAATTAAACTTTTTCCAACCGTAAAAATTCTATTTTTATTGGGGGCTTTTGTTATTGGGGTCTTGAGGAACGAAAGCCCTCAAAAATTTTTGAGTTTCGTCGATTGGTTAACGAGAAACTTAAATTTTATCTTTTTGCCCTAATTTGTCGATATTTTCGATTTTTCTTGAATTTCTTCAAATTGGACATCGTCAGTTAAAATTTCCTACTGTAGGTGGATTGTAGGACATATTTTAACTTACGTAAGTCCTTATACCCACTTGTATGGTGAGGAATGGGCTTCTATTTTAAATTTTTTGGATTTTTATCCTATTAACTCCTTGTTTCCTTTCTCTTTCTTATTTTGCAGATACTATGGCCCGTACCAAAGTGCCAAGATTACGTGATCCACTTCGCTTTCGTTCGAATGAAGCCGAGGCACAGTATGCAGACTATGCCCGTAAGAAAGTGGAAGGGGGTCGCATGGTGAACTTGGCTGAGCTAGCCTTGTTCAATGTGGAGGGAGCATTCGGTGATATGGGGTGGCTCCCTATCATCACATACGATGCGTGCAGATGTCCAGACTTGGTGCGTCAGTTCTATTGTAATCTCCAGGTGGTGGGGGATTACAATGATGTCGAGCGTGGTCAGGAGTTGCGCATCACTAGCTATGTCAAAGGGGTGCACATCTCCTTTGATTATCGGCAGCTGGCCGATCTGTTGGGCATTGCCTATGATGGCCCTATGGTGTACTGTGCACCGGGAGAGCCACAGTTTGTTGAGATGGAGATGAGAGCTGAGATCGACAATCAGTTGCTCTGTCCCGATAGATGGCAGATGAGAGCTTGCTACTTGCGTCCATCTCCACGAGTCTTCTGCAAGATTATCCAGCATAATCTGATTCCGCAGAGTGGGCACTATGAGAGGGTGTCTCAGCTGACCCAGTTCTTGATCTACAACATATGCACTCGACAGCCGGTCTGCCTTCCTTACGTCATCATGAGGACGATGATCAGTGCCACATTGTCCGGTCATAGGGGTAATCTACCCTATGGACGCATGATTACAGTGCCACTGACCCGTTTGGGGGTGGATCTGGTTGATGAGAAGATCCAGGAGAAGACCTTCTCGTCGCCTCTAGATTGGGAGGCTATCTACAAGATGGGGCTACGAGATGCGGAGGTTAGTGATGAGGAGTGGAACGCGATGGTGCGCCCTCACACTCGGGTTGAGATGGCTGATGCTGAGGCTGCTGCTAGGGCTCGTGGGGATCCGATCTACGATGATCGCTTATATATGGATGTTGATGCGATACCACCGTCATCACCTACGCATGCGGATCGGGCTGGTACTTCTGCTGCGGCGGCTTCGGTACCCGAGTCCAGTCCTTTTCATGATGCTGGTCCTTCACGCCCACAAGCTGATGACGTGCTGAGTATGTTTCATGAAATTAGAGAGGCTCAGCGTGCATCGGATCTGAGGATAGGGAAGCTTCTAGACGCTCAGCGCCGGACTGATCAGAGGGTGGCTGATCTCACAGCTAGTTTGCAGACGACTCAGACCCAGGTGGCATGGTTGACTAGGGTCTATGCCAAGGACTATGACAGAGATCGTGAGGCACCGCCTCCTCCTTCGCCTCCAGCTCCCTGATTGTACTTTACTTTTTCTTGTACTACAGAGTAACTGTCCGGGTTGTGGACTGTACTCTGCTTTAGCGATGTGTAGACGATTTGGTTCACTTACTCATTGTATGTAACTGATTTTTCCCTTAATAGATACATTATTCTCTTCTTAATTCGGTTTCAATCATCACTTGTGCTTACAGTTTGTTTGTATTAAAGCTTTTAATTTATCCTATCTCAGTTCACAATGGTTTGGAATGGTGTCAGTTCGGCGGGCAAGGCCTGAGATGCTCTGATACCAAGTTGTCACACCCCAATTCTGCACATTTCATAATGGGGTGATGAACCGCCAAATAACCAACGGTTCAACCAGGATCTCTAATAGGCTATCCCCGGGTTATCCAAACTTTACACGCATTCACAATCATAATCAGAGTAATACACAATAGCGGAAAATTTATAAATAATATGAACTGAGAACTAAAATGATATTAATAACTTAATAGAAAATTATTCTGTATCAAACCGAGACATAAATAATTAAGTATCAAATACATGTCTATAAATCCAATAAAGAAACCTACAAAAAACATCTAATCAAATACACACGAGTTGCACTCGCAAGAGGGATCGTGTGTATCGTCTTCAGCTCCAACTTCCATAGCTGCTACAGTTCCGTACGCCGACGCGTTCATGTAATCTTCAACTGTATAACCTGCATCATCAACTAAAAATATTCGACGTCGAGGGGTGAGCACACAACACGGCTCAGTGAGTAGCCAAAACAATGCAACAATACATATGCATGCAAAAATCAATTTATATCTTTGGTCTTGGTTTATAGTTTGCAATGTGCAATAGAAAGGTTGGGTGGTCAAAGGTTAACGTTTATTGACACCGCCTCTATACACAGGGTGAGGAAGCCCGCCCGAAGGTTAACGTTTATCGTCGTCCCCATCCACCCTACCATAACATTATACAACAAAGGTTAACGTTTATTGCTATATAATGTTATACCAACACGTAAGCCCCTGTTAGCGAGGGCTTGCAAACTGGGCTCGCTGCTAACCAATCCTAATGCCAAAGAGTGTATCCAAGGCCTCACCCCAACATCCCTCAGAATGCCCATAGAGATAGAGCTAAGGCCTCCCGGTAGAGTCAGAGACTACAAGGACCGAGACCACCTCCCCTGATACTCTACGACATAATAGTTCCGCTAAGGTAATGGCGATACAACGATGCCAATGCACAAGACTTGAGTTAGAGATAGAGCTAAAGTGCTGAGACCCGCCAAAGGTTAACGTTTATTGACGTTCTCATCACACTTCCCCTGATACTCGCTAGCATCAAGCACATCAACCACACACATACAATCACATGCCTATTCCTATCATCATCATCATCATCATGTTATAAACAATAAAGTAACTACGCATGAACAAGTAATAGAAATATTGGATGGCATGTTGTATGCACATTACAAACATATTCGCATAGAATCAAACATGGCATAGGACTCAAGAAATAGAAAACAGTTTATTATTAACCAATTTAGTTTGGGGTTAAGGTTCCTCACCTTAGCTTGCTAATAGATATTTTCCAAGCTTTCGATTCACTATTATAACGGTATTATATTGCTAGCAAACCTAACAAAGTCGATAGAATTTAATTAGAATTAATTCAGAATTTAAAAACCATTCTGTCAACTGAGGGTCGATGCTAGGGTCGATGCTAGGGTCGATGGGTCTATCGACCCTCCCTCCATTCTGAACTTCCCGAATGTTGAGGGTCGATGGTCAGAAACACCTAGGGTCGGATGGTCTATCGACCCTCGATGCGACCCTCGGTGCACTCTGGTCCAATTTCCACTTTTTAATCCACTCTTCGTGTTTGGGGTCCTATGGCTTGCTTCCTACATTTACTCAACATTCATTCCATGGTCTAGAACCATGTATAAACCTTCTTTCTCCTTTTCGTGCATCCTCCTATGGTTTTCCATGAAAACCTAACCATGGATGGATGGTTTGGGTTTCTCCGAGATTACTTTCTCTTCAATTACTAACCTAAGGTCTGTAAAAACTCATGGAATTAGTATCCATACCTGAGAAGATTACTTTTCTCTGCAATTTCATCTCCTTTTTGCTAGATTCTCTTCCTTGCCTCTCTTCTTCCTCCTTTCCTTCTTCTCTCTTTCTCTCAATTCATTTAGGGTTGTGAAAGGAGTTAAAGTGGCTTAGGGACGTCCTCTAAATAGACTAGGAATGTCCTATAATAATCCCATTGAGATTTGGAAAGAATCCCAACTGAAAATTAGGAAATTTCCTAATTTCAGTTTCGTCAGAAACCGAGGGTCGATGGGAGGGTCGATGATCCCGTCGACCCTAGGGTCTTAAGCTGTCCGACCCTCCCTTAAAAACTGAGGGTCTGACTTTCTGTTTTGGGAGGTCCGACCTTGCTTCACTGGGTGTGCGACCCTCCCCTAGAATTAAGTATTTTTGGGTCGATTTCGTACCTGGGATCTCGATCTCCTTCATGCCCTTGGTCCATTTGACTCGACCATGATGGGTAAACCTGGTTCAAGATGGTAAGACCGGGTTAAATTGACACAGGTCCTACATTCGTAGTTTCCTTGGGTTGGCTGGTTATTATAGAAGATTCATGGAAGATTACTCCAGAATCGCTGTTCCACTCACCAGATTGACCAAGAAAGGAGAGAAATTCATATGGACAGATGAGTACGAGAAGTTTTTTCAGACTTTGAAGTCAAGACTAGTCTCTGCACCTATCTTGACCATCCCAGAACCAAGCGTACCGTTTACTTTATATACGGATGCTTCGGGGTTGGGTATCGGGTGTGTATTGATGCAAGGAGAACAGGTGATTGTTTACGCATCAAGACAGTTAAAGGAGCATGAGAAGAACTATCCTACGCATGACTTGGAGCTAGCAGCGGTTATTCACGCAACCAAGACTTGGAGACACTACTTGTACGGTGAGAAGTTTCAGATCAAGTCAGATCACAAGAGCTTAACTTACCTTTTCACTCAGAAGGATCTGAATATGAGACAGAGGAGATGGCTGGAATTGTTAAAAGATTATGATTGTGACATCCAGTACCATCCGGGTAAAGCAAATGTGGTGGCTGACGCCTTAAGCAGAAAGTGGGCATCGAAACCTGAGGCAGACCAAGTACAAATGCTGCATTGTGTGCTGCAGCCTCTAGTTCAATCGAAGGTGACGAAGAGCATATAATTGAAACTGCAGAAGATCCAGTTGAGCAAGGCTTGATTCATAAGTTCACTATGATGTTCGCCGCATTGAAGATCTCACCGGGTCTAATTGATGAAGTCAAGGTAGCAATCCTACAAGATCCATATCTCAAGACAGTCCAGGAAGACTTAGAGAAGGGTACGTGCAATCCTGACTTTACCTTGGAATCAGACAAGGTACTCAAGTATCGCGGACGGTTATGTATACCTGAGAGCGAAGACTGCGATATCAGAGGTCGAGTTATGACTGAAGCTCATTACACTCCATATTCGGTACATCCAGGAAGTACCAAGATGTACCATGATCTAAGAAGACTATATTGGTAGAGGGGTATGAAAGAAGATATAGCTCATTTCGTGTTCCAATGCCTGAATTGTCAACAAGTTAAAGCGGAAAGGCAAAGACCCGTGGGTTTACTACAGCCGTTACCGGAACCTACGTGGAAGTGGGATTGTATCACCATGGATTTCGTCACTGGCCTACCTTTGACACCAAGGTCAGTGGATGCAGTTTGGGTTATAGTAGATCGACTCACCAAGACAGCTCGATTTATTGCGGTCGGACCTCGGTATACCATGGAGAAACTGGCCAAGTTATATGTTGATAATATAGTCGACTTCATGGCGTTCCAGAGAGTATAGTATTTGACGAGACCCCCGTTTTACATCAAAGTTCCGGGAAGGATTACGTAAAGCTATGGGAACAAAGTTGAAGTTCGGGATAGCTTTTCACCCTCGATGGACGGACGGTGGAGGCGAACTATTCAAATTTTGGAAGATATGCTCCGAGCTTGTGCATTAGATTTCAAAGGAGCTTGGGATGAGAAGCTATCACTTATCGAGTTTGCTTACAAAAACAGTTATCAGGCTACAATTCAGATGGCCCCGTATGAAGCACTCTATGGGAAGAAGTGTCGTACACCTCTATTATGGAATGAAGTGGGGGAAAGAAGAATTGTAGGACCGGAGTTTTTTGAAGAAACTTGCCGAGTGATTGATCAGATCAAAGAGAGAGTAAAGACGGCTCAAGTTCGACAGAAGCACTATGCGGATAATCGACGTCGAGATCTGGAGTTTGCAGTGGGTGACAATGTATTCTTGAAGGTATCACCGGTGTGAGGTCTGAAACAGTTTGGTAAAAAGAGGAAGCTATGCCCCAGGTATGTGGGACCATATGAGATATTAAATCGACGTGGTAATGTAGCATATCAATTGGCTCTACCACCTTCTATGTCTAGCGTTCATAATGTGTTCCATGTATCATTACTGAAGAAGTATGTCAGAGATCCATCGCATATCTTGATCACTGATCCTCCAGACTTGACTGAAGACTTAACTTTCGAATTGGTGCCTATAATGCTCTCAAGCTGAAAAGTTCAGCAACTTCGAACCAAGGATATCCACTATGTGAAGGTGCATTGGAGAAGCTAGAATGTGGAGGAAATTACTTGGGAAGAAGAGAGCACGATGAGGAAGGAATACCCTAACCTTTTTGACGTTCAAGGTACGTTCAAATTTCGAGGCCAAAATTTCTTTTAAGGGTGGGGGAGTTGTAGTACCTACATGCAAATTTTGGGATGAAATTTCTTTTAAGGGTGGTGGAGTTGTAAGACCCGCACTCTGAAAACCCGGTCTAAACCTTGGTTTTATGTCATGACAGGACTTTCGATCATCACCGGGCCAGACGGGGCAAGCGGATAACAAACAGGTACAAGATCGGACCAAAGTCGACCAATTATACCTGATTTTAGGTATACCGATCGATGGTACCGGTCTTGGTACCGGTCGACCGGTATGTCCTGCACAGCTATGTGCGGGAATCTAGAAATTGGTCTCTGAGGGTCCCGCTTTCCTGATTTCGAATCCTAGAAGTTTCCTAATCCTAGTAGGGTTACTAAACCCTATTTTTAGCCTATAAATACACCCTTAACCATCCTCAAATCCTTTCCATTGTCTCTCGCAAACCCTAGAGAAGAGAAAGAGGTGGAAAAGGAGAAGGAGCTAGGAGGAAGAAGAAGGAGCCGCCATTACCGTTCGACGAAGCTCACGCTACGCCTGTCAACGGTAAGCGTTTGAATCCCTCTTCTTACCCTATGTAGTTGTATTGGTGGATCAATACCATGCAAAGTAGGTATTGATCTAAAACCCTAATTTGGCAAATAAACCCTAAGTTGCCGTCAAACCCTTGATTCGAGTTTCGAGATGATATTCATCGAAACGAGACTTGAATGAGTTGGGGATAACTCTAACTCAAAGCCTAGACTTAGTATGGGTAGGAGAAACCCTGAAAAACCATGGAGGGTGATCGTCGGCAGTCGAAAAACCCATGTATGGTCTTCCGGAGACATACCGGTCGACTATACCGGTTCCACATAGTGCGACCGGTATGTTGCGACCGCTACCTCTCGGGAGGTTATCTGTGGGGACCGGCTGACCATACCGGTCGCCAGTCTTTCCCACAGAGCTGCGACCGGTATATGCCACCGGTCAGCTCTGTGGGGGTATTGGTAACCCTGTTGGTTTCCGATCATCATGAGAGTCTAAGAATGTTATTTTAATGAAACCCTAATGATATTGTAGGACTTTGTGACATATCGTTTGGACATTGCGACGTGGAGCAAGTTGTCGAACGAGCATCAGGTAAGGGAATCTGACCTAAACCTAATAATTAATGGACAGTAAATCGTTGTTAATCATTGAATATCTATGATATGATGTTTGTGCATATTCACATGCCATCCTTTACTTTCAGTTATTATTACTATTCATGCATTGATAGGATGTGATTGTTAGGCATGTGATTGTTTTCGTTGGTGTGTGGAGCGGGGCATGGGCCTGGGATCGCTCTTCACACTAGCACCTTTTGTAGTATTCTGTTTTAACATGCTTGGTACGGGTGGGGTATCAGGGGAAGGTCGTGGTACGGTGGTCTCCGATATTGATGTTGTCCCGGCCATTGTTATGTGGTACTGAGGATTTCGAGTCGACGCTGGCTTGTCCACGATGCTTTAGCTCTATCTCTATGCCGTAGGGAGTTATGTTAGGATAGGGTCTACCTGTGTTATGTTTCTATCCTAGTGTGTTAGTTGCGGATAGGGTATCAGGGGAGGTGTGGGAATGCCTTAGCTCTATCTCTATGCCGTAGACGGCTGTGCTGGGATAAAGCATACATTGATGACATATAGGATTGGTTAGTTGTGAGCCCAGTTTGCGAGCCCTGGCCAGTAGGGGCTTAGGTACTGGTATGGGTAGAGTATCAGGGGAGGTGCGGGTATACCTTAGCTCTATCACTATCCCATGATGGGTGCATGTGGGTTGGTGGTAGTGTGATCTACTCTGCGATGCCACACACTCGTGTATAGAGGTGCGGGGGCCACCAAACCTTTCTATAGCACATTGCAAACTTAAAACCTGACCACAGCATAAAAATGATTGTTACTCATGCATAATATTGTGAAACTGTCTGATTGTCTTACTGAGCTGTGTTGTGAGCTCACCCTTTGTGCACATCTTGTTTTAGATATGGATGCAGGTTATACTGTGGACGATTATGTGAATGCTCTGGCGTATGGAGGTGTAGCTGCTCTGGATGTACAAGCAGGGGAGGACGAGCATGATGCTTCATGCGAGTGCCCTTTCTGCGTGTACCTGTGATGGATTTTAATTATTTGTTTCAGTTATTTTCGGTTGGATTAAAGTGATGTAAAAGATATTTATTTTATGTTTGGATTTGAATAATTGAATACTTATTTAATTATCAATAGATACTCATTTCATTCTATTTTAAAGACTTCCGCTGTACTATTATATTCTGATTGTGGTTATGTGTGATGGTTTGTATGAGCGGACACGGCCTATTCGAGATCCTGGTGTGAACCGTTGGTTCGATGACGGTTCACTCACACCATTCTGGTTGGATCAGAATTGGGGTGTGATAGGTAGTCCCCTGACGAAGTCCATAGTGATGCAGTCCCATTTCCATGCTGGTTCCAGTAATGGCTGTAACAGTCCTACGGGTCTTTGTCGTTCAGCCTTTACTTTCTGACAATTGAGGCATTGAGACACGAACTTAGCTACATCTGCTTTCATTCCCCTCCACCAATATAGTTTCTTCAGATCATGATACATTTTTGTACTTCCAGGATGAATCGAATAGATGGTGGTATGGGATTCTTTCATCGGTCGGTGTCTAATGTCCATACTTTCTGTTTCAGGTACACATATTCTTCCTTTGTATTTCAGTACCCTCTGTTCGTCCAAGGTGACTCAGGATTAGTCCTACCTTTCTCGATATCTTCTTGTACTATTCTCAAATAAGGATCTGGTTTGATAGCTGTCTTCACTTCATCCATTATATCCGGTATAATCTTCAATGCAGCGAACATATTTCAAAACTGATGCATGAACCCTTGGTTGGCTGATTCATCCGTTGCGTCTATCACATACTGCTCGTTTCCGTGATTGAATACCATTCCGATAGTACACATTGTTGCAGTTGTGCTAATCTCTCCTTGCGATTTTATCATTGCTTTTCTGCTTAACGCATCCGCTACTACGTTCGCTTTTCCTGGATGATACTGGATATCACAATCATAGTATTTCAATAGTTCCAGCCATCTTCTTTGTCTCATGTTCAACTCCTTCTGATTAAATAAATAAGTAAGACTTTTATGGTCCGACTTGATCTGAAATTTCTCTCCGTATAATTAATGTCTCCATATCTTGACAGCATGTACTACTGCCGCTAGCTCCTGATCATGAGTGGGATAATTTTTCTCATGTACCTTTAAATGTCTTGAAGCATAAGCAATTACTTGCTCTCCTTGCATAAGCACACATCCTAGTCCCAATCCCGACGCATCAGTGTATAAAGTAAATGTCTGTCCTGGAATGGGAATAGTCAAAATCGGAGTGGATATCAATCTGGTCTTCAACGTTTGGAAACTCTTTTCACATTTATCGGTCCACATGAACTTCTCACCTTTCTTAGTCAAACTAGTGAGAGGTACGGCAATCCGGGAATAGTCTTCTACGAATCTCCGATAATAACCAGCTAGACCCAGAAAACTTCTAATCTCTAAAACGCTCTTTGGTGCTTCCCACTTTACAATAGCCTCGATCTTGCTGGGGTCCACTTTGAATCCTTCAGCATATACTACATGGCCTAAGAAGGCGACTTCACTTAGCCAAAACTCACACTTTGAAAATTTGGCATATAGCTTCTCTTTCCTTAAACGCTGTCAAGCAGCGTTTAGGTTCTTGATATGAGTTTCTTCGTCCTTGGAGTATACCAATATATCATCAATAAATACTATAACCAACGTATCCAACATGTCGTGGAAAACCCGGTTCATTAGTTCCATAAAAGTTGCTGGTGCGTTTGTTAATCCAAAAGACAACCAAAAACTCATAATGTCCGTATCTGGTCCTGAAAGTTGTCTTAGGAATATCACCCTCTTTAATCTTCAATTGATGATAGCCCGATCGAAGATCGATCTTAGAAAATACCTTTGCTCCTTGCAACTGATCGAACAAGTCATCGATCCGTGGTAGTGGATATCGATTCTTGATTGTCAGTTTATTCAACTCCCGATAGTCGATGCATAATCGAATACTACCGTCCTTTTTCTTCACAAATAACACCGGCGCTCCCCATGGTAATATACTGGGTCGAATATAACCCTTGTCCAGCAGTTCTTGTAGTTGCACTTTCAGTTCCTTCAGTTCCGTAGGAGCCATTCTGTAAGGTGCTTTTGATACTGGTGCGGCTCCAGGTACAAGATCTATCACAAACTCTGTGGCTCGATCGGGTGGTAATCCTGATAGTTCCTCTAGAAATACGTCGGGATAATCCCGCACGACTTCAATATCTTCCATTTGTGGTGCTTCCTTGGTTAGGTCGACCACTGATACTAGATATCCGACGGCCCCTTTCTCAAGGCATCTCTTAGCCTTTAGTGCTGAGAGTATGAGCTTGCCTCTACGGGGAAGTTTGGTTCCCGTAAAACTGAATCCTGCTCCTGCTTGGTCTTTAAATGTTAGCTTCTTTTCGGTGCATAGTAGGTTCACAGAATGCCGAGCTAACCACTCCATTCCCAAGATGACGTCAAAGTCTGCCATCTCAAGTTGTATCAAGGTTGCATCTAAGGTTTTCTCACCAATGTGGACTGGACATGGTCCATATCCTTTCTCTAATTCCACTTCTAACCCCATCGGTGACCGTACAAGTAATTTGTAGTCTAATGTTTTGATGGGTAAGTTTATCTTCTTTCCGAATGACACAAATATAAATGAATGAGTAGCTCCTGAATCGAAGAGTACTCTGGCGGGTGCACCATTTATAGGTACGATACCTGTGATTTATTTTAACTTAGTCTACATGCTCACACAATGTAATTACAACTTCGAAAAGTTTCAGTCATACCTGTGACCACATCGGGTGATGCAGCCGCATCCTCGGATATAACAGCATATACCCATCCCTGATGGAGCTGCTTCTTGGGTTTAGGGCACTCTCTTGCCATATGTCCTGGTTGGTTGCAGTTATAACACTTCGGACTTTCAGAATTTGGCTTTGGCTGAGGTTGAGTCCCTGGAGTAGTTTTGGTTGTAGCATTAAAATTCTGAGGGCGGAAAGGCTTATATGTCTTGTTATTGCTTCCGTTGTAAGAATTTCCAGCTGGCCTTTTGATACCCCGATTCTGTGTGAAATAACTCTCCTTCTGGCTCTATTCAATAACTCGAGTTATTTGGACAACTTCATTATAAATCTTCTTTTCCAAGCCCAGAACATGCTCTCTGATGCTTCCTCTCAGTCCCGTGACGAACCTACGGGTTTTGGTTTCTTCTTCCTGCATACTCAGTGGTACGAAGAAAAACAGCTCTTCATAATGTTGTTGGTATGCATCCACTGACATCTGTCCCTGATATAGACTCAGGAACTCCTTCTCCATAGAATCTCTGAAGCTTCGTGGAAAATACTTCTCAAAGAAAGCTTCTTTATATATAGCCCAAGTCAGTTGGGCGTGCTTGGTCAATAGATAGGCCCGGGTAGATTTCCACCAGTGATGTGCATCGCCTTTGAGCATGAAGGTGGCACATAATTCTTTCTCTTCTTCTGTAATAGTCATCATAAGAAAATTTCTCTCCATCTCGCCTATCCAGTGTGCTGGCCATAATGGATCAGACGGCTTGCCATTAAATTCCCTGGGCTTCATCTTCAAAAACCTCTCAACCAGTCGAGAGTGATCCATCTGATTTTGGAATGCCCCAAACAGAGGGGGTGGATACTGATAATTAACCTGAGCTGCTTCCGGCCCTAGTACTGGAATCTGTGCAGCAGGTTGTTGAGGTGTCTGAGGTGCTGGGTGGTTACCCACCGGTGCTGCACTGGCTTGCCCCGTCTGCATGGGTGTAGTATGAGCAGCCTGGAACATAATTCCCATTGCAACCTGCATCTGAGCCTGTGCGTGTTGCATCTGTTGTAGCTGCTGAGCTAGGTTCATAACTACGATTACTAGTTCCGGTGGTGGAGGTGGCAAATTTGTAGGATTTTCCAGATCTGGATTGTCGGTAACATATACATTCTCCTGGCTAGTTTCCTCCACAGGTGGTGGTGGTGGAACTGCATTTCGGCTCTGTCTGGTTACTCTTCTTCTAGACATATTTTCCTTCTGAGATGGGTGGTGCCTGAAAATCATCAAAATAGGTGAGGCAATCATTTATACTTCATGTAGGCACGCTAACCGATATAAAATTTCAAAATTTTCAAATCATTCTGTGAAAAATACTGTCTTTTCTATGCAGGGTCGATGGTATGTCCGACCCTTAGTATCCGACCCTGGGAATAACCTGTTCTTCCTGAGAGCTGAGGGTCGATGTGAGGGTCGATGGGTGTCCGACCCTCAGTTCCGACCCTTAGTTTTCTATCAGATTCCCGAGAGCCGAGGGTCGATGGGAGGGTCGATTCGAGGGTCGATGGTTCTAGTCGAATTGTCCGACCCTCAGGCTAAAAATCAGATTTTTAAGATCTGATTTTGGGTCATTTCTTATTATTTCCCTCCTGTTTCGACTTGCCTCTCCTCCCTGAGTTGCTACAGTGCTACTCTACTGTTTTTGGTCGGTTTGACTCCGGGTTTCGACGTCCACGTCATCCATACAGGTGTGTTCTCTCATTTTTACCTATTTTTAGGTTTTCTTTTCTAGGTTTTTGTCCATTTAACTTGTATTTTTCAAATTAAACTTTTTCCAATCGTAAAAATTTGATTTTTATTGGGGCTTTTGTTATTGGTATCTCGAGGAATGAAAGCCCTCAAAATTTTTTGAATTTCATCGGTTGGTTATCGAGAAACTCGAAAATTTGTCATTTTTGCCCTAATTTGTCAAAATTTTCGATTTCTTGAAATTTCTTCAAATTGGTCTTCGTGGTTTCCATTTCCTACTATGTGAGTGTCGTAGGGTTTGTTGGAACCTAAGTAAGTCCTCCCGCCCACGTGTATGGTGCAAAGTGAGTCTTTTGGGAAACTTACATCGTTAATTTCAGATTTTTACCCTATTAACTCCTTGTCTCCCTTTCTCTTTCTTATCTGCAGATACCATGGCTCGTACCAAGATACCCAGAGTTCGTTATCCGCTTCGCTTTCGCTCTAATGAAGCCGAGGCACAGTATGCCGACCATGCCCGTAAGAAAGTGGAGGGTGGTCGTATGGTGAACTTGGCTGAGCTAGCCTTGTTCAACGTAGAGAGAGCATTTGGTGACATGGGGTGGCTCCCTGTCATCACCTACGACGCGTGCACATGTACGGATTTGGTGCGCCAGTTCTATTGTAATCTCCAGGTGGTGGGGAATTACAATGACGTCGAGCATGGTTAAGAGTTGTGCATCACCATTATGTTAAAGGGGTGCACATTTCTTTTGATTATCGGCAACTGGCCGATCTGTTGGGCATACCTTATGATGGCCCCATGGTGTACTGTGTGCCTGGAGAGCCACAGTTTGTTTCTATGGAGATGAGGGCAGAGATTGATAATCAGCTGTTACGACCTGATAGCTAGCAGATGAGAGCCTGTTACCTGCGTCCAGCTTCACGGGTCTTCTGCAAGATTATCCAGCATAATCTGATCCCGCAGAGTGGGCACTATGAGAGGGTTTCTCAGCTGACCCAATTTTTGATATACAATATCTGCACCAGACAGCCAGTCTGCCTTCCCTACATCATCATGCGGACCATGATTAGTGCTACATTATCCGGTCATAGGGGTAATCTACCCTATGGACGCATGATTACAGTCCTACTGACCCGTCTGGGGGTTGACCTGGTAGATGAGAAGATTCAGGAGAAGACCTTCTCGTCGCCTCTAGATTGGGAGGCTATCTGCAAGATGGGTATGCAGGATGCCCAAGTCAGTGACGAGGAGAGGAACGAGATGGTGCGCCCTCACACTCGCATCGAGATGGCTGACGCCGAGGCCGCTGCTGCCGCTACTAGAGCTCGTGTGGATCCTGTCGATGATGACGACCGTATGTATATGGATGTCGACTCGATACGACCGCCTTCCCCTACACATGCGGCTGGAGTTGGTACTTCTTCTGAGGCTGCTCCTGCACCTGAGGCTGGTCCTTCTCATGCGGCTGGTCCTTCACTCCCACCTTCTAACAAGATGGAGATGCTGCAGGAGATCAGGGAGGCTCAGCATAGATCTAATCTGAGGATGGAGGAGTTGCTAGACGCTCAACGTTTATCAGATACACGGATGGGAGAGCTTATACAGGTACAGTGTGCGACTGATCGGAGGTTAGCCGATCTCACAGCTAGTCTACAGACGACCCAGACTCAGATAGCCTGGTTGTCGAGAGTCTATGCTGAGGACTATGACAGAGATCGTGAGGCCCCGCCTCCAGCCTCTTGACTGTACTTTATTTTCTTGTACTACAGAGTAACTGTCTGTATTGTGGACTGTACTCTGCTTTAGTTATATATATATATTTTATTTCTCTCTCTCATTGTATGTAACTTGTTTCCCCTTCAATAGATGTATTATTCTCCTTTTAAATTTGGTCTCAATCATCACTTGTGCTTACAATGTGTTTATATTACTGTTTTTACTTTTATCCTATCTCAGTTCACAATTGTCTCGAATGTATGTTAGTTTAGCGGACAAGGCCTGAAATGCTCTGATACCAAGTTGTCACTCCCTAGTTCTGCACTGTTCGGAATGGTGTGATAAACCGCTAGCAAATCAACGGTTTAACCAGGATCCCGAATAGGCTATATCCGTTTTATCTAAACTTCCACACATCCATAATCATAATTAGAGTAAATACACAATAGCGAAATTCTCATAATAAAATGAACTGAGAATCTACAGTGATATAAATATTAAATAGCAAATTATTCTGTATCAACTAAGACATAGATAATTATCAAATACATGTCTTTATTAAATTCAAATAAAGAAAACTAAGAATATCTAATCGAATACACATGAGTTGCACTCGCAAGAGGAGTCATGTGTATCCCCTTCAGCTTCAGCTTCCATCGCCGCCACATTCCCGTACGCTGGAGCATTGATGTAATCTTTAACTATATAACCTGCTTCATCAACTAAAAATATTCGACGTCGAGGGGGTGAGCACACATCACGGCTTAGTGAGTAGACAAAACAATGCAACAATACATATGCATGTAATCAATTCATATCTTTGGTCTAGTTTATAGTTTGCAATGCGTAATAAAAAGGTTGGGTAGTCAAAGGTTAACGTTTATTTACCCCGCCTCTATACACAGGGTGTGGAAGTCCGCCCAAAGGTTAACGTTTATCGTCATCCCCATCCACCCTAATCATGACATTATACAACAAAGGTTAACGTTTATTGCTATATAATACCATACTAACACGTAAGCCCCTGTTAGCGAGGGCTTGCAAACTGGGCTTGCAACTAACCAATCCTAATGCCAAACAGTGTATCCAAGGCCTCACCCCAGCATCCCTCAGAATGTCCATAGAGATAGAGCTAAGGCCCCCCAGTAGAGTCAGAGACTACAAGGACCGAGACCACCTCCCCTGATACTCTACGACATAATAGTTCTGCTAAAGTAATGGCGATACGACGATGCCAATGCACAAGACTTGAGTTAGAGATAGAGCTAAAGTGCTGAGACCCGTCAAAGGTTAACGTTTATTGATGTTCTCATCACACCTCCCCTGATACTCGCTCGCATCAAGTACACCAACCACACACATACAATCACATGCCTATTCCTATCATCATCATCATCATGTTATAAATAATAAAGTAAATATGCATGAACAAATAATAGAAATATTGGATGACATGTTGTATGCACATTACAAACATATTCGCATAGAATCAATCATGGCATTGGACTCAAGAAAAAGAAAACAGTTTGTTATTAACCAATTAGTTTAGAGTTCTGTTTACTCACCTTAACTTGCTAATAGAAAATTTTCTAAGCTTTAAAATCACCTTTATATTGTTATTATATTGCTAGAAGACCTAACAAAGTCGATAGAATTTAATTAGAATTAATTCTGAATTTAAAACCCATTCTGTCAACTGAGGGTCGGAGGTAGGGTCAGAGTCATGATCGACCCTTGGTGCGACCCTCCCCAAACTCTGAACTTCCCAAACACTGAGGGTCGATGGTCAAGATCACCTAGGGTCGGATGGTCATCGACCCTCGGTGTGACCCTCGGTGTACTTTGGTCAATTTCCCTCTTTTAGTCCATTCTTCGTGCTTGGGATCCTATGGCTTGCTCCTACATTCCATTCTACATTCATTCCATGGTCTGAAACCATGAATCATCCATCTAAAATAGTTTTCATACATTCTTCTATGGTTTCCATGAAAACCTAACCATGGTTGATGGTTTGGGTTTCTCCGAGATCACATTCTCATCAATATCTAACCTAAGGTCTGTAGAAACTCATGGAATTTGTATCCATACCTAAGAAGAATACTCCTTCTCTGCAACTCTTCTCTTTTGGCTAAATTCTCTTCTCTTTCTCTTCTTTCTCTTTTCCTTTTCTTCTCTTTCTCTCAATTCAATTAGGGTTGTAAAAGGAGTGAAAGAGGCTTAGGGACGTCCTTTAAATAGAGTAGGATCTTCCCAAAATAAGTCCCTTTGATATTAGGAAAGAATCCAAATCGAAAATTAGGAAATTTCCTAATTTCAGTTTCGACAGAAACTGAGGGTCGATGGGAGGGTCGATGATCCCGTCGACCCTAGGACTCAAGATGTCCGACCCTCCCTTCAAATTTGAGGGTCTGACTTTCTATTCTTGGGGGGTCCGACCCTCCTTGGCTGGGTATGCGACCCTCCCCTAAAATTAAGTGTTTTTGGGTCGATTTGATACCTGGGATCTCGATCTCCTTCATGCCCTTGGTCCATTTGACTCGACCGTGATAGGTAAACCTGGTTCAAGGTGGTAAGACAGGGTTAGATTGACACGGGTCTTACACTGGGGGTCGATGCGTAGGTTCTGGTAGGGTCGATTGGCCATCGACCCCCCATGCGACCCCCTGTGGGTTTTGTCGATTTTTCTTCCTTCACCCCATTCTTCGTGTTTGGGGTCCTATGGATTGCTTCTACAGTCCATTCCACACATGTTCTATGGCCTAGAACCATGATTCATTCACCTATATGGCTTTCATGATTTTTCCCATGGTTTTCCATGAAAACCTAACCATGGGTGATGGTTTGGGGGTCTCCGAGATCATACCCTCTTCATTATCAACCCTAAGTTATTTAGAATCTCATGGAAATAGTATCCATACCTGAGAAGTTTACTCCTTCTCTGCAACTCTTCTCTTTTTGCCTTCTTCTCTTCTTTCCTTCTCTTCTTATTCTCTTCCTTCTCTTCTCTTTCTCTCAATTCAATTTGGGTTCTAAAAGGAGTGAAAGAGGCTTTGGGACGTCCTATTTATAGAGTAGAAACTCCTAAAATAAGTCCCATTGAGATTAGGAAGGAATCCCATTGAAATTAGGGAACTTTCCTAATTTATGTTTTTACCGAGTACCGGGGTCAATAGGGGGGCTCGGAGATCCCGTCGACCCCTGGTCCTTAAAGTGTCCGACCCCCCATATAAAACTGGGGGTCTGACTTTTATACTGGGGGTTCCAACCCTTCCTTGCTGGGTATGCGACCCTCCCCTTATTTAAGTGTTTTTGGGTCAGTTTAATACCTGGGATCGTGATCTCCTTCGCACTTCGTCCATTTGGCTCAACCATGATGGGTAGACCTGGTTCAAGGTGGTAAGACTGGGTTAGTTTAATACGGGTCTTACAGTGAAAGGGTTGGTAGTGTTCGTTGGAGCATCACTGGCTAGACTTATTTCCCGATCACCAATTTAATTGAAATGTCATATGGCTTTACTAGGGCTATTAGAGTAGGCTGGTAAGTGTCCAAACACTCCCGTTCATGGAGGTTATAGTCAGCTTCGAGGAAGTGTAGCTAGTTCTTAC
This sequence comes from Protea cynaroides, assembly GCA_028583415.1. Taxonomy (NCBI): domain Eukaryota; kingdom Viridiplantae; phylum Streptophyta; class Magnoliopsida; order Proteales; family Proteaceae; genus Protea; species Protea cynaroides. Next base: position 8,534,108 of record CM053269.1, read on the forward strand.
CATAGCACATTTTACATACATTTAACCTGACTCTTATTGTGAGCGTAAATTGACTCATGATGATTGCTTGCTTGTCTGTTTCTTACGAGTTCAGGTTAAAGAGCTCACCCTTACCATGACCACTCTTTTTTTTATGTGTATTGGTAGGTATCATGGATACAGATCATGAAGGTGTACCAACCAAATCTAGTGTACCCTGATAGAGTAGTTACAGAGACGACAAGACAAGTGGTGGCTTGTGGATGTGACAAAAGCATGCTAAAGTAGAAGATTGCCCCAGATTATAAACTTGTTATTAGAAAATAGTTTATAATATTTTAGCTTTAGTAGTACGTATTGTTATAGGGCTAAACAGATATGTTTTCTTGTTTGATTGAAACCCAAAATATTTGTGAAACAAAGTCGCAAGCTTATTTATTTAATGTGAGTTAACATTAGAGATCAATTTACTTAGTATGTTTTCACTATGTTAAATTACTCTGAATCTGTGTTGTGGGAGGAATGGTGGTTGGTTTTGGCATCTACTGAGCATGTATCTTGATTGGATTACGATTAAAATGATTGGTGGTCTAATCGTCGGCCAAAATTTTACATATCATAAATTCAGGGTGTGACATCAATGATGGGCATATTTTTTTTCTGGGTAATGCAGATGCCAAAGTGTGAGGACAAAGGATATCCACCCATCTCTGATGGACAGTAAATGATATGGAGTCAGCACCTAGATTAAGGTCTAGGACCTAAAAATGTAATCTCATCATAAGACAAGACTTCTATTGACTCATTTGACCCAATTTATCGGCTTTGATCTATCAAAGAATGGGTAAGGTTTCCTGGTACATTTTGGGTGTTAGGCACCCAAAGCTGCCTGATCTAAAAATCGGCCTCCTATGTGATTCTACTTTCCTTATACTCTATGGTTCTAACTATACATGGTCAATGGATGATGACTAGGACTCATGGGGGATCCTAGGCGAAGTTGCTAAGTTCTTCTAACCTAGGTTTAGCTGAACATGTCACACCCCAATTCTGAACCAACCAGAATAGTGTAATGAACCGTCCATAAACCGACGGCTCAACCAGGATCTTGTATATGTAAGACCCGTGTCAATCTAACCCGGTCTTACCACCTTGAACCAGGTTTACCCGTCATGGTCGAGTCAAATGGACCAAGGGCGTGAAGGAGATCGAGATCCCAGGTATCAAATCGACCCAAAAATACTTAAAATAGGGGAAGGGTCGCATACCCAGCCAAGCAGGGTCGGACCTCCCAAAACTGATAGTCAGACCCTCAGTTTTGAAGGGAGGGTCGGACAGCTTAGGACCCTAGGGTCGACGGGATCATCGACCCTCGGATTCTTCCGAAATGGAAATTAGGAAATTTCCTAATTTTTGATTGGGATTCTTTCCTAATCTCAGAGGGACTTATTTTATGATGTTCCTACTCTATTTAAAGGACGTCCCTAAGCCACTTTCACTCCTTTCACAACCCTAATTGAATTGAGAGAAAGAGAAGAGAAGGAAAAGAGGAAGAAGAAAGGCAAGGAAGAGAACTTAGCAAAAAGGAGAAGAATTTTAGAGAAAAAGTAATCTTCTCAGGTATGGATACTAATTCCATGAGTTTCTACAGACCTTAGGTTAGTTAATGTTGAGAGTGTGATCTCGGAGAAACCCAAATCATCAATCTATGGTTAGGTTTTCATGGAAAACCATAGGAGAATGCATGAAAACTATTTAGAGGGACTGTACATGGTTCCAGACCATGGAATGAATGTTTAATGGAATGTAGAGGCAAGCCATAGGACCCCAAACACGAAGAATGGATCAAAGAGAGGGAATTGGACCAAAGGGCACAGAGGGTCGCACGGAGGGTCGATGACCATCCGACCCTAGGTGTTCTTGACCATCGACCCTCAGTGTTCGGGAAGTTCAGAGTTAAGGGAGGGTCGCACCCAGGGTCGATCCTGACTCCGACCCTACCTCCGACCCTCAGTTAACAGAGTAGTTTTTAAATCTGAAATTAATTCTAATTAAATTCTATCGACTTTGTTAGGTCTTCTAGCAATATAATAACATTGTAAAGGTGATTCTAAAGCTTGGAAAAGTATCTTATAGCATGCTAAGGTGAGGAACCAGAACTCCAAACTAAATTGTTTAATAACAAAAACTGATTTCTATTTCTTGAGTCCTATGCTAGGCTTGATTCTATGCGAATATGTTTGTAATGTGCATACAGCATGCCATCCAATATTTCTATTACTTGTTCATGCATATTTACTTTATTTTTTATAACATGATGATGATGATGATGATGATAGGAATAGGCATGTGCTTATATGTGTGTGGTTGATGTGCTTGATGCGAGCGAGTATCAGGGGAGGTGTGATGAGAACGTCAATAAACGTTAACCTTTCACGGGTCTCAGCACTTTAGCTCTATCTCTAACTCAAGTCTTGGGCATTGACATCGTCGTATCGCCATTACCTTAGCAGAACTATTATGTCGTAGAGTATCAGGGGAGGTGGTCTCGGTCCTTGTAGTCTCTGACTCTACCGGGGGGCCTTAGCTCTATCTCTATGGATGTTCTGAGGGATGCTAGGGTGAGGCCTTGTATACACTGTTTGGCATTAGGATTGGTTAGTAGCGAGCCCAGTTTGCAAGCCCTCGCTAACAGGGGCTTACGTGTTAGTATAGCGTTATATAGCAATAAACGTTAACCTTTGTTGTATAATGTTATGGTAGGGTGGATGGGGACGATGATAAACGTTAACCTTCGGGCGGGCTTCCACACCCTGTGTATAGAGGCGGTGTCAATAAACATTAACCATTGACCACCCAACCTTTCTATTGCACATTGCAAACTATAAACCAAGACCAAAGATATAAATTGATTTTTCTTTGCATGCATATGTAATGTTGCATTGTTTTGGCTACTCACTGAGCCGTGTTGTGTGCTCACCCCTCGACGTCGAATATTTTAGTTGATGATGCAGGTTATACAGTTGAAGATTATATGAACGCGTCGGCATATGGAAATGTGGCAACTGTGGAAGTTGGAGCTGAAGGCGATACACACGACTCCTCTTGCGAGTGCAACTCGTGTGTATTTGATTAGATATTTTTTTATAGGTTTCTTTATCTGGATTTATTAAAGACTTGTATTGATATTTACTTATGTCCCAGTTGATACAGAATAATTTTCTATTAAATTATTAATATCATTTTAGTTCTCAGTTCATTTATTTATAAGATTTCTGCTATTGTGTATTTACTCTGATTATGATTGTGGATGCGTGTAAGTTTGGATAACGCGGGGATAGCCTATTTGAGATCCTGGTTGAACAGTTGGTTTGTTAGCGGTTCATCACACCATTCTGGTTAGACCAACATTGGGGTGTGACAGCGCTCGTAACTAACCAATCCTAATGCCAAAAAGTGTATCCAAGGCCTCACCCCAGCATCCCTCAGAATGTCCATAGAGATAGAGCTAAGGCCCCCCGGTAGAGTCAGAGACTACAAGGACCGAGACCACCTCCCCTGATACTCTACGACATAATAGTTCTGCTAAGGTAATGGCGATACGACGATGTCAATGCCCAAGACTTGAGTTAGAGATAGAGCTAAAGTGCTGAGACCCATGAAAGGTTAACGTTTATTGACGTTCTCATCACACCTCCCCTGATACTCGCTCGCATCAAGCACATCAACCACACACATATAAGCACATGCCTATTCCTATCATCATCATCATCATCATCATGTTATAAAAAATAAAGTAAATATGCATGAACAAGTAATAGAAATATTGGATGGCATGCGGTATGCACATTACAAACATATTCGCATAGAATCAAACATGGCATAGGACTCAAGAAATAGAAAACAGTTTATTATTAACCAATTTAGTTTGGGGTTAAGGTTCCTCACCTTAGCTTGTTAATAGATATTTCCCAAGCTTTAAAATCACCGTTATAACGTTATTATACTGCTAGCAAACCTAACCAAGTCGATAGAATTTAATTAGAATTAATTCGGAATTTAAAACCATTCTGTCAACTGAGGGTCGATGCTAGGGTCGATGGGTCTATCGACCCTCCCTCCATTCTGAACTTCCCGAACGCTGAGGGTCCATGGTCAGAAACACCTAGGGTCGGATGGTCTATCGACCCTCGGTACGAACCATGGTGCACTCTGGTCCAATTTCCACTTTTAACCCATTCTTCGTGTTTGGGGTCCTATGGCTTGCTTCCTACATTCTTTCAACAGTCATTCCATGGTCTAGAACCATGTATAATCCATCTAGATAGTTTTCGTGCATCCTCATATCGTTTTCCATGAAAACCTAACCATGAATGGATGGTTTGGGTTTCTCCGAAATCCTACACTCAACCATATCTAACCTAAGGTCTGTAGAAACTCATGGAATTAGTATCCATACCTGAGAAAATTACTTTTCTCTGTAATTTCTTCTCCTTTTTGCTAAGCCTTCTTCCTAGCCTCCTTTCTTCCTCTTTTCCTTCTTCTCTTTTTCTCTCAATTCAATTAGGGTTGTGAAAGGAGTGAATGTGGCTTAGGGATGTCCTTTAAATAGACTAGGAATGTCCTATAATAATCCCATTGAGATTTGGAAGGAATCCCAACCGAAAATTAGGAAATTTCCTAATTTCAATTTCGTCAGAAACCGAGGGTCGATGGGAGGGTCGATGATCCCGTCGACCCTACGGTCTTAAGCTGTCCGACCTTCCCTTCAAAACTGAGGGTCTGACTTTCTGTTTTGGGAGGTCTGACCCTGCTTAGCTGGGTGTGCGACCCTCCCCTAAAATTAAGTGTTTTTGGGTCGATTTTATACCTGGGATCTCGATCTCCTTCATTCCCATGGTCCATTTGACTCGACCATGATGGGTAAACCTGGTTCATGGTTGTAAGACCGGGTTAGATTGACACGGGTCTTACAAGCCCAGTTTGCAGCCCTCGCTAAGAGGGGCTTACGTGTTGGTATGGCACTATATAGCAATAAACGTAACCTTTGTTATATAATTTTCATGATTGGGTGCATGTGAGTTGACGATAAACGTGATCTTCGGGTAACGTCACACACTCGTGTATAGAGGCGGGGTCAATAAACGCGACCTATGACTACCTAAACCTTTCTATTGCATACTGCATACTTTAAACCAGACCAAAGATATAAATTGATTTGCATGCATATGTATTGTTGCATTGTTTTGGCTACTCATTGAACCGTGATGTGTGCTCACCCCTCGACGTCGAATATTTTTAGTTGATGATGCAGGTTATACCGTTGAAGACTATATGAATGCGTCTACGTACGGGAACGTGGCAGCGATGGAAGTTGAAGCTGAAGTGGATACACATGACTCCTCTTGCGAGTGCAACTCGTGTGTATTTGATTAGATATTTTATAGGTTTCTTTATTTGAATTTATTAAAGACTTGTATTGATATTTACTTATGTCTCGGTTGATACAGAATAAATTGTTATTTAAATTTTAATATCACATAGATTCTCAGTTCATTTATTTATAAGATTTCCGCTATTATGTATTTACTCTAATTATGATTACGGATGTGTGTAAGTTTGGATAACGCGGGGATAGCCTATTTGAGATCCTGGTTGAACAGTTGGTTTATTAGGGGTTCATCACATCATTCTGAATAGTGCAGAATTGGGGTGTGACAATATAGGCCGTGTGTCACACCCCAATTCCGCACTATTTAGAATGGTGTGATGAACCGCTAATAAACCAATGGTTCAACCAGGATCTCTAATAGGCTGTGTCCGGTGAAATTAAACCATACATATCCACAACCATAATCAGAATAAATACATAATAGCAGAAGTCTTAACATTAAATGAACTGAGGAATCTAGCTGTGATAATCAATAATAAAATATCAAGGTATGTTATATCAACCGGGATATAAGTAAATAAAATATCAGTTAGATTTCCTTAATAATTCAAATGAAAATCTAATCGAAAACGCATGAGTTGCACTCGCATGAGGAGTCATGCGTCTCCACTAAGTCTTCAGCCTCTATCGCAGCAACATGCCCGTACGCAGAAGCATTCATATAGTCTTCCACAGTGGTACCTGCATCATCAACTAAAAATATTCGACGTCGAAAGGGTGAGCACACATCACGGCTCAGTGAGCAAACAAAACAATACAACAAACATATGCATGCATTCAATTCATATCTGTGGTCTGGTATATAAGTTTGCAATGTGGTATAGAAAGGTTCGGTGGCCGCCTCACCTCTATACACGAGTGAGTGAAGCCACCCAAAGGTTAACGTTTATTGTCGTCCCACATGCACCAGATAGAGCTAAAGTGCTTAGGACCACACCGCATCACACTTCCCCTAATACTATACCCATACCAACACGTAAACCCCTGCTGGCGAGGGATTGCAAACTAGGCTCGCAACTAACCAATCCTAATGTCAAATAGTATACCCAAGGCCTCACCCCAGCATCCCTCAATACGCCCACAGAGATAGAGCTAAGGCCCCCCGGCAGAGTCGAAGACTACACGGTCCGAGACCACCTCCTCTGATACCCTACGACGTAATAGTTCAGCTAAAGTAATGGCGATACGAAGATGTTAGTGGACAAGACTTGAGTAGAGATAGAGCTAGAGTCTAGTGACCAGGCTGAACCACAATGTCACATCCTCCCCCTGATGCTCCACTTGCATCAAGCACACTAACCACACACATTCATTCACATGTCTATTCCTAGCATCATCATCATCATCATGTTATAAATAAAATAGAATTAAATATGCATGAACATTACTAGTAGGAATATTGGATGACATGTTGAATGCACATTACAAGCATACACACATAGAATCAGTCATGGCATTGGACTCAAGAAATAAAAATAGTTTATTATTAGCCAATTAGTTTAGGTCTTGTTCCCTTACCTTTGCTTGACTATAGATCCTCTTTCAAGCTTTAAGAACCACTTTTATATCAATAGGAAAACCTAACAAGTCGATAGATTTTAGTTAGAAGTCATTCTGACAATTTTAGGCTTGTTTTTAAGTGAGGGTCGTAGGGTGGGTCGCAGGTAGGGTAGCAGTTTACTGCAACCCCCAGGGTTGGGTCGATGCCAGGGTCAGATTTTCCATCGACCCTGGGTGCCACCACCCCTTTCCTGGACATCCCAAATACTGGGGGTCGATCTTGTGGTCTGGTAGGGTCGATTCTCAATCGACCCCACGTGCGACCCCCCGTAAGTTGAGTCAAGAATTTCATCCGACAGTCCATTCTTTCATGTATGGGTCCTATGGCTTGCTTCCACAATCCATTCTATGCTTGTTCTATGGCTTAGAACTCTAGGTTTCTCCCATACTTTCCCTACCATGATTTCTCCATGGGTTTCATTAAAATCCTCCCATGGATGTATGATTTGGGTTTCTCCTAGACCATACCCTCTTCATGAACTATTTTAAGGTCTTAGATCATCAATGAAAATGTACCCATACATTAGGTTTTGCTGAGATTCAGAGGTTTCTCTGAATTCCTCACTTTAGTCTTCTTCTCTAACTTTCCTTCTCTTCTCCTTCTCTTCTCTTTCTCTCACTTTCAATTAGGGTTTCAAAAGGAGTGAAAGAGGGTTAGGGACGTCCTATTTATAGAGTAGAATCTCCCAAAATATGTCCCATTGAGATTAGGAAGGAATCCCATTGAAATTTGGAAAGTTTCCTATTTACGGTTTCTGTCGGCAAACAGGGGGTCGATGATGGGGTCGGAGATCCCGTCGACCCTCAGTTCTAAATTGTCCGACCCCCAGTTAAAATATCAGGGTCTGACTTCTCAGTGAGGGGGGATCGACCCTACCTATCTAGGTATGCGACCTTGCCCTCTAATTTACTATTTTTGGGTCAGTTTAGTACCTGATTTCGCTATTTCTTTCACGCACTTGGTCCATTTGGTTCGACCATGATAGGTAGACCTGGTACAAAGTGGTAAGACTGGTTAGATCGAAATGGATACTCCCCCCTACTTATAAAAATTTCGTCCTCAAAATTGTACATACCTTCCGAGTCGAATGGATGAGGGTATTGCTTTTGCATAGCATTCTCTTCTTCCCATGTGATTTCTTCTATATCTTTGCTTCTCCAGGTGACCTTAACATAATAATTGTCACGGTTACGTAGTCGTTGCTCCTTTCGACTGGTGATTTCAGTTGGTGCTACTTCAAATGTCAAATCCTTAATCAAATCAGGTAGATCTACTGTCAATACGTGCGTTGGATGTCTGACATACTTCTTCAATAAGGAGATATGAAATACATCATGCACACTTGACATAGATGGTGGTAGTGCTAACTGATAAGCCACTTTTCCACGTTTAGCTAGAATCTCATATGGTCCGACGTATCACGGACTTAGTTTCCCTTTCTGTCCAAACCGTTTCAAACCTTGCATTGGTGACACTTTGAGGAATACCTTATCACCTACGGTGAATTCAAGGTCTCGGCGTCCAGTATCCGCATATTGCTTCTGACGATTCTGAGCCGTTCTTACTCTTTCCTTCATAATGTCGACTACTCGACAAGTCTCTTCAACAAATTCTAGTCCAACAATACTATGTTCTCCAACTTCATTCCAAAACAAAGGAGTTCGACACTTCCTGCCATATAGTGCTTCATAGGGTGACATCTGTATAGTAGCCTGATAGCTGTTGTTGTAAGCGAACTCAATCAGTGGTAACTTTTCATCCAATGATCCTTTAAAATCAATTACACAGTCTCGGAGCATGTCTTTCAGAGTCTGAATGGTGCGCTCTGATGTCCATCTGTCTGAGGATGGAATGCAGTACTGAACTTCAATGTTGTACCCATAGCCTTCTGCAATCCTTCCCAAAACATTGAACTAAAACGTGGATCTCTGTCGGACACAATGCTTTCAGGTACACCGTGTAATCTGACAATGTTATCCACATACAACTTAGCTAACCTCTCCAGTGTATACTGAGGTCGTATAGCTATAAATCGAGCCATTTTTGTCAGTCTGTCTATATCACCCAAACTACGTCAACTACTCGGGGAGTCAATGGTAACCCTGTGACGAAGTCCATTGTGATACAGTGCCATTTCCATATTGGTTCTGGTAACGGCTGTAACAGTCTTGCTGGTCTTTGTCGTTCAGCTTTCACCTTCTGACAATTTAAGCATTGAGACACGAACTTGGCTATATCTGCTTTCATTCCTCTCCACCAATATAATTTCTTTAGATCATGATACATTTTTGTACTTCCAGGGTGTATCGAATAGGCGGTGGTATGGGCTTCCTTCATTAGTCGGTGTCTAATGTCCAAATTTTCTGTTTCAGGTACACAAATTCTTCCGTTGTACTTCAGTACCCTTTCATCATCAAAGGTGAACTCAGGAGTAGTCCTACCTTTTTTGATGTCTTTTTGTATTGTTCTTAGATAAGGGTCCGCTTTAATCGCTGTTTTCACTTCCTCAAGTATATCAGGTACAATCTTTAATGTGGCAAACATATTTGAAAACTGATGGACTCTATCACAAACTGCTCGTTACCGTAATTGGACTCTCTTCTGGTAGTACACAATGTAGCAGTGGTGCTAACCTCTTCTTGAGATTTCATCATTGCCTTTCTACTCAGTGCGTCCCAACCACATTAGCTTTTCCCGGATGATACTGGATATCACAATCATAGTCTTTCAATAGTTCCAGCCATCTTCTTTGTCTCATATTCAACTCCTTCTGATTAAAGAGGTATGTAAGACTCTTATGATCTGATTTAATCTTAAATTTCTCTCCATACAAGTAATGTCTCCATATTTTGACAGCATGTACTACTGCCGCTAATTCTAAATCATGAGTGGGATAGTTCTTTTCATGTGTCTTTAATTGTCTTGAGGCATAAGCAATTACTTATTCTCCTTGCATAAGTACACATCCTAATCCCAGTCCTGATGCATCAGTGTACAAAATAAATGGCTGTCCTAGAATCAGAATGGTCAAGATTGGAGCTGATATCAATCTAGCCTTCAATGTTTAGACCTCCTCTCACATTTATCAGTCTAAACAAACTTCTCGCCCTTCTTAGTCAAACTGGTGAGAGGTACGGCAATTCGGGAATAGTCTTCCACAAATCGTCGATAATACCCAGCTAGACCTAAGAAACTTCTAATTTTTACAATGCTCTTCGGTGCTTCCAACTTCACAATAGCTTCGATCTTGCTAGGATCCACTTTAATTCCATCAGCGGATCCAACATGGCCTAGAAAAGCGACTTCCTTTAGCCAAAACTCACACTTTGTAAATTTGGCGTAGAGCTTCTCCTTCCGTAATCGCTGCAGAGCGGCGTTTAGATTCTTTATATGAGTTTCCTTGTCTTTGGAGTAGACCAATATATCATCGTTGAATACAATAACCGACGTATCCAACATATCGTGGAATACCCGATTCATAAATTCCATAAAGGTTGCTGGTGCGTTTGTCAATCCGAAAGACATGACCAAACATTTATAATGTCCATATCTGGTCCTGAATGCTATCTTGGGGATATCACCGTCCTTAATCTTCAACTGATGGTAGCCTGACCGAAGATCGATCTTGGAGAACACTTTGGCACCTTGCAACTGATTGAACAGGTCATCAATCCGAGGCAATGGGTACCGATTCTTGATTGTCAGTTTATTCAGTTCTCGGTAGTCTATACACAACCGAACACTATCGTCCTTCTTCTTTACGAATAATACTGGCGCTCCCCATGGTGATATGCTAGGTCGGATGTAGCCTTTGTCCAGCAGTTCTTGTAGTTGTACTTTTAACTCCTTCAGGTCAGTAGGAGCCATTCGATAAGGTGCTTTAGATACTAGTGCGGCTCCGGGTATCAGATCTATAACAAACTCTGTAGCGCGGTAGGGTGGTAGTCCTGGTAGTTCTTCAAGAAATACATCTGGATAGTCACACACGACATCGATATCCTCCATTCATGGTGCTTCTTTGGTAAGATCGACCACAGATACTAGATACCCAACTACTCCTTTCTCAAGGCACTTCCTAGCCTTTAATGCAGAGAGTATGAGCTTTCGTTTATGGGGAAGTTTGGTTCCCGCAAAACTGAACTCTACTCCTTCTTTGTCTTTAAATGTCAACTTCTTTTTGGCACACAATAGGTTTGCAGAATGCCGAGCTAACCAGTCCATTCCCAAGATGATGTCAAAGTCTGCCATCTCAAGTTGGATCAAGGTTGCATCCGAAGTCTTCTCGTCAATAAGAACTGGACATGGTCCATAACCTTTTTTTAATTCCACTTCTAATTCCATAGGCGATCGTACAAACAGTTTGTAGTCTAAGGATTTGAGGGGTAGATTTAGCTTCTTTCCAAATGACACAGATATAAAAGAATGACTAGCCCCTGAATCAAAGAGTACTCTGGCGAGAATGTCATTAATAGGTACGATACCTGTGATTTGTTTTGATTTAGTCTACATGCTCACATAATGTAACACAAAATGATAAGATTCAGGTCATACTTGTGACCACATCAGGCGATGCGATAGCATCCTCATATGTCACAGCGTAAACTCTTCCTTGATGTAGTTGCTTCTTGGGCTTAGGACACTCCCTTGCCATATGTCCCAATTGATTGTAGTTATAGCATTTTAACCCTTCATTATTTGGCTTTTGTTGCTATTGAGCTACTAAAGTAGTCTTGACTGCAGCATTGAAACCTTGAGTACGGAAGGGTTTGAATACTTTGGTGTTCCCTCCGTTGTAAGAATTTCCATTTGGCCTTTTGATTCCTCTATTTTGAGCAAAGTAGCTCTCTTTCTGGATCAACTCTATCACTCGAGCAATTTGTACAGCCTCATTGTAAATTTTCTTTTGAAGTCCCAGAACATGTTCACGTATGCTTCCCCTAAGTCCCATGACGAACCTTCGGGTCTTTGTATGTTCTACCTGCATACTGATTGGTGCAAAGAAAAACAGCTCCTCATAACGCTGTTGGTATGCATCGACAGTCATCTGTCCCTAATATAAACTCAGGAACTCCTTCTCCATAGAATCTCTAAAACTCCTAGGAAAATACTTCTCAAAGAATGCCTCCTTGTATATATCCCAAGTCAATTGGGTGTGCTTTGTCATCAGATATGTCTGTGTGGACTTCCACCAGTGGTGTGCATCGCCTTTCAGCATAAACATTGCACACAATACCTTTTCTTCCTCATTCACTGTCATCATCGTGAAATTTCTCTCCATCCCATCGATCCAGTGTGCTGGCCACAACGGATCAGCTGGCTTACCACTATACTCCTTGGGCTTCATCTTTAGAAAACGCTCTACCAGTCGAGAGTGGTCTAGTTGATGCGGGACACAAGCCCCATACATAGGTGGTTGGTATTGATATCCACCTGGAGCTACTTCAGGGTTTTGTACTTGAGCCTGCATGATGGGAGTCTGAGGTGCGTGGGGTATTGTGTTACTTCCCCCTGGTACTATGCATGTCTGTCCTACTAGCATCGGTGTCCTCTGTGCAGCTGGAAAGGTCATGCCTACGGAAGCTTGCATAGTAGCTTGTGCCTATTGTATTTGCTTCAGATGTTGGGCCAAATTCATGACGGCTATAGCCAAGTCTGTAGGTGGAGCTGGCAGATTTGTAGCATTTGTCTGCCCATTGATTGCGGACTGTGCCGTGTTCGTATTCTCCTGTGTTTCGGGTGTATCTGGCTGTCTTCCCCCACAGGTGGTGGTGGGATAGAGTTACGGCTTTGTCTGGTCACTCTGCGTCCAGCCATTATCTGTTCTGGTAGTGGGAATGCCTGAAAATCATAGAATATGTAAGGCAATTTTTATGTACTCTATTCTCATAATTTAAATCCACTAACCAATGAAAATTTCAAAATTTTCAGCTCATTCTGTCGAAAATACTGTATTTTTCACTACAGGGTCGATGGTGGGGGTCGATGGGTATCCGACCCTCAGTATGCGACCCTGAGAATCACTAATTCTTATCGAGAGCCAGGGGTCAATGAGGGGGTCGATGGGGGGGGGGGTTGGATGTTTTGGTCGAATTCTCCGACCCTCGGACTAAAAATCAGGTTTTTAATCTCGATTTTGAATCCATTACTCATTCTTCCTCCTCTTTCCGACTCGGCTCGTCCCTCTGAGTTGCTATAGTGACAACTTGAACCCATTGGTGCTATTTGTTTCTCATTTCAACGTCCACTCGTCTACAGGTATGTTATCTACAGTTTCATGTTTTTAGGGTTTCTTAACTAGGTTTTTACTCATTTATATCGTTTTCTTCAAATTAAACTTTTTTCAACTGTAAAAATTTGATTTTTATTGGGGCTTTTGTTGTTGGTGACTCAATGGATGAAAGCCCTCAAAAATATTTGAGTTTCATCGGTTGGTTATCGAGAAACTTGAAATTTCCCATTTTTGCCCTAATTTGTCAAGATTTTTGAATTTCTTGAAATTTCTTCAAATTCGATCTCTTTATATGAAATTTCCAACTATATGAGTCTTGCCGGATTGTTTAAAACCTTTATAAGTCATCCTACCAACGTGTATGGGTGAAAAGTGAGGCTTTTGACCAATTTATGTCGTTATACTGTCGAAATTTTTGGGTTTTTTATCTTTACTAACAAATATCTATTTTTCTTTGTTTTTGCAGATACTATGGGTCATACCAAAGTACCGAGGGTACATGACCCAGTCCGCTTCCATTCTAACGGGGCGGAAACACAGTATGCCTGCTACTCTCGTAAGAAGGTGGAGGGTGGTCGCCGGGTGGACTTGGCTAGCCTGGCCCTGTTCGATGTGGAGAGGGCTTTTGGTGACATGGGCTGGCTTCCTGTGATCACCTAGGATGCCTACACTCGGTCGGATTTGGTGAGACAGTTTTAGTGTAATCTTCAGGTGGTGGGAGATTACAACGATACCAAGAGGGGTCAAGAGCTCCGAATCACCAGCTACGTCAAGGGGGTCGAGATTTCATTTGATTATCGGCAGCTAGCCGACTTATTGGGCATTTCATATGATGGCCCCTTGGTGTTCTATGCTCTTGGAGAGCCCCAGATCTTTTCATTGGAGATGAGAGCTGAGATTGACCATCAGATCATCAGAGAGGATCGTTGGGAGATGAAAGCGATCTATCTTCGTCCAAAGCCTCGGGTGTACTGCAAGATTATTGAGCACAACCTGATACCTCAGAGTGGGCATTACGAGAGGATCTCCCAATTGACCCAGTATCTATTGTACTGTATCTGCACGAGGCAGCCCGTCTGCCTTCCTTACATCATCATGTGGACGATGATCAGTGCTACGTTGCTCGGTTATACTGGCAACCTGCCCTATGGACGCATGATCTCTATGCTGCTTACCCGCCTGGGTGTTGACATGGTGGATGAGAGGATTCAGGAGAAATCCTTCTCATCACCACTGGATTGGGAGGCCATCTGTAAGATGGGCATGCGGGATATCCAGGTCAGTGATGAGGAGATAAATGCTCTGGTGCGTCCCTGTACTCGAGTGGAGATGGCCGACGCTGAGGCAGCAGCAGCAGCAGGCGCTGGAGCAGGGGTTCATGGGCGTAATGATGATCGTTTATACATGGATGTGGATGCCATACCCCTTCCATCACCTACTCAAGCTACGAGAGCTGGTCCTTCTTATGCAGCTGGTCCTTCACATGCAGCCAGTCCTTCACATGTACCTTCGGATGACATGATGAGGATATTGCATGAGATTCAAGAGGCTCAGGGCATATCTGATCTGAGGATGGGAGAGCTTCTAGCTGCTCAGCGCATGTTCGATCAGTGGGTGGGAGAGCTTTTGGATGCTAAACGCATATCGGATCAATGGGTGGGAGAGCTTATGGTTGCTCAGTGTGTGACTGACCAGTGGGTGACTGATCTCACAGCTAGTCTCCAGACGACCCAGACTCAGATAGCTTGGTTGACTAGAGTCTATGCTGAGGATTATGACAGAGACCGCGAGGCACCGCCACCCCGATCACCTCCTGCTTCTTGATGTATTTTCTTTTTATCTTTCTTTTGTACTTCAGAGTAACTGTCTGGGTTGTAGACTGTACTCTACTTAAGACTTGTATATAATACGTTTGTTCTTCCTTTGAATGTATATAAAGTTGTTTCTCATTTAATAGATGCAATATTCTCTTTCAATTTTTGTCTCAAACAACACAGATGCTTATGGTGTGTTATTATTATAGCTTTTCAATTTTTATCCTATCTCAGTTCACGAACTTTTATGGAAGTATATTGGTTTAACAGACAGGGCCTGAGGGCTCTAATACCAAGTTTTCACACCCCAATTCTGCACTATTCAGAATGGTCTGATGAACCGCTAATAAACCAACGGTTCAACCAAAATCTCTAATAGGATGTGTCCATTGAAATTAAACCGTACATATCCACAACCATAATCAGAATAAATACACAATAGCGACAGTCTTAACATTAAATGAACTGAGAAATCTAACTGTGATAATCAATAATAAAATATCAAGTTATGTTATATCAACCGGGACATAAGTAAATAAAATATCAGTTATATTTCCTTAATAATTCAAATAAAAATCTAATCGAAAACGCATGAGTTGCACTCGCATGAGGAGTCATGCGTCTCCACTAAGTCTTCAGCCTCCATCGCAACAACGTGCCCGTACGCAGAAGCATTCATATAGTCTTCCACAGTGGTACCTGCATCATCAACTAAAAATATTCGACGTCGAAAGGGTGAGCACACATCATGGCTCAGTGAACAAACAAAACAATGCATTAAACATATGCATGCATTAGAAAGGATCGGTGGCCGCCTCACCTCTATACACGAGTATGTGAAGCTGCCCAAAGGTTAACATTTATTGTCGTCCCATATAAACCCACTATGGAATAGAGATAGAGCTAAAGTGCTTAGGAACACACCGCATCACACTTCCCCTGATACTCTACCCATACCAACACGTAAACCCCTGCTGGCGAGGGCTTGCTAACTAGGCTCGCAACTAATGAATCCTAATGTCAAACAGTAGACCCAAGGCCTCACCCCAACATCCCTCAATACGTCGGTAAAGATAGATCTAAGGCCCCCCGACAGAGTCGAAGACTACACGGTCCGAGACCACCTCCCTTGATACCCTACGACGTAATAATTCTGCTAAAGTAATGGCGATACGATGATGTCAGTGGACAAGACTTGAGTAGAGATAGAGCTAGAGTCTAGTGACCAGGCAGAACCACAATGTCACGTCCTCCCCCTAATGTTCCACTCGCATCAGGCACATTAACCATACCCATACATTCACATGTCTATTCCTAGCATCATCATCATCATCATCATCATGTTATAAATAAAATAGAATTAAATCTGCATGAACATTACTAGCAGGAATATTGGATGACATGTTGAATGCAGATTACAAGCATACACGCATAGAATCAGTCATGGCATTGGAATCAAGAAATAAAAATAGTTTATTATTAGCCAATTAATTTAGGTCTTGTTCCCTCACCTTTGCTTGAGTGTAGATCCTCTTTCAAGCTTTAATAACAACTTTTATATCAATTGGAAAACCTAACAAGTTGATAGATTTTAGTTTGAAGTCATTCCGATAATTTTAGGCTTGTTTTTAAGCGAGGGTCGCAGGGTGGGTCGTAGGTAGGGTAGCAGTTTACTGTGACCCCCAAGGTAGGGTCGATGCCAGGGTCGGATGTTCCATCGACCCTGGGTGCGACCACCCCTTTCCTGGACTTTCTGAATACTGGGGGTCGATCTTGTGGTCTTGTAAGGTCGATTCTCAATCGACTCCACGTGCGACCCCCCGTAGGTTGAGTCGAGAATTTCATCCTACAATCCATTCTTTCATGTTTGGGTCCTACGGCTTACTTCAACAATCCATTCTATGCTTATCTATGGCTTAGAACTCTAGGTTTCTCCCTTACTTTGCCTACCATGATTTCTCCATGGGTTTCATTAAAATCCTCCCATGGATATATGATTTGGGTTTCTCCTAGACCATACCCTCTTCATGAACTATTCTAAGGTCTTAGATCATCAATGGAAATGTACCCATACCTTAGGTTTTGCTGAGATCCAGAGGTTTCTCTGAATTCTTCACTTTAGTCTTCTTCTCCAACTTTCCTTCTCTTCTCCTTCTTTTCTCTTTTACTCACTTTCAATTAGGATTTCCAAAAGAGTGAAAGAGGCTTAGGGACGTCCTATTTATAGAGTAGAATCTCCCAAAATAAGTCCCATTGTGATTAGGAAGGAATCCCATTGAAATTTGGAAAGTTTCCTACTTACGGTTTCTATCGGCAAACAGTAGGTCGAAGACCCCATCGACCCTCAGTTCTAAGTTGTCTGACCCCTAGTTAAAATATCAGGGGTCTGACTTCTTAGTGAGGGGGGTCGACCCTGCCTATCTAGGTATGCGACCTTGCCCTCCAATTTACTATTTTTGGGTCAGTTTAGTACCTGGTTTCGCTATTTCCTTCACACACTTGGTCCATTTGGCTCAACCTTGATAGGTAGACCTAGTACAAAGTGGTAAGACTGGTTAGTTTGATACGGGTCTTACACCGTGCCCACTTGATTAAATCAGATACATTCCACCAAAATCAGCGTAAATAAATGATAGCAGAAGTCTTTAAAACAAATGAACTGCGTATCTGACAGTGATAGCATAATTAAGTATCCAATTATCTCCAATATGCCTCAAGACATAAAATAAAGTAGAATAATCAATTACATGTTCCAATAACTAAACACCTAAGCTAATAAAAAAACACATGAGTTGCACTCGCACGATGGATCATACGTCTCTTCCATAGCTTCCACGTCCATCACCGCTTTGTATCCATTCATCGGCGTGTTCATGTAATCTTCTACAGTAGGACCTGTATCAAGAACTAAAAATATTCAAAACCGAAAGGGTGAGCACACATCATGGCTCAGTGAGTAAACAAAACAATGCAATAAACATACGCATGCATTCAATTCATATCTTTGGTCTGGTTTTAAGTTTGCAATGTGCTATAGAAAGGTTTGGTAGCCCCGCACCTCTATATACGAGTGTGTGAATCTGCCCAATAGATGAAACACCATTTCCATCCCACATGCACCCACCATGGAATAGAGATAGAGCTAAAGTGTCCGGATCAAACACCGCCAACACATCCCCTGATGCCCTACCTATACAAACAAGTAAGCCCCTATTAGCGAGGGCTTGCAAACTGGGCTCGTAACTAACTACTCCTAATGCAAAACAGTGTATCCAAGCCGTCACCCCAGCATCCCTCAATACGTACATAGAGATAGAGCTAAGGCCCCCCGACAAAGTTAGAGACCACATGGTCTGAGATCACCTCCCCTGATGCCCTACGACATAGTAGTTCTGCTAAGGTAGTGATGATACGGCGATGTTAGTGGGAAAGAGTTAAGTAGAGATAGAGCTAGAGTCTGGTTATGAGGTCAAAGACCACCATGCCACGTCATCCCCCTAATTCTCTACTTGCATCCAACACACCAACCACACACATACATCACATGCCTATTCCTATCATCATCATCATCATCATCATCATCATGTTATAAATAAACAGAATTAAATATGCATGAACAATAATAGTAGGAATATTGGATGACATGTGAGATGCACATTACAAGCATACAACATAGAATCAATCATGGTATTGGACTCAATAAAATAAACAGTTTGTTATTATCCAATTAGTTTAGGTCTAATTCCCTCACCTTTGATCGATGGTTGTTCCTCTTCTAAGCTTTGTAAATCACTTTTTGACCACTTGAAAACCTAATGAATTTATGGTTTCTAAGTTAGAGTTCATATTCAATAATTATAGTGTTTAAATGTCCCATCTGGAGTCAATCAGACCTCCAGAAGTTGAGTGGTCGCAGGTGTGGCTGCACCTATGGTATCAGTTTCTGTGACCACAGGGTATAGGGTGGATACGTGTGGTCGCATATCATGCGACCACACACATGCGACCACACCCTCCCTGGAACCTTCTCGAGGGCGTGTGGTAGAACATATGTGCCTCGTATGGTCGAACAAACTACGACCCCACGAGTGCGGGTCGATATTTCATTCTTAATCCAACACTTTCATGTCTTGATTCCTTGGCCTATCATTATGATCCTTCTTATGAATGTTCTATGGCTTAAAATTCACACTTGGACATAATTCTTCACTTTAATCCATTCTCCAAGGATCCCTTAGAGTTTTGTCCATGGTCTTAGGATTTTGATCTTACAATGAATCACTACCTCCTCCATGATCTATTTTAGGCATTCAACTGATGTAGGGGATGTTTTCATACCTTAAACTTGTTGAAGAATTAGAGCTCTCTCTGAAATTCCTTATCTTAGTCTTCCTCTTCAATTCACCTTCTCTTCCTCCTCCTCTCTTTCTCTCTCTTTTAGTTTGAGCTCTAAAAGAATGAGAGAGGCTAAGTGTCACACCCCAATTCCATACTATTCAGAACGGTGTGATGAACCGCTAATAAGCCAACGGTTCAACCAGGATCTCAAATAAGTTGTGTCCGTTTGCTTAAACCATATACATCCACAAGCATAATCAGAGTAAATACACAATAACGGAAGTTTTAATATTAAATGAACTGAGATTCTAAATGTCATAATCATAAATAAAATATCCAATTATCTTGCATTGACCGAGACATAAGTAAATAAAATATCAAATTACATTTCCTTAATAGTCCAAATAAAAATCTAATCGAAAACGCATGAGTTGCACTCGCATGATGAGTCATGCTTCTCCACTATATCTTCTGCATCCATCGCAGCAACATGCCCGAATGCGGGAGCATTCATATAATCTTCCACAGTCGTACCTACATCATCAACTAAAAATATTCGAATTCAAAAAGGGTGAGCACATATCATGGCTCAGTGAGCAAACAAAACAATGCAACAAACATTTGCATGCATTCAATTCATATCCGTGGTCTGGTATATAAGTTTACAATGTGCTATAGAAAGGATAGGTGGCCGCCGCACCTCTATACACGAATGTGTAGAACCGCCCAACGGATCAAACACCATTGCCACCCCACATGCACCCACCATGGAATAGAGATAGAGCTAAAGTGCTTAGGACGGCACTGCATCACACTTACCCTAATGCTCTACCCATACCAACATGTAAGCCCCTGCTGGCGAGGGCTTGAAAACTGGGTTCGCAAGTATCCAATCATAATGTTAAACAGTGTATCCAAGGCCTCAAACCAGCATCCCTCAATACGTCCATAGAAATAGAGCTAAGGCCCCCCGGCGGAGGCAGAGACTACCTGGTCTGAGACCACCTCCCCTGATGCCCTACGACGTAATAGTTCAGCTAAGGAAATGGCGATACAACAATGTTAGTGGACAAGACTTGAGTAGAGATAGGGCTAAAGTGCTTAGGACCACACCCCATCACACTTCCCCTGATGCCCCACTTGCATCAAATACACTAACCACACACAAACATTCACATGCCTATTCCTAGCATCATCATCATCAACATCATGTTGTAAATAATCAGAATTAAATATGCAGGAACAATAATAACAGGAATCATAGATGACATGTGATATGCACATTACAATCATACAATCATAGAATCATACATGGTACTGGACTAAATAAACAAAAATAGTTTATTAATAGCCAATTAGTTTAGGTCTTGTTCCCTCACCTTTGCTTGAGTGTAGATCCTCTTTTAAGCTTTACAAATCACTTTTATATCACTAGGAAAACCTAACAAGTCGATAGATTTTAATTAGAATTCATTTCAATAGTTTTAAGCTTGTTGTATTGCTAGGGTCGCAGATTGGGTCGCAGGTAGGGTAGCAGTTTTCTTCAACCCCAGGGGTAGGGTCGATCAAAGGGTCGGTTATCCATCGACCCTTGGTGCGATCATAGCTTCCCTGGACTTCCCGAGAGCTTGGGGTCGATCCTGTGGTCTGATATGGTCGGTTACTAGTCGTCCCTATGTGCGACCATATGTATTTTCAGTCGACTTTTCATCCTACAGTCCACTCTTTCATGTTTGGATCCTTTGGCTTAGTTTCATGGTCCATTCTATGATTGTTCTATGGCTCAAAACTCCAAGTTACTTCCTTTACTTTGTTTACAATGATTTCCTCCATGGATTCCTTTGGAATTTTCCAATGGATGGATGATTTATGTTTCTCCTAGATCCTACCCTCTTTATAAACTATTCTAGGGTCTTACACAATTCATAGAGAATGTTTTCATACCTTAGATTTGTTGAATTCAGAGATTCCTCTGAAACTCTTCTCTTTAGCCTTCTTCTCCAACTTTCCTTCTCTTCTCCTTCTCTTCCTTCTCTTCCTTCTATTCTCTTTCTCTCACTTTCAATTACAGTTTCAAAAGGAGTGAAAGAGCCTAAGGGACATCCTATATATAGATAAAAACCTCCCAAAATCCATCCCAATGAGTTTGGGAAAGGTTCCCTTTGAATTAGGAAAGTTTCCTAATTTCTAATTTCTGTTTGTCATCCTAGGGTCGATGCTATGGTCGCAGGACCCGTCGTGTAAGACCCGTGTCAATCTAACCCAGTCTTACCACCTTGAACCAGGCTTACCCATCATGGTCGAGTCAAATGGACCAAGGGCGTGAAGGAGATCGAGATCCCAGGTATCAAATCGACCCAAAAACACTTAAAAAGAGGGAAGGGTCGCACACCCAGCTAAGCAGGGTCGGACCTCTCAAAACAGATAGTCAGACCCTCAGTTTTGAAGGGAGGGTCGGATAGGTTTTGAACCCTTTGGTCGACGGGATCATCGACCCTCCCATCGACCCTCGGATCCTGCCGAAAATAGAAACTAGGAAATTTTGAGATTTTCGATTGGATTCCTTCCTAATCTCAAAGGGGCTTAATTTAGGATGTTTATAGCCTATTTAAAGGACGTCCCTAAGCCACTTTCACTCCTTTCACAACCCTAATTGAATTGAGAGAAAGAGAGGAGAAGAAAAAGAGGAAGAAGAGCGGCAAGCAAGAGAGCTTAGCAAAAAGGAGAAGAATTTCAGAGAAAGAGTAATCTTCTCAGGTATGGATACTAATTCCATGAGTTTCTACAGACCTTAGGATACTTATTGGAGAGAAAGTGATCTCGGAGAAACCCAAACCATCCATCCATGGTTAGGTTTTCATGGAAAACCCTAGGAGAATGCATGAAAGTCATCTAGGAGGATGATTCATGGTTCCGGATCATGGAATGAGTGTTGAATGGAATGTAGAAGCAAGCCATAGGACCCCAAACACGAAGAATGGATTAAAAAGTGGAAATTGGACCAGAGTGCACCGAGGGTCGCACCCAGGGTCGATAGGCCATCCGACCCTAGGTGTTTCTGACCATCGACCCTCAGTATTCGGGAAGTCTAGAATGAGGGGAGGGTCGATAGACCCATCGACCCTAGCATCGACCCTAGTATCGACCCTCAGTTGACAGAATGGTTTTTAAATTCAGAATTCATTCTAATTAAATTTTATCGACTTTGTTAGGTTTGCTAGGAATATAATAACATTATAACGGTGATTTTAGAGCTTGGAAAAGTATCCTACAGCAAGCTATGGTGAGGAACCTTAACACCAAACTAAATTGGTTAATAATAAACTGTTTTCGTTTTCTTAAGTCCTATGCCATGCTTGATTATATGCGAATATGTTTGTAATGTGCATACAACATGCCATCCAATATTTCTATTACTTGTTCATGCATTTTACTTTATCGTTTATAACATGATGATGATGATGATAGGAATAGGCATGTGCTTGTATGTGTGTGGTTGATGTGCTTGATGCGAGCGAGTATCAGGGGAGGTGTGATGAGAACGTCAATAAACGTTAACCTTTGGTGGGTCTCAGCACTTTAGCTCTATCTCTAACTCAAGTCTTGTGCATTAGCATCGTCGTATCACCATTACTTTAGCAGAACTATTATGTCGTAGAGTATCAGGGGAGGTGGTCTCGGTCCTTGTAGTCTCTGACTCTACCGGGGGGCCTTAGCTCTATCTCTATGGGCATTCTGAGGGATGCTGGGGTGAGGCCTTGGATATACTGTTTGGCATTAGGATTGGTTAGTTGCGAGCCTAGTTTGCAGCCCTCGCCAACAGGGGCTTACGTGTTGGTATGGCACTATATAGCAATAAACGTAACCTTTTTTATATAATGTTCATGATTGGGTGCATGTGAGTTGATAAACGTGATCTTCGGGTAACGTCACACACTCGTGTATAGAGGGGGGGTCAATAAACGCGACCTTTGGCTACCTAAACCTTTCTATTGCATACTGCAAACTTATATACCGGACCAATGATTTAAATTGACTTTTTGCATGCATATGTATTGTTGCATTGTTTTGGCTACTCACTGAGCCGTGATGTGTGCTCACCCCTCGACGTCGAATATTTTTAGTTTATGATGCAGGTTATACCGTTGAAGACTATATGAATGCGTCTGCGTACGGGAATGTGGTAGCTATGGAAGCTGGAGCTGAAGATGATACACACGACTCCTCTTGCGAGTGCTACTCGTGTGTATTTGATTAGATATTTTTATAGGTTTCTTTTATTGAATTTAATAAAGACTTGTATTTGATATTTAAATATTTATGTCTCAATTGGAAACAGAATAATTTGCTATTAAATTATTGATATCATCTTAGTTCTCAGTTCATTTATTTATAAGATTTATGCTATTGTGTATTTACTCTGATTATGATTACGGATGTGTGTAAGTTTGGATAACGCGGGGATAGCCTATTTTAGATCCTGGTTGAACCGTTGGTTATTTAGCGGTTCATCACACTATTCTGGTTAGACCAGAATTGGGGTGTGACAACTTGGTACCAAAGCTTCTCAGGCCTTGCCCGCCGAACTAACATACATTTCAACACAATTGTAAACTGAGATAGGATAAAAGTAAAACAGTAATATTAACACATTATAAGCACAAGTGATGTTTGAGACCAAATTTAAAAAGAGAATAATACATCTATTAAAGGGGAAACAAGTTACATACAATGAGAGAGAGAAACAAAATGTATACACATAATGAAAGCAGAGTACAGTCCACAACCCGGACAGTTACTCTGTAGTACAAGAAAAATAAAGTACAATCACGAAGCTGGAGGTGAAGGAGGAGGCGGGGCCTCACGATCACGGTCATAGTCCACAGCATAGACTCTAGTCAACCAGGCCACCTGGGTCTGGGTCGTCTGGAGACTAGCTGCAAGATCGGCTACCCTCCTATTAGTCGCCCGTTGGACCGATAACAGCTCATCCACCCTCATACGCTGGGCATCTAGTAACTCCTCCATCCTCAGATTAGATCTGCGCTGAGCATCCCTGATCTCCTGCAACATCTCCATCATGGCTGAATGTGGAAGTGAAGGATCAGCCGAATGGGAAGGACCAGCCTCAGGTGTAGGAGCCGCCGCAGAAGAAGTACCAACTCCAGCCGCATGTGTAGGTGAAGGCGGTGGTATCGAGTCGACGTCCATATACATACGATCGTCATCGTCGACCGGATCCACCTGAGCTCTAGCAGCAGCAGCAGCAGCCTCAGCATCAGCCATCTCGACACGAGTGTGAGGGCGCACCATCGCATTCCTCTCCTCATCGCTAACCTCAACATCTCGCAGCCCCATCTTGCAGATAGCCTCCCAATCTAGAGGCGATGAGAAGGTCTTCTCCTGGATCTTCTCATCTACCAGATCCACCCCTAGACAGGTCAGTAGCACAGTAATCATGCGTCCATAGGGTAGATTTCCCCTATGACCGGACAATGTAGCACTAATCATCGTCCGCATGATGATGTAAGGTAGGCAGACCGGCTGACGAGTGCAGATGTTGTAGATCAAGAACTGTGTCAGCTGAGAGACCCTCTCATAGTGCCCACTCTGTGGGATCAGATTATGCTGAATAATCTTGCAGAAGACCCGTGGAGCTGGACGCAAGTAACAGGCTCTCATCTGCCAACGATCAGGACGGAGTAACTGATTGTCGATCTCTGCTCTCATCTCCATCTCAACAAACTGTGGCTCTCCAGGCGCACAGTACACCATGGGGCCATCATAGGGAATGGCCAACAAGTCGTCTAGTTGCCGATAGTCGAAAGAGATATCTACCCCTTTGACGTAACTGGTGATGCGCAACTCCTGACCGTGCTCAATGTCGTTGTAATTCCCTACCACCTGGAGATTACAATAGAACTGGCGCACCAAGTCTGGACATGTACACGCGTCGTATGTGATGACAGGGTGCCACCCGATATCACCAAACGCTCCCTCTACATTGAACAAGGCTAGCTCAGCCAAGTTCACCATGCGACCCCCTTCAACCTTCTTACGGGCATAGTCAGCATACTGTGCCTCAGCTTCATTCAAACGGAAGCGAAGTGGATCACGCACACTGGGTACTTTCGTACGGGCCATAGTATCTGCAAAATAAGAAAGAAAAAGGAAACAAGGAGTTAGCAGGATAAAAATCCAAATTTGATTTAATAACGACGTAGGTCGACCATAAAACCCCATTTCTCACCATACAAGTGGGTATGAGAACTTACGTAGGTTAAAACATGTCCTACAACCCACATACAGTAGGAAATTTTAAACTGACAAAGCTCAATTTGAAGAAATTCAAGAAAAATAAATTTTTTTGACAAATTAGGGCAAAAAGAAAAAATTTTAAGTTTCTCGATAACCAACCGATGAAACTCAGAAATTTTTGAGGGCTTTCGTTCCTCGAGGCACCAATAACAAAAGCCCCCAATAAAAATCGAATTTTTACGATTGGAAAAAGTTTAAATTGGAAAATATGAGTTAAATGGGTAAAAACCTAGAAAAAAAAACCTAAAAACAGGTAAAGATGAGAGGATATACCTGTAGGGATGACGTGGACATCGAAACCCGGAGATAAACCCACCAAAAACAGTGGAGTAGCATTGTAGCAACTCAGAGAGTAGAGATGAGTCGAAACGGAGGAGGAATAGTGAGAATGACCCAGAGTCGGATCTTAAAAATCTGATTTTTGGTCCGAGGGTAGGACAATTCGACTGGAACCATCGACCCTCGGATCGACCCTCCAATCGACCCTCAGCTCTCTGGAACCTGACAGAAAACTAAGGGTCGGAACTGAGGGTCGGACACCCATCGACCCTCGCATCGACCCTCAGCTATCGGGAAGAACAGGTCATTCCTAGGGTCGGATACCAAGGGTCGGACATACCAGCGACCCTCACCATCGACCCTGCATGGAAAAGACAGTATTTTTTTTATAAAATGAGCTAGAATTGGAATTGACTATCGGTTAGTGTGCCTACATGAAATATAAATGACGTCTAACCTATTTTGATGATTTTCAGGCACCACCCATCACTGAAAAGAATTATGTCTGGACGTAGAGAGACCCGACAGACCCGAAACACAGTCCCACCACCACCACCAGTGGAGGAGACTAGTCAAGAGAATAACCATGCACCGGGAAATCCAGAACCGGTAAACCCTACAAATTTGCCACCTCCAACACCCGAGCTAGCAACAGTGGTGATGAATCTGGCACAGCAGCTGCAGCAGATGCAACACGCACAGGCTCAGATGCAGGTTGCCATGGGGATTATGTTCCAAACCACTCAGGCTGCACCCATGCACACCGGACAAGCTAGTGCGTCACCAGTAGATAACCAACCAGCCCCTCAGACACCTCAACAACCGACGGCACCGATTCCAATGCAGGTACTGGAAGCAGCTCAAGGAATTACCAGCATCCACCCTAAATGTTTGGGGCAAACCCCCAGAATCAGCTGGACCACTCCCGACTAGTGGAGAGATTTTTGAAGATGAAACCCAGAGAATTCAATGGCAAGCCGTCTGATCCATTGTGGCCAGCACACTGGATAGACGAGATGGAGAGAAACTTCCTCATGATGACTATTACAGAGGAAGAGAAAGTACTATGCGCCACCTTCATGCTCAAGGGCGATGCACACCATTGGTGGAAATCCACGAAGACATATTTACTGACCAAGCATGCCCTACTGACATGGGCTATATATAAAGAAGCCTTCTTTGAGAAATATTTTCCACGGAGCTTCAGAGAATCGATGGAGAAGGAGTTCCTGAGTCTTTATCAAGGACAGATGTCGGTGGATGCGTACCAACAGCGTTATGAAGAGCTGTTTTTCTTCGCACCACTGAGTATGCAAGAAGAAGAAACCAAAACCCGTAGGTTCGTCACGGGACTGAGAGGAAGCATCAGAGAAATGTTCTGGGCTTAGAGAAGAAAATTTACAATGAAGCTGTCTAGATTGCTCGAGTGATTGAATCGAGCCAGAAGGAGAGTTATTTTACTCAGAACAAAGGCATCAAAAGGCCAGCCGAAAACTCCTACAACGGAGGCAATAATAGGACGTATAAGCCTTTCCGTCCTCAGAACTCTACTACTGCACCCAAGACCACTTCAGCAGTGCAACCTCAGTCAAAGCCCAATTCTGAAGTCCTGAAGTGTTTTAACTGCAACCAACCGGGACATATGGCAAGGGAGTGCCCTAAGCCCAAGAAACAATTCCATCAGGGACGTGTATATGCTGTTATGTCCGAGGATGCGGCCGCATCACCCGATGTGGTCACAGGTATGACTGAAACCTTTCAAAGTTATGATTACATTGAATGAGCATGTATACTAAATAAAGAAAAATCACAGGTATTGTACCAATAAATGGCGTACCCGCCAGAGTACTCTTCGATTCCGGAGCTACTCATTCATTTATATCTGTGTCATTTGGAAAGAAGATAAACTTACCCATCAAGACATTAGACTACAAATTACTTGTACGGTCACTGATGGGATTAGAAGTGGAACTAGAGAAAGGTTATGGACCATGTCCAGTTCTCATTGGGGAACAGATTTTAGATGCAACATTGATACGACTTGAGATGGCAGACTTTGATGTCATCTTAGGAATGGATTGGTTAGCTCGGCATTCTGCAAATCTATTATGCGCCGAGAAGAAGCTAATGTTCAAAGACAAGGAAGGGGCAGAGTTCAGTTTCTCGGGAATCAAACTTCCCCGGAGACGCAAGCTCATACTTTCAGCATTAAAGGCTAAGAAGTGCCTTGAGAAGGGAGCAGTCGGGTAGCTAGTATCAGTGGTCGACCTAACCAAGGAACCACCACGAATGGAAGACATTGACGTCATGCGGGATTACCCTGACGTATTTTCGGAGGAAATACCCAGATTATCACCCGACCGTGCCACAGAGTTTGTAATAGACCTGATACCTGGAGCCGCACCAGTATCAAAAGCACCTTATAGAATGGCTCCTACTGAACTGAAGGAATTAAAAGTGCAATTACAAGAACTTCTGGACAAGGGTTATATTCGACCCAGTATATCTCCATGGGGGGCACCGGTACTGTTTGTGAAAAAGAAGGATGGTAGCGTTCGATTATGTATCGATTATCGGGAGTTGAACAAACTGACAATCAAGAATCGATATCCACTACC
The DNA here is from genome assembly GCA_028583415.1 of Protea cynaroides. NCBI lineage: Eukaryota > Viridiplantae > Streptophyta > Magnoliopsida > Proteales > Proteaceae > Protea > Protea cynaroides. The sequence continues at coordinate 8,562,696 of CM053269.1, forward strand.
CAGGATCGATGACTTATTCGATCAGTTACAAGGAGCAAAAGTATTTTCTAAGATCGATCTTCGATCGGGTTACCATCAGCTGAAGATTAAAGAAGGTGATATTCCGAAGACAGCCTTCAGGACCAGATATGGACATTATGAATTTTTGGTTATGTCATTCGGATTAACTAATGCCCCGGCAACGTTCATGGAACTTATGAACCGAGTTTTCCACGATATGTTGGATACGTCGGTTATAGTATTTATTGATGACATATTGGTATACTCCAAGGACAAGGAAACCCATATCAAGAACCTAAATGCAGCCCAACAGCGTTTAAGGAAAGAGAAACTATATGCCAAATTTTCCAAGTGTGAGTTTTGGCTAAGTGAAGTCGCATTCCTAGGCCATGTAGTATCCGCTGAAGGAATCAAAGTGGATCCCAGCAAAATCGAGGCAATTGTGAAGTGGGAAGCACCAAAGAGCGTTTCAGAAATTAGAAGTTTTTTGGGTCTAGCTGGTTATTATCGGAGATTCATAGAACACTATTCTCGGATTGCTGTACCTCTCACCAGTTTGACTAAGAAAGGTTAAAAGTTTGTGTGGACTGACAAATGTGAGAAGAGCTTCCAGACATTGAAGGCCAAATTGATATCCGCCTCGATTTTGACCATTCCCGTTCCAGGACAGACATTTACTTTATACACTGATGCATCGAGATTGGGATTAGGATGTGTGCTTATGCAAGGAGAACAAGTAATTGCTTATGCGTCAAGACAGTTGAAGGTACATGAGAAAAATTATCCCACTCATGATTTGGAGCTAGCGCGGCGAGTACATCTTTGTCAAGATATGGAGACATTACCTATACGGGGAGAAATTCCAGATTAAGTCGGACCATAAAAGTTTTACTTATTTATTTATTCAGAAGGAGTTGAATATGAAACAAAGAAGATGGTTGGAATTATTGAAATGATTGTGATATCCAGTATCATCCGGGAAAAGCGAACATAGTAGCGGATGCATTAAGCAGAAAAGCAATGATTAAATCTCAAGGAGAAGTTAGCACGACTACAGCAATGTGTACCAATGGAATAGTGTTCAATCACGGCAATGAGAGGTATGTGATAGATACAACGGATGAATCAGCCAACCAAGGGTTTAATCATCGGTTTTTGAATATGTTCGTGGCATTAAAGATTATACCGGATATAGTGGATGAAGTGAAGACAACTATCAAATTAGATGCTTATCTAAGAAAAATACAAGAAGATATCGAGAAAGGTAGGACCAACCCTGAGTTCACCTTGGATGAAGAGAAGGTACTGAAATACAAAGGAAGAATATGTGTACCCGAAACAGAAAATATGGACATTAGACACCGACTGATGAAAGAAGCCCATACCACCATTTATTCAATACATCCTGGAAGTACAAAAATGTATCATGATCTAAAGAAGTTATATTGGTGGAGAGGAATGAAAGCAGATGTAGCTAAGTTCGTGTCTCAATGCATAAATTGTCAGAAAGTAAAGGCTGAACGACAAAGACCCGCAGGATTGTTACAGCCATTACCGGAACCAGCATGGAAATGGGACTGCATCACTATGGACTTCGTCACAAGGCTACCATTGACTCCTCGAGTAATTGACGCAGTTTGGGTGATTGTGGACCGTCTGACTAAGACAGCTCGCTTTATACCGATACGACCCCAATATACACTCGAAAGGTTAGCAAAGCTGTATGTGGATAATATTGTTCGATTACATGGTGTTCCAGAAAGCATTGTGTCTGATAGAGATCCACGATTTACTTCCAAATTTTGGGAAGGACTGCAAAAGGCTATGGGTACAACATTGAAGTTCCGTACTGCATTCCACCCACAGACAGATGGACAGTCAGAACGTACAACCCAGATTCTAGAAGATATGCTACGAGCATGTGTGATTGATTTCAAAGGATCATGGGATGAAAAGTTACCATTGATCGAGTTCACCTATAACAATAGCTATCAGGCTACTATACAGATGTCACCTTATGAAGCAATGTATGGCAGGAAGTGTCAAACTCTTTTGTTTTGGAATGAAGTTGGAGAATGTAGTATTGTTGGACCGAAATTTGTTGAAGAGACTTGCCGAGTGGTCGACATCATCAAGAAAGAGTGAGAACAGCTCAGAACCGTCAGAAGCAATATGCAGACACTCGACGAAGAGATCTAGAGTTCGCCGTTGGTGATAAAGTATTTGTGAAGGTATCGCCTATGTGAGGATTGAAGAGGTTCAGACAGAAAGGGAAACTAAGTCCAAGATATGTCGGGCCGTATGAAATTTTAGCTAAGCGTGGAAAAGTGGCTTATCAGTTAGCACTACCACCATCCATGTCAAGCGTGCATGACGTATTTCATATTTCCCTATTGAAAAAGTTTGTCAAAGACCCAATGCATGTTTTGACAGTGGATTTTCCAGAATTGGCTGATGATTTGACATTTGAAGTAACACCAACAGAAATCACTAGTCGAAAGGTTCAACGTCTATGCAACAGAGATATCTACTATGTTAAGGTCATTTGGAAAAGTAGAGACATGGAAGAAATTACATGGGAAGAAGAAAATGCTATGAAAAAGCAATACCCTTACTTATTTGATTCAGAAGGTACGTATAATTTCGTGGACGAAATGTTTATAAATTGGGGGGAGTTGTAAGACCCGTGTCAATCTAACCCGGTCTTACCACCTTGAACCAGGTTTACCAATCATGGTCGAGTCAAATGGACCAAGGGCGTGAAGGAGATCGAGATCTCAGGTATCAAATCGACCCAAAAACACTTAAAAAGAGGGAAGGGTCGCACACCCAGCTAAGCAGGGTCGGACCTCCCAAAACAGATAGTCAGACACTCAGTTTTGAAGGGAGGGTCGGACAGCTTTTGAACCCTAGGGTCGACGGGATCATCGACCCTCCCATCGACCCTTGGATCCTGCCAAAAATAGAAACTAGGAAATTTTGAGATTTTCGATTGGATTCCTTCCTAATCTCAAAGGGGCTTATTTTAGGATGTTTATATCCTATTTAAAGGACGTCCCTAAGCCACTTTCACTCCTTTCACAACCCTAATTGAATTAAGAGAAAGAGAGGAGAAGAAAAAGAGGAAGAAGAGAGGCAAGCAAGAGAGCTTAGCAAAAAGGAGAAGAATTTCAGAGAAAGAGTAATCTTCTCAGGTATGGATACTAATTCCATGAGTTTCTACAGACCTTAGGATAGTTATTGGAGAGAGAGTGATCTCGGATAAACACAAACCATCCATCCATGGTTAGGTTTTCATGGTTAACCCTAGGAGAATGCATGAAAGCCATCTAGGAGGATGATTCATGGTTCCAGACCATGGAATGAGTGTTGAATGGAATGTAGAAGCAAGCCATAGGACCCCAAACATGAAGAATGGATTAAAAAGTGGAAATTGGACCAGAGTGCACCGAGGGTCGCACCCAGGGTCGATAGGCCATCCGACCCTAGGTGTTTCTGACCATCGACCCTCAGTATTCGGGAAGTCCAGAATGAGGGGAGGGTCGATAGACCCATCGAACCTAGCATCGACCCTAATATCGACCCTCAGTTGACAGAATGGTTTTTAAATATCAAAATTCATTCTAATTAAATTTTATCGACTTTGTTAGGTTTACTAGCAATATAATAACATTATAACGGTGATTTTAGAGCTTGGAAAAGTATCTTATAGCAAGCTAAGGTGAGGAACCTTAACTCAAAACTAAATTGGTTAATAATAAACTGTTTTTGTTTTCTTGAGTCCTATGACATGCTTGATTCTATGCGAATATGTTTGTAATGTGCATACAGCATGCCATCCAATATTTCTATTACTTGTTCATGCATATTTACTTTATCGTTTATAACATGATGATGATGATGATGATAGGAATAGGCATGTGCTTGTATGTGTGTGGTTGATGTGCTTGATGATAGCGAGTATCAGGGGAGGTGTGATGAGAACATCAATAAACCTTAACCTTTGGCGGGTCTCAACACTTTAGCTCTATCTCTAACTCAAGTCTTGTGCATTACCATCGTCGTATCGCCATTACTTTAGCAGAACTATTATGTCGTAGAGTATCAGGGGAGGTGGTCTCGGTCCTTGTAGTCTCTGACTCTACCGGGGGGCCTTAGCTCTATCTCTATGGGCATTCTGAGGGATGCTGGGGTGAGGCCTTGGATACACTATTTGGCATTAGGATTGGTTAGTTGCAAGCCCAGTTTGCAGCCCTCGCCAACAGGGGCTTACATGTTGGTATGGCACTATATAGCAATAAACGTAACCTTTGTTATATAATGTTCATGATTGGGTGCATGTGAGTTGATGATAAACGTGATCTTCGGGTAACGTCACACACTCGTGTATAGAGGCGGGGTCAATAAACGTGACCTTTGGCTACCTAAACCTTTCTATTGCATACTGCAAACTTATATACCAGACCAAAGATATAAATTAACTTTGTGCATGCATATGTATTGTTGCATTGTTTTGGCTACTCACTGAGCCGTGATGTGTGCTCACCCCTCGACGTCGAATATTTTTAGTTGATGATGCAGGTTATACCGTTGAAGACTATATGAATGCGTCTGCGTATGGGAATGTGGCAGCTATGGAAGCTGGAGCTGAAGATGATACACACGACTCCTCTTGCGAGTGCAACTCGTGTGTATTTGATTAGATATTTTTATAGGTTTCTTTTATTGAATTTAATAAAGACTTGTATTTGATATTTAAATATTTATGTCTCAGTTGGAAACAGAATAATTTGCTATTAAATTATTGATATCATCTTAGTTCTCAGTTCATTTATTATTAAGATTTCCGCTATTGTGTATTTACTCTGATTATGATTATGGATGTGTGTAAGTTTGGATAACGCGGGGATAGCCTATTTGAGATCCTGGTTGAACCGTTGGTTATTTAGCGGTTCATCACACTATTCTGGTTAGACCAGAATTGGGGTGTGACATGTCGACCCTAGTGTCTCAAGTCATCTGACCCTAGGACTCAAAGGTCATGGGTTGGACCCTGTTGAGGTGGGGTCGACCCTACCTGTTTAGGCATGCGATCCTACCCTCCATTTTACTGTTTTTGGGTCAATTTCATACCTGTTCTTGTGATTTGCTTCACGTACTTGGTCCATGTGGCTCGACCATGATAGGTAGACCTGGTTCAAGGTGGTAAGACCGATTAGTTCAGTACGGGTCTTACAACTCCCCCTGCTTATAAAAATTTTGTCCTCAAAATTTGTACATACCTTCCGAGTTGAAAAGATGAGGGTATTGCTTTCGCATAGCATTCTCTTCTTTCGATGTAATTTCTTCTATATCTCGACTTCTCCAGGTGACTTTAACATAATAGATGTCATGGTTGCGTAGTCGTTGAACCTTTCGGCTGGTGATTTCGGTTGGTGCTACTTCAAATGTCAAATCATCAGTCAAATCAGGTAGATCTACTGTCAAAACATGTGTTGGATCCCTGACATACTTTTTTAATAAGGAGATATGAAATACATCATGCATACTTGACATAGATGGTGGTAGTACTAATTGGTAAGCCACTTTTTCACGTTTAGCTAGAATCTCATATGGCCCGAAATATCTCGGACTTAGTCTCCCTTTCTGTCTGAACCGTTTCAAATATTGCATAGGTGATACTTTGAGGAATACCTTATCACCTACGGAAAATTCAAGGTCTCTGCACCGAGTATCTGCATACAGTTTCTGACAATTCTGAGCCATTCTTAGTCTTTCCTTGATAATGTCGACTACTCGACATGTCTCTTCAACAAATTATGGTCCAACAATGCTACTTTCTCCAACTTCATTCAAAAACAAAGGAGTTCGACACTTCCTACCATACAGTGCTTCATAGGGTGACATCTGTATAGTTTCCTGATAGCTGTTGTTATAAGTGAACTTGATCAGTGGTAATTTTTCATCCCATGATCCTTTAAAATCAATTATACAGGCTCGGAGCATGTCTTCTAGAATCTGAATGGTACGCTCCGACTGTCCGTCTATCTGAGGATGGAATGCGGTACTAAACTTCAATGTTGTACCCATAGCCTTTTGCAATCCTTCCCAAAACTTCAAAGTAAATCGTGGATCTCTGTCGGACACAATGCTTTCATGTACACCGTGTAATCTGACAATATTATCCACATACAACTTAGCTAACCTCTCCACTGTACACTGAGGTCGTATTGCTATCTGTTTTGGGTACACATATTCTTCCTTTGTACTTCAGTACATTTTCATCATCCAAGGTGAACTCAGGGATAGTCCTACCTTTTTCGATGTCTTCTTGTATCGTTCTTAGATAAGGGTCTGATCTAATAGCTGTTTTCACTTCATCAAGTATATCAAGTACAATCTTCAATGGGGCGAACATATTTGAAAACCAATGGATAAACCCTTGGTTGGTTGATTCACCCAGTGCATCTATCACGAACTGTTCATTACCATAGTTGAACATCTTTCCGGTACTACACATTGCGGCAGTTGTGTTAACCTCTCCTTGAGATTTTATCATCGCTTTCCTACTCAGCGCGTCAGCAACCACATTAGCTTTCCCTGGATGATACTGGATATCACAATCATAGTCTTTCAACAGTTCCAGCCACCTTCTTTGTCTCATATTCAGCTCCTTCTGATTGAAGAGATAAGTGAGACTCTTATGATCTGATTTAATCTGAAATTTCTCTCCGTACAAATAATGTCTCTATATCTTGACAGCATGTACCACTGTCGCTAATTCCAAGTCATGAGTGGGATAGTTCTTCTCATATGTCTTCAGTTGTCTTGAGGCATATGCAATTACTTGTTCCCCTTGCATAAGTACACATCCTAAACCCAATACTGATGCATCAGTGTACAAAATAAATGGTTGTCCTGGTATAGGAATAGTCAAGACCGGAGTAGATATCAATCTAGCCTTCAATGTTTGGAAACTCTTCTCACATTTATCAGTCCAAACAAACTTTTTGCCCTTTTTTGTCAAACTGGTGAATGGTACGGTAATTCAGGAATAGTCTTCCATAAATCGTCGATATTACCCTGCTAGACCTAAGAAACTTTTAATTTCTGCAACACTCTTCGGTGCTTCCCACTTCACAATAGCTTTAATCTTGCTAGGATCCACTTTAATTCCTTCAGCGGATACAACATGGCCTAGGAATGCAACCTCATTTAGCCAAAACTGACACTTTGTAAATTTAGCGTAAAGCTTCTCTTTCCGTAATCGTTGTAGAGCGGTGTTTAGATTCATAATATGAGTTTCCTTGTCCTTGGAGTAGACCAATATATCATCGATGAATTCAATGACCGACGTGTCCAACATATCATGGAATACCCGATTCATAAGTTCCATAAAAGTTGTTGGTGCGTTCGTCAATCCAAAAGACAAGACCAAAAATTCATAATGTCCATATCTGGTCCTGAATGCTGTCTTGGGAATATCACCGTCCTTAATCTTCAACTGATGGTATCCGGACTGAAGATCGATCTTGGAGAACACCTTGGCACGTTGCAACTGATCGAACATGTCATCGATCCGAGGCAATGGGTACCGATTCTTGATTGTCAGCTTATTCAGTTCCCGGTAGTCTATACACAGTCGAACTCTACCGTCCTTCTTCATTATGAATAATACTGGCACTCCCCATGGTGATATGCTAGGTCAAATGTAACCCTTGTCTAGTAGTTCTTGTAATTGTACTTTTAATTCCTTTAGTTCAGTAGGAGCCATTCGATAAGGTGCTTTAGACACTGGTGTGGCTCCGGGTATCAAATCTATAACAAACTCTGTAGCTCGGTCAGGTGGTAGTCTTGATAGTTCTTCAGGAAATACATCTAAAAAGTCACGCACGAGATCAATATTCTCCATTCGTGGTGCTCCTTAGTGAGGTCGACCACTAAGACTAGATACCCAACTCCTCCTTTCTCGAGGCATTTCCTAGCCTTTAATGCAGAGAGTATGAGCTTTCATTTACGGGGAAGTTTGGTTCCTGCAAAACTGAACTCTGCTCCTTCCTTGTCTTTAAATGTCAGCTTCTTTTCGGCACATAATAGGTTTGCAGAATGCCGAGCTAACTAGTCCATTCCCAAGATGACGTCAAAGTCTACCATCTTAAGTTGAATCAGGGTTGCATCTAAAGTTTTCTTGTCAATAAGGACTGGACATGGTCCATAACCTTTTTCTAATTCCACTTCTAATACCATCGGTGACCATACAAGCAGTTTATAGTCTAAATATTTGAGGGGTAGGTTCATCTTCTTTCCAAATGACATAGATATAAAAGAATGAGTAGCTCCTGAATCAAAGAGTACTCTGGCGAAGCTGCCATTAATAGGTACGATACCTGTGATTTGTTTTAATTTAGTCTACATGTTCACACAATGTAACACAAAATGAAAGGTTCAGGTCATACCTGTGACAACATCAGGAGATGCGGCAGCATCCTCAAAGGTGACAGCGTAAACTCTTCCTTGTTGTGATTGCTTTCTGGGCTTAGGACACTCCCTTGAATAATGTCCCATTTCATTGTAGTTAAAGCATTTTACTCCTTCATTATTTGGCTTTTGTTGCTATTGAGCTGCTGGAGTAGTCTTGGCTACAGCATTAAAACCTTGAGTATGGAAGAGTTTGAATGTCCTTGTATTCCCTCCGTTATATGAATTTCTAGTTGACCTCTTAATAGCCCTGTTTTGTGCAAAATAGCTCTCTTTCTGGCTCGACTCTATTACCCGAGCAATTTGTACAGCTTCGTTGTGGACTTTCTTCTCAAGTCCTAGTACATGTTCATGAATACTTCCCCTAAGTCCCATGACGAACCTTCGGGTCATCGTATCTTCCGCTTGCATACTGACTGGTGCAAAGAAGAATAGCTCCACATAACGCTGTTGATATGCATCGACAGTCATTTGTCCCTGATACAAACTCAGGAACTCTTTCTCCAGAGAATCTCTGAAACTCCTAGGAAAATACTTCTCAAAAAATGCCTCTTTATATATACCCCAGGTCAATTAGGCATGCTTTGTTAACAGATAGATCCGTGTGGACTTCCACCAGTGGTGTGCATCGCCTTTCAGCATGAACATTGCACATAGTACTTTCTCCTCCTCAGTAACTGTCATCATCATGAAATTCCTCTCCATTTTATCGATCCAGTGTGTTGGCCACAAAGGATCAGCTGGCTTACCATTGTATTCCTTGGGCTTCATCTTCAAGAAATGCTTGACTAGTCTGGAGTAGTCCAGCTGATACGGAGTGTAGGCCCCATACATAGGTGGTTGGTACTGATAACCACCTTGAGCTACTTTAGGGTTCTGCACTTGAGCCTGCATCATGGGAGTTTGAGGTGCATAGGGTACCGTGTTACTTCCCCCTGGTACTGTGCTTGCCTGTCCTGGTGGCATCGGTGTCGTCTGTGCAGCTGGAAAAGCCATGCCTAGCTTGTACCTATTGTATATGCTGCAGCTATTGTGCCAAGTTCATTACGGCTGTAGCCAGGTCTGTAGGTAGAGCTGGCATATTTGTAGGATTTGTCTGCCCATTAACTACCGATGGTGCCGTGTTCAGATTCTCCTATGTTTCAGGATGTATATGGCTGTCTTCCTCCACATGTGGTGGTGGTGGAATAGAGTTTCGGCTTTGTCTGGTTACTCTTCGCCCAGCCATTTTTCTGTTTTAAAGTTAGTAGTGCCTATAATTAACCATAGCACATGTGAGGCAATCAATATAATTGTTCTCCAGTCAAAAATCCAACTAATCAATATCATATTCACATTTTTCAGATCATTCTGTCAAAATTACTGTATTTTCCATCATAGGGTCAATGGTAGGGTCGATCCTTATGCGACCCTAGGGTATGCGACCCTGAGAATCACTGTCAACTTACCGAGTGCCTAGGGTCGATGGTAGGGTCGGTATATGTCTGACCCTAGGACCCAGAATCCGGTTTTTAAACCCGATTTTGGATTCATTTCTCATTCTTTCTCCTGTCTTCTGACTCAACTCGTTCCTCTGAGTTGCTACAGTGCTGACCCCAACCCGTTTGGTGATTCTATCGTACATTCAAGACTCTCACTCCTTCTCTTCAGGTGTGTTCTCTACTGTTTCATGTTTGTAAGGTTTCCTAACTAGGGTTTTACACAATTATATCGTTTTCTTCAAATTAAACTTTTTCTTACCGTAAAAATTGGATTTTTATTAGGGGCTTTTGCTGTTGGTCACCTAATGGACGAAAGCCCTAAAAAATATTCAAGTTTCATCGGTTGGTTATTGAGAAACTTAAAAATTTCTAATTTTGAACTAATTTTTGAGATTTTTTTGAATTTATTGACATTTCTTCAAATTTCCTCTTCTTATATTAAATTTCCAACTGTATGAACCTTGCAGAATGGTTTGGAAACTATGTAAGTCCTCCTGCCCAAGTGGTTGGGTGAAAAGTGAGGCTTTTGACCAGTTTATGACGTTATAATGCCAAAAATTTTGGGTTTTCGCCATTTCTGATCTATTATATGATTTTCTTTGTTTTGGTAGATAACATCGTTCGCACCAAAGTTCCAAGGTCTCATGACCCAGTCCGCTTCCGCTCTAACGAGGCCGAAACTCAGTATGCACACTATGCGTGCAAGAAGGTAGAGGGAGGTTGTCGTGTGGACTTGGCTAACCTAGCCTTGTTTGATGTGTAGAGAGAGCATTTGGTGACATGGGCTGGCTTCCCGTGATTACCTACGACGCCTGTACCCATCCAGATCTGGTGAGACAGTTCTATTGTAATCTCCAAGTGGTGGGAGATCACAATGTCACTGAGAGGGGTAGGGAGCTCAGTATCACGAGCTACGTCAAAGGAGTAAAGGTTTCCTTCGACTGCCAGCAGTTAGATGATCTTTTGGGCATATCACATGACGGCCCTTTGGTGTACTGTGCTCCCAGGGAGCCCCAGTTCTTTTCTTTAGAGATGCGCGCTGAGATTTATCGTCAGCTTATCAGAGATGATCGCTGGGAGATGAAAGCGATCAACCTATGTCCAAAGCCTCGGGTGTACTGTAAGATCATCCAGCACAACCTGACACCCCAGAGTGGACATTACGAGAGGATCTCCTAGTTGACCCAGTACTTACTTTTTATCAGATCGCACTAGACAGCCTGTCTGCCTCCCTTATATTATTATGAGGACGATGATCTATGCTACGCTGCCTGGTCAGGAAGGCAACCTGCCCTATGGACATCTGATTACCACCCTGCTTACCCACCTAGGTGTTGATTTAGTGGATGAGAGGATTCAGGAGAAGACCTTCTCATCGGTTCTGGACTGGGAGGCCATCTGTAGGATGGGCATGCGGGATGCTCAGGTTAGTGATGATGAGAGGAATGCTCTGGTGCATCCTCGTACTCGTGTGGAGGTGGCCGACGCTGAGGCAACAGCAGCAGCAGTAGCTGGAGCAGGGGTTCATGGGGTTGATGCTGGGGATGAGGATTGCATGTATATGGATGTAGACACTATACCTCCTCCATCACCTCCACATTCTACTGGAGTTGGTCCTTCACACATGGCTGGTCCTTCACGCCCACCATCTGATGATATGATGGGGTTACAGTGCGAGATCAGGGAGGCTCAGCACGTGACAGATCTGAGAGTGGGAGAGCTTCTGGATGCCCATCGTGCATCTGACCAGCAAATGGTTGCATTGATCGCTAGTCTCCAGACGACCCAGACTCAGGTAGCCTGGTTGACTAGGGTCTATGCCGAGGACTATGACAGAGACCGCGAGGCACTGCCTCCTCCATCACCTCCAACTCATTGATGTATTTTTTTTTTCTTTTTATTCTTCTTTTGTATTACAGAGTAACTATCCGGGTTGTGGGTTGTACTCTGCTTTGTATATAAACTTGCTTTGGTTTGACATGTATATACGTTTGTCTTTCACTCGAGTGTATATGAACTTGTTTCTCATTTAATAGATGCATTATTCTCTTTCTAAATTTTGTCTCAAACAACACAGGGGCTTATAGTGTGTTATTATTATAGCTTTTAAATTGTTATCCCATCTCAGTTCACGAACTTTTGTGGTAGTATACTTGGTTTAACAGACAGGGTCTGAGAGCTCTGATACCAAATTGTCACACCCCAATTCTGCACTATTCAGAACGGTGTGATGAACCACTAATAAGCCAACAGTTTAACCAAGATCTCAAATAGACTGTGTCCGTTTGCTTAAACCACATACATCCACAACCATAATCAGAGTAAATACACAATAGCGGAAGTCTTAATATTAAATGAACTGAGATTCTAAATATGATAATCATAAATAAAATATCCCATTATCTTGCATTGACCGAGACATAAGTAAATAAAATATCAAATTACATTTCCTTAATTGTCCAAATAAAAATCTAATTAAAAACGCATGAGTTGCACTCGCATGATGAGTCATGCGTCTCCACTATATCTTATGCATACATCACATCAACATGCCCGTATGCGGGAGCATTTATATAATCTTCCATAGTCGTACCAGCATCATCAACTAAAAATATTTGAATTCGAAAAGGGTGAGCACACATCACGGCCCAGTGAACAAACAAAACAATGCAACAAACATATGCATGCATTCAATTCATATCTGTGGTCTGGTATATAAGTTTGCAATGTGCAATAGAAAGGATAGGTGGCCGCCGCACCTCTATACATGAATTTGTGGAACCGCCCATTGGATGAAACACCATTGCCACCCCCACATGCACCCACCATGGAATAGAGATAGAGCTAAAGTTCTCAGGACCGCACTGCATCACACTTCCCCTGATGCTCTACCCATACCAGCACGTAAGCCCCTGTTGGCGAGGGCTTGCAAACTGAGCTTGCAACTAATCAATCCTAATGTCAAACAGTATATCCAAGGCCTCACCCCAGCATCCCTCAATACGTCCATAGAGATAGAGCTAAGGCCTCCCGACAGAGTCAGAAACTACATGGTCCGAGACCACCTCTCCTGATGCCCTATGAAGCAATAGTTCTGCTAAGGTAATGGCTATACGACGATGTTACTGGACAAGACTTGAGTAGAGATAGGGCTAAAGTGCTTAGGACAGCACCGCATCACACTTTCCCTGATGCCCCACTCGCATCAAGTAAGTGACCATACACAAACATTCACTTGCCTATTCCTAGCATCATCATCATCATCATGTTGTAAATAAACGGAATTAAATATGCATGAATAGTAATAACATGAATAGTAGATGACATGTGATATACACATTACAATCATACAATCATAGAATCATACATGGTATTGGACAATAAACGAAAACAGTTTATTATTAGCCAATTAGTTTAGGTCTTGTTCCCTCACCTTTTCTTGATTGTAGATCCTCTTTCAAGCTTTAAGAATCACTTTTATATCACTAGGAAAACCTAACAAGTCGATAGATTTTAATTAGAATTAATTCCAACAATTTTAAGATTGCTGTATTGCTAGGGTGGCAAATTGGGTCGCAGGTAGGGTAGCAGTTTTCTGCGACCCCAGGGATAGGGTCGATCATAGGGTCGGTCATCCATCGACCCTAGGTGCGACCATAGCTTCCCTAGACTTCCCGAGAGTTTGGGGTCGATCCTGTGGTCTGATAGGGTCGGTTACCAGTCGACCCTATGTGCGACCATATATAGTTTGAGTCAACTTTTCATCCCACAGTCCACTATTTCATGTTTGGATCCTTTAGCTTACTTTCATGGTCCATTCTATGATTGTTCTATGGCTCAAAACTCCAAGTTACTTCCTTTAATTTGTTTACAATGATTCCCTCCATGGATTCCATTGGAATTTTCCCATGGATGGATGATTTGGGTTTCTCCTAGATCCTACCCTCTTTATAAACTATTCTAGGGTCTTACACAATTCATAGAGAATGTTTTCATACCTTATATTTGCTGAATTCAGAGATTCCTCTGAAACTCTTCTCCTTAGCCTTCTTCTCTAACTTTCCTTCTCTTTTCTTTCTCTTCCTTCTCTTCCTTCTCTTCTCTTTCTCTCATTATCAATTAGGGTTTCAAAAGGAGTGAAAGAGCCTAAGGGACGTCCTATTTATATAAGAAAACCTCCCAAAATCCATCCCAATGAGTTTAGGAAAGGTTCCCTTTGAATTAAAAAAGTTTCCTAATTTTTGATTTATGTCTGTCATCCTAGGGTCGATGCTAGGGTCGCAGGACCCATCGACCCTAGGGTCTCAAGTCATCTGACCCTAGGACTAAAAATTCATGGGTTGGACCCTACTGAGGTGGGGTCGACCTTACCTATTTAGGCATGTGACCATATCCTCCATTTTACTATTTTTGGGTCAATTTCGTACCTGGTCTTGTGATTTCCTTCACGCACTTGGTCTATGTGGCTCGACCATGATAGGTAGACCTGGTACAAGGTGGTAAGACCTAATAGTTCGGTTTGGGTCTCACTCTAAGGGACGTCCTATATATAGAGGGAAACCCTCCATATAGAGTCCTACTTTGGTTAGGAAAGAACCCCCTTCATATTACGAAGGTTTCCTAATCACCGAGTCGGTTATAACATCGTGTGGTCGCACATGGGGTCACAGAACCCATTGACCACACGTCCAAATACTGTGACCATACGTCTCAGACTCCAGTAATTTAATTATTCTGATGTGTGGTCGACCCCACCTGTCTAGGTATGCGACCACACGCTCCTAATTAGATGATTTTGGGTTCAATTTCATACCTAGCCTTGTGTTTTCTTCACGCACTTGGTCCGCTTGGTCCTACCATGATAGGAAGACCTGATACAAAGTGGTAAGACCAGGTTAGTATGATACGGGTCTTACAACTCCCCCCCTCTTATATAAATTTCATCCTCAAAATTTGCACATACATTCCGAGTAAAAAAAGTGAGGATATTGCTTTCGTATAGCATTCTCTTCTTCCCATGTGATCTCTTCCACATCTTAGCTCTTTCAAATAAATATAACATGGTAAATGTCACGGTTGCATATATGTTGAACCTTTCAACTGGTAATTTTGATTGGTGCTACTTCGAATGTCAAATCATCAGTTAGACCCGGTGGATCCGCTCTTAGGACGTGGGTTCGATCTCGGATGTACTTCTTCAGTAATGAGATATGAAATACATCATGCACACTTGACATGGATGGGGGTAGTGCTAACTGATACGCTACCTTCCCACGTTTGCTAGAATCTCATATGGCCCGACGTACCTCGGACTTAGCTTTCCTTTCTGTCCAAACTGCTTTAAGCCTCGCATAGGTGATATTTTCAGGAATACCTTATCACCTATGAAGAACTCAAGGTCTCGACGTGGATTTTTTGCATATTGTTTCGGACAATTCTGAGTTGTTCTAACTCTTCCCTGATTATGTCGACTACTTTGCAAGTTTCTTCCATAAATTCATGGCCCACAATTCTTCGCTCTACAACTTCGTTCCAAAACAAAGGAGTTTGACACCTCCTACCATACAGTGCTTCATAGGGTGACATCCGTATAGTAGCCTGATAGCTGTTGTTATAGGCGAACTCGATCAATGGTACCTTCTCATCCCATGATCTTTGAAATCAATAACACAAGCTCGGAGCATGTCTTGTAGAATCTGAATAGTACGCTCTGACTGTCCATCAGTCTAAGGGTGAAATTTCGTGCTAAACTTCAATGTAGTTCGCATAGCCTTCTGCAATCCTTTCCAGAACCTTGAGGTAAAGTGTGGGTCTCTGTCGGACATGATGCTTTCAAGTACACCATGTAATTTGACAATATTATCCACATATAGATTAGCTAACCTCTCTAGGGTATATTAAGGTCGTATAGGTATGAAACGAGCTATCTTAGTCAAACGATCCACAATCACCCAGACCGCGTCAACTACTCGAGGAGTCAATGGTAACCCGGTGACGAAGTCCATAGTGATGCAGTCCCATTTCCATGCCGGTTCTGGCAGTGGCTGGAACAATCCTATAGGTCTTTGCCTTTCAGCCTTTACTCGCTGACAATTCAGGCATTGAGACACAATTTAGCTACATCTGCTTTCATTCCTCTCTACCAATAGAGTTTCTTTAAATCATGGTACATCTTCGTGCTTCCAAGGTGTACCAAATACGCAGTGGTGTGGGCTTCCATCATAAGTTTTTGTCTAATATCTAAGTCTTCACTTTCAGAAACACATACTCTCCCTTTATATCTTAACACCTTTCCAAGGTTCAAGGTGAAGTAAGGGTTGGTCCTACCTTTTTCAAGGTCTTTTTGCATTGTTTTTAGATAGGGGTCTGACTTAATAGTTGCTTTCACTTCATTTAATAGATCAGGTACAATATTCAATGTAGCAAACATGTTTGAGAATAGATGAATAAACCCTTGGTCAGTTGATTCATCTGGAATATCAATCACAAATTGCTCTTTACCATAACTAAATACTCTTCCTGTGACACACATTACAACACTTGTACTAGCTTCGTCTTGGGATTTTGTCATAGCTTTCCTGCTTAATACATCAGCAACTAGGTATCACAATCATAATCGTTCAGTAATTCCAGCCATCTTCTCTGTCTCATTTTCAACTCCTTCTGATTAAAAAGATGAGTGAGACTCTTATGATCTGATTTAATATGAAATTTCTCTCCATATAAATAATATCTCCTAGTCTTGATTGCATGAATCACCATCGCTAACTCCAAGTCATGAGTCAGGTAACTCTCCTCATGCTCCTTTAGTTGTCTTGAAGCATATACAATTGTGGGTTTACCTTGCATTAACTTGCATCCTAGACCCAATCCAAAAGCATCGATGTATAGGGTAAAAGGTTTCCCTGGTGCCAGAATGATCAAGATGGGAGCTGATATCAACCTTGCTTTTAGAGTGTGAAAATATTCTTTACACTTATCAGTCCAAATAAACTCTTCTCCCTTCCTGGTTAGCTTGGTAAGAGGTATTGCGATTCTAGAGTAGTCCTCTATGAATCGTCTATAATAACCAACTAAACCCAAGAAACTTCTGATCTCTACAATGTCCTTTAGGTGTTTCTCACCATACGATTATTTCTATCTTAATAGGGTCTACCTTTAATCCCTTTTGATGATGCTACGTGTTCCAAGAAGATCACTTTGTTTAATTAAGTCTCATATTTCTTGGACTTGGCATAATGCTTTTCCCTTCTCAGCTGTTGTGAAACTGATCTAAAATTTGTTATAGGACTTTCTTCGTCTTTGGAATAAACCAATATGTAGTCTATGAAACTATGTCCAACATGTCCAACATATCATGAAACACCCGGTTCATAAACTCCATAAAATATGTTGGAGCACTGGTTAATCCCAATGATTTACCTAGGAACTCATAATGCTCATTCCTGGTTTTAAAAACTATCTTCAGAATATTGCTGTCCAAATTCTTCAGCTAATGATATCTTGACTGAAGATCAATCTTAGAAAATACCTTTGCTCCTTGCAACTGTTTAAACATGTCATCGATCTAAGGTAGTGGATATCGGTTCTTGATCGTGAGCTTGTTCAATTCTTGGTATTCTATACACAGACAAATACTATCCTTCTTCTTTATGGGCCACACTAGTGCTTCCCAGATGGTATACTAGACTTTGTTAAACCTTAGTCTAGTAACTCTTGTAGTTGAGTCTTCAGTTCCTTCAATTCTATAAAAGCTATTCCATTGGGTGCCTTAGACATAGGTGTCGTCCCTGGTAACAAGTTAATAACGAACTCGATCATACGATTAGGTGACAACCCAAGTAAGTCTCCTAGAAACATATCAGGGAATTTATGCATCACATCAATATCTTCCTTTTGTGGTGCTTTTTTTAGTAACGTCCACCACAAATACTATATATCCAACTCTTTTCTTTTCAAGGCATCTCTTCGCCTTTAGTACAGAGAGGATAAGCTTCCACTTCCTAGGCAATTATGTGTCATCTTTGTTTTTAAATAACAATCTCTTCTATGTATAGAACAGCTTTGTAGAGTGTTGAGATAACCAGTCTATCCCCAAGATAATGTCAAAGTCTACCATCTCAAGTCAAACTGGGTTGCATCTAAATTTCGTTCATTCATACGATTCGAACATTGTTTATAACACTTACGCACTACAACATCTAGTCCAAAAGTGCTTGAACTATCAAAATTTGATTTAAAGGTCTTAATGAACACATTTAATCCCCTTTTATCTCTTAGTTTTTCAAAGACATCATTAATAATCTCATATCTTGAAAAACTCATTAGCTTATATTTCGTTTATCACTACTGTTCTACCCTGATCTCTCTTTCATATACCTCGAAGAATATCTTGTGATTGTTACTCACTTCATATCCCAAGTTTACCTATAAGCATTAGGGTATATGCTTGTATTCTTATTAATTCCAATAAACTCATTTTTGGTCTTTTACTTAATCATCTCACTCGACATTGGGATTAACTCAATAATCATTGTACTAATCTGAATACTATCAATCCTATGATTTTTGACTTCATCCTTGTATCCACTCTTAGATCTGCCTTTAGAAATCCTCTTCCTTGTCAACTTCATCCCGAATGGTCATTTTTAATTCTACTCGAGTGCTATCTACTGTTTACTAGCCGCTCTTGATAGTTCTCACTTTTTTCTCATGCACTCTTTTACAGACCATGAATCCTACCCATCCATTCAATAATCTCAAAATAAATTCTCCATTACTTCATCTGAGGTCTCTTGTTTATAGCATCTAATCTGAATTCAATCGTCTTTCTTCAATAATTCCCTTATTAACTACATATCTTTATCAAAGAATGTTAGGAAATGTAAGAATCAGAATGTTTATCCAAAAGTGATTTACTTCCTTCTTTCTAATTTAGTATGATGACGAACACTTGTTCTATCTAGTGAACTTCGGTTTTAAGGATCAGGAAAATCTATGGTAATCGAACCAACAACCAAGGACCATTAGTTGTAAGGTGGTCTAAATACATAGAAGTAGAGGATCTACAGCTCTTAACCTCATGGTTATAAGTTCTATCGGTTATATAAGCCATTGGTTAAGGCACTACAAGAGTAAATCTGAAGAAGTTTTGATACATCAATAAATCAGGTATAAATTGGAAAGATGTACGTTCAAAATGATTAAACCTTTAACTGTTCATTCAATTGATATCTCTATTCATGTTATCGATCATAAGAGTAGCTTATACTGGTATAATCAGGACTAATACTAAAGAAACAATATCTATAACTCCAATTGATAGGTTGAATCGATAAGGTATCCTGTCAAGGCACGAGAATTTAAAATCAGGTATGTGCATCCTCTATAATCATAAGGCTAAGTCAATGATGCACCGCATCCTATATACACCTGTCTAGATATATGGCCATAATAGATTTGATCATTTGCTGAAAATGTTTGAGGCTTCTCTGAGTACGTATCACTCTCAGAGAATTCTGACACATTCTTAAGAGAATGGAAGGAAGGAGAAAAGAAAGACAAAGCTCTGCAGCACTCATGTGAGAGAAATCGTCGATAAAGTACACCGTCGATTTGCAGTAATCAAGCTATTATTGGTAAAACTCTAACTTCTGTAAACTCTAATGCAAACCATAGTGTTCTATAGAAGGATGTAAATATGGTATGATGAATACACACCCTTCATCAATAGTGGAAATAATCTAAGTTATTGGAAGGGAGAATAGCTCTTCCTAACAACTATCCTAGTTTAGGTAATCAATTTCATACTTGCTAGGGGGTACATAAGCCTAGGAGACATCCCATTACCGGACTACATCAGCCTAACAAAGGAAGGAACAAAATCATAAAAGGGAACCCCAACTTGTTAAACGGAAAAGAGACCATCAGGAGGAAGCGATTGATATATCGAACTATATGGTAAGGACCGGCATACCAATCGACATATCCAAGAGGGGTCTTAGAGAGTTAGCCGAACGATGTCATAGTTGGTACTCTGCATTGTTAGTTATATCAATCGAAAAATGGCAAAAGGTCTAGATTTTCTATCTGACCATAAGCCAGTCGATAGTGTAGCAACCGATATATCGACTGGTAAAGCCCAGACCTAGGTAATTCAAAGTGTATCAAGTAAAACTTTTAACTAATAACCCTACATCTTGTATAGGCATAAGAACACCTTGTGAACACGTATTTTTTAGCGTGGACATCTACTATTATAAGATATCAGGTGAGGAACAAAACCATGACCTAATTTTGGTGTGTTTGATATATATGTTGTTGATTGATGCTGCTTACTAGTATTTACGTTAAGAACAACATGTCATCCAATATCTGCCACTTTTGCATGCATTGCATCAACAACATGATTGATTTTGTGATATGTGATGCTTGGTCCTATGGTAAAGGGGTCTGGGACCATTGGATCCAACCTGCTAAGGAACTTATTTGTCATGTATTGTTCCATATCTTATTGGAGGACAGCATCTTGGGGGGAAATAGATGGTCTGGGAATCTTACTAGGGTACTGGAAGGGTACATATGAAGTCATATAGGACTGGTTAGTGATAGAATCCATGTATATAACCATGGCCAATAGGGGGTTAGGTACTGATAGGATGGAGTGATGAGGGGGTAAGTGTCGACAATGTTCGTCGTAGCGTCACTTCCGGACTTGTTGCCCAATCACCATTCTGATTGGGATGTCGTGTGGGGGCATCAAGGCTATTGGGAAGCTAGTGAGTACCTAGCATTCCCATGCATGGAGGTTCTAGTTAGCCTCTGGGGGCTGTGGCTAGGCCTTACCTTAGCACAGTGAACATACATTATACCGGACCCTTGTTGTGCACATACTCTATTCATATGATTGCTTGCTTGTCTATTTCTCATTGAGCTCAAGTTGGAGAGCTCACCCTTGCGATCACCACGCTTTTTAGTTTTGACTACAGGTACCGTGGAAGGGAAGTAGGATGTTGTTTCAGCTAAATCAGAACACCCTAAGGAGGCAGAATGAGAAGGTGATGAACCAAGCACTGGAAGGTAAACGTAGAAAACCATGTGAAGGGACAAAAGCCCACTCCAATGGGGAGCCATATTTAGTTACATTTTAGTTTATGTTACTTGACTCTTTAAGTGTTTTAGTTCCCATCGTATTAGGGCTATGAAACTAAGAGATGTTGGTTTGAGACTTGGATAAAACTTGAATAGATTATTAGAAGTATTACGTATTTATAATTAGAGCTCATGCTTCCGCTATTTAAATTACTCGGTGTTAGGGTTACGGGAAGTATAATGGTTGGTGATGTTATTAATTGAGTGTATATCCTAGGTGGACTACGATTAAAATGATCGGTGGTCTAGTCGCCTGTTGAAATTTTATATATCATAAATTTGGGGTGCGATAATTTACAAACACTGCATCACTAGATTTACCCATTTAGAAGCAAACCCCAATCGAGTCATTATAGCTTGTAGATACATCGATTCGACTCGGTAATACGCCTTTTGCATATTCAGCTTCAAGGTGATAAAATCTTTATTCCCTCTTTTCCTGTTTATATAATGGAAAGCCTCATGAGCAATAAAGGTGTTATCTAATATAGACCGATTCAGAATAAAAGCATATTGATTTGGTGAAATAATACTATCCATGATAGGTTGGAGGCAGGTTTCCAAAACCTTAGTGATGACTTTGAAAACCACATTACATAAAGAAATAGGCTGATAGTGACCAAGTTCCTCTGGATTGCATACCTTCAGTATAAGGAAAATAAATGTTTTATTCAGCTTAGATGAAACAACACCCAAATTGATGAAATTGCAAACTAGAGCATGTAAGTCTGAATGAATGAAGTCCCAATATTTTTGAAAAAAACCTGGTGAAAAACCATCAAGACCAAGAGACTTGGATGGATGTATGGCAAACAAAGCAGCCTTCACCTCATCAACAGTCGATTGACAACAGAGGCTATCATTCATAGACTAAGTAATGACTAGGTTGATGGCCTCCAAAACATTTGACAAAGCTTCTGGATCAATAGATTCAGTAGAGAAAGTAGTAGCAAAATATTGATTATGATCAGTAAAAATTACAGCCATGGATGTAGACCAGTCTCCATTAGCACTCTTTAATTGTAAGATGAGATTTTGTTGACAATGGTGCATAGTAATGGCATGATAAAATTTTGAATTTCTATCATTATTAGTCATCCATAGTTCATGCTTTCTATGTCACACCCCAATTGCGTACTATTCAGAATGGTGTGATGAATCACAAATAAACCAACGGTTCAACCAGGATCTCAAATAGGCTGTGTCTGTTTGCTTAAACCATACACATCCACAACCACAATCAGAGTAAATAAACAATAGCAGAAGTCTTATATATTAAATGAACTGAGAATCTAACTGTGATAGAGTAAATAAATTATCCAATTATCTCTACAAGGACTAAGACATAAATTAAAATAATTAAATCAATTACATTGTCTGTATAATTTAAACCAAATCTAATCGAAAACACAAGAGTTGCACTCGCATGACGAATGATGCGACTCCAATATATCTTCAGCGTCCATCGCCACCGCATGTCCATACATCGGAGCATTAATATAATTTTCTACTGTGGTACCTGCATCATCAACTAAAAATATTGGAAGTCGAAAGGGTGAGCACACATCACGGCTCAGTGAGAAAACAAAACAATGCAATAAACATATGCATGCATTCAATTGATATCTTTGGTCTGGTTCATAAGTTTGCAATGTGCTATAGAAAGGATAGGTGGCCGCCGCACGTCTATACACGAATGTGTGGAACCGCCCAAGGGATCAAACACCATTTCTGCCCCCACATGCACCCACCATGGAATAGAGATAGAGCTAAAGTGCTTAGGACCGCACCGCATCACACTTCCCCTGATGCTCTACCCATGCCAACACGTAAGCCCCTGTTGGCAAGGGCTTGCAAACTTGGCTCACAACTAACCAATCCTAATGTCAAACAGTGTATCCAAGGCCTCACCCCAGCATCCCTTAATATGTCCACCGAGATAGAGATAAGGCCCCCCCAGTAGAGTGAGAGACTACACGGTCTGAGACCACCTCCCTTGATGCCCTACGACGTAATAGTTCTGCTAAGGTAATGGCGATATGACGATGTTAATGGACAAGACTTGAGTAGAGATAGAGCTAGAGTCGGTGACCAGGATGAACCACAGTGTCACGTCCTCCCCCTGATGCTCCACTCGCATCAAGTACACTAACCACACACATACATTCACATGCCTATTCCTAGCATCATCATCATCATCATGTTATAATAAACAAAATTAAATATGCATGAACAGTAATAACAGGAATAGTGGATGACATGTGATATGCACATTACAATCATATAAGCATAGAATCATTTATAGTATTGGACTCAATAAACAAAAACAGTTTATTATTAGCCAATTAGTTTAGGTCTTGTTTCCTCACCTTTGATTGAGTATAGATCCTCGTTCAAGCTTTATGAATCATTTTTAAATCAGTGGAAAGGCCTAACAAGTCGATAGATTTTAATTAAAATTAATTCCAATAAATTTAGACTAACTGAAATCACAGGGTCGCATGTAGGGTAGCAGTTTCTGCGACCCAAGGGTGTAGGGTCGGACGTGGGGTCGGATACCATTCGACCCTACTTGCGACCACACCCTCCCTGGGACATTCCGAGGGCATGTGGTCGATCCTATGGTCACGTAGGGTCGGTTATCATCCAACCCCTATGTGCGACCACACGTATTCTGAGTCGACCTTTCATTCTAAAGTCCATTCTTTCATGTTTTGATCCTTTGGCTTACTTTCATGGTCCATTCTAAGATTGTTCTATGGCTCAAAACTCCAAGTTTTACACTGTTCATTGTCCATAACAATTTCCTCCATGGAATCTCTTGGAACTTGTCCATGGATGGATGATTTGGGTTCCTCCTAATCCTATCTTCTTCATAACTATTCTAGGATCTCTTATTCAGGTAAGGAATTAGGTTCATACCTTTATTCAGGGGTTTCTTTGAAGTTTCCTTTTCTTCCTTAGTCTTCTTCTTCAAGTTTCCTTCTCTTCTTCTCTTCCTTCTCTTTTTCTTTCTCCCACTTTCAATTAGGATTGTAAAGGAGTGAAAGAGGCTAAGGGACGCCCTATTTATAGAGGAAAAAGCCTCCATAATAAGTCCCAATGAGTTTTGGAAAGATCCCCTTGGAATTAGTAAAGTTTCTTAATTTCTGATTTCTCTGTGTCATCATAGGGTCGGACGTAGGGTCACAGCATCCGTTGACCCTACACTTCTTAGTAATCTGATCCTACGATTAAAAAGTCATGGGTTGGACTTCTGTTGAGGTGGGGTCAACCCTACCTGTTTAGGCATGCGACCCTACCCTCACATTTGCTATTTTTGGGTTAGAATTCATACCTGGTCCTGTGGTTTCCTCACGCACTTGGTCCACTTGGCTCAACCATGATAGGTAGACCTGGTACAAGGTGGTAAGACCGATTAATTCGATACGGGTCTTACAACTCCCCCCCTCTTATTAAAAATTTCATCCTCAAAATTTGTACATACCTTCCTAGTAAAAAAAGTGGGGATATTGTTTCCGCATAGCATTCTCTTATTCCCATGTGATCTCTTCTATATCTCGGCTTCTCCAGGTAACCTTAAGATAGTAGATGTCACGGTTGCGTAGTCGTTGAACCTTTCGACTATTGATTTCAATTGGTGCTACTTCGAATGTCAAATCATCAGTTACATCTAGTGGATCCACTGTCAAAACGTGCGTTGGATCTCTGACATACTTCTTTAATAATGAGATATGAAATACATCATGCACACTTGATATAGATGGTGGTAGTGCTAACTGATAAGCCATTTTTTCACATTTGGCTAAAATCTCATATGGCCCAACATATCTTGGACTTAGCCTCCCTTTCTATCCAAATCATTTTAAACCCCGCATAGGTGATACCTTCAAGAATACCTTATCACCTACGACAAATTCATGGTCTCTGCGTCGAGTATCTGCATACTATTTCTAACAGTTCTGAGCTGTTCTAACTCTTTCCTTGATAATATCGACAACTCGATAAGTCTCTTCAACAAATTCTGGTCCAACGATGCTACGTTCTCCAACTTCATTAAAAAATAGAGGGGTTCGACACTTCCTTCCATACAGTGGTTCATAGGGTGACATCTGTATAGTAGCCTGATAGCTGTTGTTATAGGAAAACTCGATCAAGGGTAGTTTCTCGTCCCATGAGCCTTTAAAATCAATAACACAAGCTTGAAGCTTGTCTTCTAAAATCTGATTGGTACGCTCTGACTGTCCGTCTATTTGAGGATGGAATGCAGTACTGAACTTCAACATTGTACCCACAGCCTTTCGCAATCCTTTCCAAAATTTTGAAGTAAAGCGTGGGTCTCTAACGGACACAATGCTTTCAGGTACACCATGTAATCTGACAATGTTATCCACATATAGCTTGGCTAACCTCTCCAGGGTATACTGTGGTCATATTGCTATAAAGCGAGCTGTCTTAGTCAGACGATCTACAATCACCCAGACCGCGTCAACTACTCGAGGAGTCAATGGTAACCCGGTGACGAAATCCATAGTGATGCAGTCCCATTTCCATGCTGGTTCTGGTAGCGGTTGCAATAATCCTGTAGGTCTTTGCCGTTCAGCCTTCACCCTCTGACAATTTAGGCATTGAGATACAAATTTAGCTACATCTGCTTTCATTCCTCTCCATCAATATAATTTCTTCAAATCATGATACATCTTTGTACTTCCAGGATGTACTAAATAGGCGGCGGTGTGAACTTCCTTCATTAGTCGGTGTCTAATGTCCAAATTTTTTGTTTCAGGAACACATACTCTTCCTTTGTACTTCAGTACCTTTTCATTGTCCAAGGTAAACTCAAGAGCCTTCCTACCTTTTTCGATGTCTTCTTGTACCGTTCTCAGATAAGGGTCTGATTTAATAGCTGCTTTCACTTCATCCATTATATCAAGTACAATCTTCAACGTTGCGAACATATTTGAAAACCGATGAATAAACCCTTGGTTGGTTGATTCATCCAGTGCATCTATTACGAACTGCTCATTACCATAATTGAATACTTTCCCTGTAGCACACATTGCTGCAGTCGTGTTAATTCTCCTTGAGATTTTATCATTGTTTTTCTGCTTAGCGCATCAACAACTACATTAGCCTTTCCTGGATCATACTAGTTATCGCAATCATAATCCTTCAATAATTCTATCCATCTTCTTTGTCTCATGTTCAACTCCTTCTGATTAAAAAGATAAGTGAGACTCTTATGATTTGATTTATTTTGAAATTTCTCTCCATACAAGTAATGTCTCCATATCTTGACAGCATGTACTACTGCCACAAATTCCAAGTCATGAGTGGGATAGTTCTTCTCATGTGTCTTCAGTTGTCTTGAAGCATACGCAATTACTTGTTCTCCATGCATAAGTAAACATCCTAAACCCAATCTATATGCATCAGTGTACAAGATAAATGGCTGTCCTGGAATAGGAATAGTCGAGATCGGAGCAGATATCAATCTAACCTTCAATGTTTGGAAACTTTTCTCACATTTATCAGTCCAAACAAACTTTTCTCCTTTCTTAGTCAAAATGGTGAGAGGTACGGCAATTCTGGAATAGTTTTCCACGAATCGTCGATAATACCCAGCTAGACCTAGGAAACTTCTAATTTCTGCAATGCTCTTTGGCGCTTCCCACTACACAATGCCTTCAATCTTGCTGGGGTCCACTTTAATTTCTTCAGCGGATACAACATGGCCTAAGAAAGTGACCTCAATTAACCAAAACTCACACTTTGTAAATTTGGCGTAAAGCATCCCTTTTCTTAGTCTCTGCAGAGCGGCTCTTAGATTCACGACATGAGTTTCCTTCTCCTCGGAGTAGACCAATATATCATCAATAAACACTCTGACAGATGTATCCAACATATCATGGAATACCCGATTCATGAGTTCCATAAAATTTGCGGGTGCGTTAGTCAATCCAAAAGACATGACTAAAAATTCATAATGTCCATATCTTGTTCTGAATGCTGTCTTTGGAATATCACTGATGTGAATTAAATATGTATGTAACCGCAAGTGCACGGTATCGTGCAGTAACGGGTCGATCTCAGGGAGGAATCGTTATTATCCTAACTCAAATAAGGCAAAGCGTACCAAAGGGATATGATTGAATTAACACCCAAATCACTTTAAATAAAAATTAATCAAAAAACAATAATAACCATTCATAGCGGTACGAAAATTTATGAAACCACTAACCATAAAGTAACACCGATTTATTGCAAGAAAGAAACGAAATTAAAAGTAAAAGAATGTAAGAAAAACTTATCTCGATGGAAGATTAACTTATCTCTGTCGTTGCTCGTCGTCTTGTTGTCACTCCAAGGCGATGTGCAAACGATTACAAAGGGATCCTTCTCTCCTAAATTAAATTAGTAATGGGGTACAACCTATATTTATCTACCCTACTACAGAGTTCTAAATCTGAAATAAAAATAAACTTAAGCAAGAAGAACACAACTTGAAAAGAAAAAAACTAAGAATCTCAAACTCTCTCATAAATTCTCAAAAATAAGAAAAAACTCATAATAGAATTCTTGGATGATTTTCTATTACTGAGCATCACATATATATACAAGAGAGTAAAGATCACAATCAATCTTTACAATTGAATTACAAGAGATTTTGTGGAGATAATTTTGGTAACTGAATTCCAATCTTCTAGGTTCATTGTATATGGACGATTCTTGAGTAGAAAAAATCTTGCACCAACTCATCATATCTTTAGCATTATTATCTCTTTTTGAAAACTTCCATAATCGATTGGAGCTTTCCATTCTTCCTTGCCATGACAATCTTGTAAATTTGATTCCAAATAACTAAGGAATATTTTCTCAAGAGAATGGAATCTTTCACATGAGATTGCGCTATTCTTTGACTTGGTCCAAGGCTGATCTTATACACAAAATTCGTGGCTCTCCTCATAAAATTAGTCTTATGCCCGGCTGCCAAGTTGACTGGGTGAGTTAACTGGACAGGATCACCAAAAATTCATAAAATGATATTTTTAAGCTCAAATTTCTCCATTCTTTCACCTATACCCATCAAACAAAAAATCAACATTAAATACCCGAGAAGCATCATAAATAGAATAAGAGATGTATATTTTATGCCCTAAATTCATACATAAAATGTGTTCATCAGATTCCCCCACACTTGAACTTTGCTAGTCTCGAGCAAAGAAAAATATAAAAATAAAATAAAATCCTAACTCACTTTCGTAGGAATCACGATTGCACTTAGCATGTGCAACAAGCCTTTAAACCCCTAGGTTATCCCTAGTGGACGAGTTGTGTCTCGTGAGTATTTTCAGAGAATAAACACACAAAATTCATATAGAAATTTCAAACTTTAATTTTGGTATTAAGGAAAAAGAGCACACACATATCTTATTAATCAAAACACTCAACTTGGGATCAAGAAAACATACAAACCCCCACACTTGAACATTGCTACCTCATATGATTCAAACACTAAGGTTGCATCTCAATTAGGAAACCTTGTTATATCTTCCAAACATATCTCTCCTTAAGGTGAACCCTTTGTAACATACTAGTAACCAAGACCCAAGAATAGCTTTCGACACTTGTATCTTTTTTTCTTTTTTTTTTCTTTCTTTCTTTTTTCCTCTTTAATCTACTCCATTACAATTGGCTTGAGAAGTGCAGGTGGTTATGCATTCCCATGTTACTATATATCTTCGCTTTTGGCATATATCTTTAAAGACATTGATGTTAAAGAGTACTTTTATTTTTTTTTGCAAGAGCTATATCCAAGGAATTTCAATCAAGACACCTCGCTTCTTGAGGCGGAATGTCCTGTATAGTTCCAAGAACAAAAAAAACTCTTATATTATTATTTTCTTATATGATTTTTTTTTTATAGTACAAGGAGGTATCAGCTTTATTCAAAGGTTGAAATTACCAACTATAACCATAAAATATTCATCCCTTCAGGAGAGGTAAGATGTATTTTCTAACTTAATTCCCATCTCAAAATACAACCTAAGTACTATCCTCACATAGGGTTTCATTACTTCGTATGTGATAGTTTTCTAGGTCTCTTTCTCCTTCCTCTTTCGTGTCAAAACCATAGAAATAGTGATTGACTTTTCCAAAAACCAAAGTTAAAAAGTTAAAATTTACAATGAAAACTCAAAAAAAAAAAATTTTTAATTTTTTTTTTTATGAAATCTCAACCCTTCCCCCATACTTAAATCATGCATTGTCCTCAATGTATACAGAAAAATAAAAGACAAGGACAAGGGGAAGAAAAAAAAACTCCCTGAATCAAGCATCAGTGTAAAAAGGTTCATGGAGATCCATGACCTCTTCAGTGGAGTCGTGTGGAAGCTCCAAAAATGGCTTCAAACGCTGACCATTCACTTTGCTGGTTGCACCTGTACCTGGATTTAAAATCTCAATTGCACCCGATGAGAAAACATTTTGAACAATATAAGGACCCTCCCAACGAGATCTAAGTTTACCAGGAAAAATATGCAAACGAGAATTATAAAGCAAAACCATGTCGCCAGGGGTAAAAGACTTCCGAAGGATATGTCTGTCATGATAAGCCTTGGTCTTGTCTTTATAGATGCGGGCATTGTCGTAGGCATCATTTCTCAATTCATCCAACTCAGAGACTGGAGTCCTCTATGAGTGCTAGCATCTGACAAATCAAAATTTAATTTCTTAATTGCCCAAAATGCCCGATGTCCCAATTCGACTGGTAGATGGCAGGCTTTTCCGTACACCAGACGGTAAGGGGATTGACCAAGAATGGTCTTGAAAGAAGTTCTATAACCCCACAAAGCATCTATGAGACGAATGGACCAATCCTTACGAGTAGGATTGACAGTTTTTTCTAAAATTTGCTTGATTTGTCAATTGGATACTTCAACCTGTCCACTAGTCTGAGGGTGGTAAGGGGTTGCCAATTTATAGGTAATACCATATTTTTGAACAAGGACCTCAAATGGTTTGTTACAGAAGTGTTTTCCCCTATCGCTAATGATAGCTGGAGGGGTACCAAATCGGGAGAATATATTCTCCTTTAAAAATTTAATGACTACCTTGTGGTCATTGGTCTTAGTAGCAACAGCTTCTATCCATTTAGACACATAGTCCACAGCTAACAAGATATACTCATTCCCAAAAGACTTTGGGAACGGACCCATAAAATCGATGCCCCAAACATCAAAAACCTCAACCACCAGAATTGGGTTTAGTGGCATCATATTCCGCTTGGTAATGCGGCCTAAAGACCGACAAGAAGGGCATGCCTTACGGTAATTAAATGCATCCTTAAAAAGACTAGGCCAGTAGAATCCGGATTGTAAAACCTTGGCGCAGTCTTATTTGGCCCAAAGTGGCCACCACACGCTTGATCATGACAATAAGACAGCACAGATTGCTGTTCATGGTCAGGTACACATCTCCTGATAATCTGATCAGGGCAAGTCTTGAACAGATATGGATCGTCCCAAAAATAGTACTTGACTTGGGAATGGAATCTATACCTATCCTGGGCGGACCAATGGGAAGGGGTCGCACCCGTTACCAAGTAATTTACAATATCAGCGAACCAAGGCTCACTAGATATTGCAAACAACTGCTCATCTGGGAAAGACTCGTTGACTGGTGAATCGACAATCAAAGAATTAGGCAGTCGGGATAAGTGGTCAGCAACCAGATTTTCTATTCCTGGTTTATCCCTAATCTCTAAGTCAAACTCTTGTAAAAGCAAAACCCATCTAATGAGACGAGCTTTGGCATCCTTTTTTTGCAAGAGATGCTTGAGAGCGGCATGATCCGTATACACAATGACATGGGATCCTATCAAGTAGGCACGAAATTTCTCTAAAGCGAATACAACAGCTAAGAATTCTTTTTCAGTGGTGGTGTAATTAAGCTGTGCATCATTTAAAGTCCTACTTGCATAACAAATTACATGGGATAACTTATTGATCCGTTGCCCAAGGACAGCTCCTAATGCAAAATCAGAAGCAACACACATAAACTCAAAGGGCTCTGTCCATATGGGTGCCTGAATAATGGGGGCAGTGGTCAAAATCTTTTTGAGTTGATTAAAACTCTCAAGACAGGCATCAATAAAATCAAAGAGCTGGTCTTTAGCAAGCAAAGAGGTGAGAGGGCGAGCAATTTGACTAAAATCTTTAATGAACCTCCGATAGAAACCGGCATGCCCTAAAAAGGAGCGAATGTCCTTAACAGATTTGGGAATAGGTAGCTTTTCAATCAATTCTACTTTGGCTCTGTCAACCATGATCCCATCTTTGGAAATGATGTGACCCAACACTATACCCTGTTTTACCATGAAGTGGCATTTCTCCCAATTTAAAACTAAATCTTTCTCCATACACCTGACAAGAACTAAGGAAAGATTATGTAGGCAATCAGAAAAAGTAGAACCATGCACAGAAAAATCATCCATGAATACTTCTAAATATTGTTCTACCATATCTGAGAAAATGCTCATCATGCACCTTTGAAAAGTGGCAGGGGCATTGCATAGCCCAAAATGCATGCGCCGGTAAGCATAGGTTCCGTAGGGGCATGTGAAAGTGGTCTTGTGTTGGTCATCTAAGGAAATGGGGATTTGATTGTAACCGGAGTATCCATCTAAGAAACAATAGTATTCATGTCCGGCCAACCTCTCTAACATTTGGTCAATGAAAGGCAAAGGGAAATGATCCTTCCACGTTGCCGTATTCAGCTTTCTGTAGTCTATGCAGACTCTCCATCCTGTTTGGATACGAGTTGGAATCAATTCATTGTCTGCATTAGCAACTACAGTGACTCCTGACTTCTTTGGTACCACATGTACCGGACTTACCCACTCACTGTCAGATATGGGATATATGATCCCATGAGCTAAGCACTTTAAAATCTCTTTCTTAATGGCTTCCTTCATCACAGGATTTGCCCGTCTCTGAGGTTCCCTTGAGGGGTTAGTATCTTCCATAAGGTGTATATGATGCTGAACAATAGACGGGCTAATACCTTTGATGTCAGCCACAGTCCAACCTAAGGCTTCCTTGTGATTTTGTAAGAGTTTGACTAACTCTTCTTCCTGATTAGAAGTCAAATCAGATGCAATAATAACAGGAAGAGTCTGGTCAGGTCCTAGAAAGGCATACTTCAGAGTGGATGGTAACTCTTTTAATTCTAAGCTAGGTGGTTCAACCATTGAGGGCTTGAGAATGGAAGTGGATAGAGGTCCTAGAGGTTCCACAGGTGTGTGGATACTCCATGCCTCTGATGAGAAAGTATCCGCTACTCCTCCCAACGCTTCCATACACTGCAAGAATTCCGAGTCAAAGTCAATGTCCAAAGTGGTCTCTACATGGTCAAGGAATTCTTGGAGCATATGTACTTCCTCATTCGGTTGCTTACCCAGTCTAAATACATTTAAATCAACAGTTTGGTTACCAAATGACAGTTTCATAAGACCGTTCCTACAATTTATCAGTGCATTGCTTGTAGCCATAAATGGTTTTCCTAAAATGATAGTGATTTGATCTCTATTGGAGACAAGATGTATTTCTAAAATAATAAAATCCACAGGAAAAAGAAATTATCCTACCTTTAACAAAACATCCTCTACCATTCCTTTAGGAGTTTTTACAGAGCAATCAGCTAGTTGAAGTGAGATGGATGTTGGTTTCAACTTTCCCAATCCTAATTGTTGGTAAACATGATAAGGTAGAAGATTCACATTTGCACCTAAGTCTAGCAGAGCATGATCAATAAAAGTGTTGCCTATGATGCAAGAGATGGTAGGACAGCCAGGGTCCTTGTATTTGGCTGCCACAGGATGGTTCAGAAGGGAACTTAAATGTGCAGCAAAGAATACCTTTTTAGGAATTTGACTAATCCTCTTTTGTGTGCATAAGTCTTTAAGGACTTTTGCATAAATAGGAATTTGATCAATTGCATCCAAAAGTGGGATATTCAATTCTACCTGTTTGAAGACCTCTAAAATTTTATCAACTAAAGCAGTCTTCTTTTGGTTTACCAACCTATTAGGGAATGGGGCTGGTGGAGTAAAAAATCTGTCTGATACAGTCTCTTTGGGTCTTTCATATACATCAGACGAACCTGAAGAAAGATGCTCAGTAGTTGCCTCAGATTGGGGAACATTAACAGGAGCAACTTTGGGTTTGTTCTTTGGTGCTTCATCCTATAGGTACTCTTGGCCAGTCCGTAATGCATGGACTGCATTGCATTGTTTGGAGGACCCTGATTGACTTTCTATGCCATTCACTTGAGGGTTTGACCTATTTGGTTGTGGGTGATGGCGTGGGTTGGTCTCTGGTTGGCTGGGCAGAATACTCTTGTTCTTTTCACACATTAAGGTAACCAATTGGGTAAGTGTCCTCTCCATACTGGTATGCCCTGCCATTAGAGCTACCACATTCTTCTCCAACTCACCGAGTCTGGTCGGCTCACCCGTGTTAGAAAACCCAGGAGGTTGCTGAAAATTACCTTGGGGAACAAAATTGGGTCTAGGGGGAGCATATGGCCTGGTGTGACCGGGAGGACCTTGATTTAGAAATTGGGATGGGTCCACACGGTTCCCTTGGTTCCAAGAAAAATTTGGGTGATTTCTCCATCTTGGATTGTAAGTGTTACTATACGGATTGTAAAGTGCACTTACATTAGCATTCTGAGAATTTTCCTGTGAAGGGCATTCCTCTACTGTGTGTCCAGGAGTTTGACACCATTTGCACATTAGGACTTGCTTTTGGATAGGGTCTTTAGGAACTAAGGCTTCTATCCTTTTGATAAGGCTATCTAAGTGTGCCTCCTTAGCTACTATGCTATCAACAAAGTAACCTTTACCTTTTTGGTGCGATCGTGTCTCCTGCCACGGACTCCCACTCTCTTGTTTTTTTGGCGAGATCCGCCAAAAAGTTCCAAGCATCGTTAACATCCTCATAGGAAGTGAATCCTTGAGGACACATAGACTCAAGCATTTGCTTGGTAGGAAAGTCTATCCCCTCGTAAATAATTTGACAAAGCTGCCATATTTCAATACCATGGTGAGGGCACTCTTGGAGTAGACCTTGGAACCTTTCCATGAGTCTTGAAAAGACTCATTTGACTCTTGTTTGAACCGCATTATATCCCCTCGAAGTTTATTTGTCTTGTGAAGAGGAAAAAACTTTTTAAGGAATAACACAGTAAATTTTTCCCAAGATGTAATGGAATTTGTGGGAAGACCATAAAGCCATTTTTTAGCTCCATCCTTGAGTGAAAAAGTGATGCACCTCAATTTGACAGCATCATCACTGAGCTGTTGCATTTTAATGAGGGCACACACCTTCTCATACTCACGGAGGAACAAATATGCATCTTCTGAAGATAACCCATGAAAATGAGGAAGCATGGTAATGAATTGAGTTTTCAATTCATAGTTGTTTCCTGTGGCAGCCGGTAATTGAATACATGAAGGTTGTGCTGCCCTAGCAGGGTAAAATCTATCCTTAAGTGTCATCTTTGGTTCAGCCATTGTAAATGATGGGACTCTTACTAGACGATTGCTAGCATCACGAGTCCATACACTCATGCACAAAACTGTTAAAAATGATAAAAAAAATTTTCTTTTTCCTCTAAATTCGATACGAAAAGCTGGATTTTTTCGAATCGGGGTCAATGCAAACCTCCTGATGATCAATGGCTTAGAGACCGGTCATATCCGCAATTACCCTGAGAAACAACACCGTTACCGCCGAAGCTATTGGTCTTTATTCCTCTTGATAATTCGATAGCCAGCATCCCTTCACACCATATCATGGTCAAGATTGGACCGTCGATTGTACTGTTCCAACCTAACGAATCGGAGGTGCAAAGAAAAGCATAAAAACCAATGTAAACTTTTTTGCATTTTTTTTCCTTTTTTTTTTAAATCACTTTGAACTATTTAAAATAGGAAAAATAACGGCTTGCCTCCCCGGCAACGGCACCAAAAACTTGATGTGAATAAAATATGTATGTAACCGCAAGTGCACGGTATCGTGCAGTAACGGGTCGATCTCAGGGAGGAATCGTTATTATCCTAACTCAAATAAGGCAAAGCGTACCAAAGGGATATGATTGAATTAACACCCTAATCACTTTAAATAAAAATTAATCAAAAAACAATAATAACCATTCATAGCGGTACGAAAATTTACGAAACCACTAACCATAAAGTAACATAGATTTATTGCAAGAAAGAAACGAAATTAAAAGTAAAAGAATGTAAGAAAAACTTATCTCGATGGAAGATTTAACTTATCTCTGTCGTTGCTCGTCGTCTTGTTGTCACTCCAAGGCGATGTGCAAACGATTACAAAGGGATCCTTCTCTCCTAAATTAAATTTGTAATGGGGTACAACCTATATTTATCTACCCTACTACAGAGTTCTAAATCTGAAATAAAAATAAACTTAAGCAAGAAGAACACAACTTGAAAAGAAAAAAACTAAGAATCTCAAACTCTCTCATAAATTCTCAAAAATAAGAAAAAACTCATAATAGAATTCTTGGATGATTTTCTATTACTGAGCATCACATATATATACAAGAGAGTAAAGATCACAATCAATCTTTACAATTGAATTACAAGAGATTTTGTGGAGATAATTTTGGTAACTGAATTCCAATCTTCTAGGTTCATTGTATATGGACGATTCTTGAGTAGAAAAAATCTTGCACCAACTCATCATATCTTTAGCATTATTATCTCTTTTTGAAAACTTCCATAATCGATTGGAGCTTTCCATTCTTCCTTGCCATGACAATCTTGTAAATTTGATTCCAAATAACTAAGGAATATTTTCTCAAGAGAATGGAATCTTTCACATGAGATTGGGCTATTCTTTGACTTGGTCCAAGGCTGATCTTATACACAAAATTCGTGGCTCTCCTCATAAAATTAGTCTTATGCCCGGCTGCCGAGTTGACTGGGTGAGTTAACTGGACAGGATCACCAAAAATTCATAAAATGATATTCTTAAGCTCAAATTTCTCCATTCTTTCACCTATACCCATCAAACATAAAATCAACATTAAATACCCGAGAAGCATCATAAATAGAATAAGAGATGTATATTTTATGCCCTAAATTCATACATAAAATGTGTTCATCAATCACCATCCTTAATCTTCAACTGATGGTATCCTGACCGAAGATCGATCTTGGAGAACACCTTGGCACCTTACAACTGATCGAATAGGTCATCGATCCAAGGCAATGGGTACCGATTCTTGATTGTCAACTTATTCAATTCCTGATAGTCTATACACAGTCGAACGCTACTGTTTTTCTTCTTTACAAACAATACTGGCGCTCCCCACGGTGATATGCTAGGTCTGATGTAACCTTGTCCAGTAATTCCTGTAACTGTACTTTTAATTCCTTCAATTCAGTAGGAGCCATTCTATAGGGTGCTTTAGATACTGGTGCGGCTCTAGGTATCAAATCTATAACAAACTCTGTCGCTCGGTCGGGTGGTAATCCTAGTAGTTCTTCAGGAAATACATCTAGAAAGTCATGCACAACATCAATATTCTCCATTTGTGGTGCTTCCTTGGTGAGGTCGACCACTAATACTAGATACCCAACTCCTCCTTTCTCCAGGCATTTTCTAGCCTTTAATGCAGAGTGGATGAGTTTTCATTTACGGAGAAGTTTGGTTCCCACAAAACTAAACTCTGCTTCTTCCTTGTCTTTAAATGTCAGTTTCTTTTTGCACATAATAGGTTTTTAGAATGTCGAGCTAACTAGTCCATTCCCAAGATGACGTCAAATTCTGCCATCTCAAGTTGAATCAAAGTTGCATCCAAAGTCTTCTCGTCAATAAGAATTGGACATGGTCCATAACCTTTTTCTAATTCCACTTCTAATCCCATCGGTGATCGTACAAGTAGTTTGTAGTCTAAAGATTTGAGGGGTAGATTTAGCTTCTTTCCAAATGACATAGATATAAAAGAATGAGTAGCTCCAAAATCATAGAGTACTCTAGTGGGTATGCCATTAATAGGTACGATACCCGTGATTTGTTTTAATTTTAGTCTACATGCTCACACAATGTAACACAAATGAAAGGTTCAGGTCGTACTTGTGACCACATCAAGCGATGTGGCAGCCTCCTCAAATGTAACAGCAAAAACCTTTCCTTGTTGTAGCTGCTTTCGGGGTTTAGGACACTCCCTTGAATAATGTCCTACTTGGTTGCAGTTAAAGCATTTTACTCCTTCATTGTTTTGTTTTTGTTGCGGTTGAGCTACTGGAGTAGTCTTGGCTGCAGCATTGAAGCCTTGAGTACGCAAGGGTTTGAATGTCCTTGTATTCCCTCCGTTGTATGAATTTCTGTTTGGCCTTTTTATACCCCTATTTTGAGCAAGGTAGCTCTCCTTCTAGCTCGACCCTATTACTCGAGCAATCTGTACTGCTTCATTGTAAACCTTCTTTTCCAATCCCAGAACATGCTCATGGATGCTTCCCCTGAGTCCCATGACGAACCTTCGAGTCTTTGTGTTTTCTTCCTGCATGATGGCGGGTGCAAAGAAAAACAGCTCCTCATAATGCTATTGGTATGCATCCACAGTCATCTGACCCTGATATAAACTCAGGAACTCTCTTTCCATAGAATCTCTAAAACATCTAGGGAAATACTTCTCAAAGAATGCCTCTTCATATATAACCCAGGTCAATTGGATGTGCTTTGTTAACAGATAAGTCCGTGTGGACTTCCACCAATGGTGTGCATCGCCTTTCAGCATGAAGGTTGCACACAACACTTTCTCCTCCTCATTCACTGTCATCATCGTAAAATTTCTTTCCATTTCATCAATCCAGTGTGTTGGCCACAAAAGATCTACTGGCTTACCATTATATTCCTTGGGCTTCATCTTCAGAAAACGCTCAATCAGTCGGGAGTGATCCAGCTGATACAGAGCATAGGCCCCATTCATATATGGTTGGTACTGGTAACTACCTTGAGCTACCTCAGGATTCTGCACTTGAGCCAGCATGACTGGTGTTTGAGGTGCGTGGGGTACCGTGTTGCTTCCCCCTGGTACTGTGCTAGCTTGTCCTGCTGGCATAGGTGTCGTATGTGCAGTTGGAAAAGCCATGTCTATAGCAACCTGTCTATTGGCTTGCACCTACTGTATTTTCTACAGCTATTGTGCCAAGTTCATTACCGCTGTAGCCAGATCTGTAGGTGGGGCTGGAAAGTTTGTAGGATTTACCTGGCCACTAGCCACCGACTGTGCCATATTCAGATTCTCCTGTGTTTCATGATTTACATGGTTGTCTTCCTCCATAGGTGGTGGTGGTGGAATTGGGTTACGGCCTCGTCTGGTCACCCTTGGCCTAGCCATTACCTATTCTGGTGGTTGTAGTGTCTGAAAAAAATCATAACACATATGAGGCAATCAACATAAGTTGTTCTCAAGTAAAAATCCAACTAATCAATATAAATTTCAAAATTTTCATATCATTCTGACAAAATACTGTATTTTATATCATAGGGTTGATGGTAGGGTCGGTCCTTATGCGACTGTAGGGTATGCGACCCTAATAAACCCTATCAGCTTGCCGAGAGCCTAGGGTAGATTGTAAGGTCGATATATGTCCGACCCTAGGTCCAACCCATGGTTCTCTGTCAGATCATCGAGAGCTTAGGGTTGATGGTAGGGTCGGTAATTGTCCAACCCTAGGTCCGACCCATGGTTCTATATCAGATCACCGAGAGCCTAGGGTCGATGGTAGGGTCTGACGTAGGGTCGCACATTTTGGTCGAATTCTGCAACCCTACGATCCAAAATTAGGTTTTTAAGCCCGATTTTGGATTCATTTCCCATTCCTTCTCTTTTCTTCCAACTCGACTCGTTTCCCTTAGTTGCTACAGTATGGACCCCTAGTGTTTGGTGCTCTTTCCTTCCGTTCGCGACTTCTACTCCTTCTCTTCAGATATGCTCTCTACTGTTTCACATTTTTAAACTCTCCAAACTAGGTTTTTCACCCATTACATCATTTTCTTCAAATTAAACTTTTTCCAATCGTAAAAATTTGATTTTTACTGGGGGCTTTTGTTATTGGTCACCCAATGGATGAAAGCCCTCAAAAATATTTGAGTTTCATCGGTTGGTTATCGAGAAACTTGATTTTTTTTCATTTTTGACCTAATTTTTGAGATTTTTTGAATTTATTGAAATTTCATCAAATTCGATCTTTCTAGATTAAATTTCCAACTGTATGAGCTTTGCAGGTTGGTTTGGAACCTATGTAAGTCCTCCTGCCCAGTTGTTTGGGTGAAAAGTGAGGCCTTTGCCCAAATCATGCCGCTATAATGCCGAAATTTCGAGTTTTTCGCCATTACTAATATCTTATTTGTTTTTCTGTGTCTTGACAGATAGTATGGATCATACCAAGGTGCCTAGGGCTCATGACCCAGTTCATTTCCGTTCCAACGAGGCCGAAGCTCAGTATGGTCGCTATAACCGTAAGAAAGTAGAGGGGGGTCGCTGTGTGAACTTGGCTAGTCTAGTATTGTTCAACGTGGAGGGTGCTTTTGGTGACATGGGCTGGCTCCCTGTGATCACTTATGAGGCTTGTACCCATCCTGATCTAGTGAGACAGTTCTATTGCAATCTCCAGGTAATGGGGGATCACAATGACATAGAGAGAGGTAGGGAGCTCAGTATCACGAGCTACGTCAAAGGGGTAGAGGTCTCATTTAATTGCCAATAGTTGGTTGATCTTTTGGGCATATCAAATGACAGCCCCTTGGTGTACTATGCTCCCAAGGAGCCTCAGTTCCTATCCTTGGAGATGCGTGCTGAGATTGACAGTCAGCTCATCAGAGATGATCGCTGGGAGTTGAAAGTGATCAACCTACGTCCAGAGCCTCGGGTGTACTGCAAAATTATCCAGCATAACCTGATACCCCAGAGTGGACATTATGAGAGGATCTCCCAGTTGACTCAGTATGTCCTCTACTGTATTTGCACCAGGCAGTCTGTCTGCCTTCCTTATATCATTATCTGGACGATGATCCATGCTACGCTGCCTGGTCAGTTGAGCAACCTACCCTATAGACGTTTGATCACCACATTTCTCACCCACCTACACGTTGACTTAGTAGATGAGAGGATTCAGGAGAAGACCTTCTCATCAGATCTTGACTGGGAGCCCATCTGTAAGATGGGTATGCGGGATGCTCAGGTCAGTGATGATGAGAGGAACGCTCTGGTGCGTCCTCGTCTCGAGTAGAGGTAGCAGATACCACGGCGGTAGCAATAGCAGCAGGAGCAGCGGTCCCTTGGGGGGATGCTGAGGATGAGGATCGTATGTAAATGGATGTAGACTCCATACCTCCTTCGTCACCTCCACATTCTACTGGAGCGGGTCCATCTCGGGCTCCTTCACATATGGCTGGTCCTTCACGCCCACCCTCTGATGATATGATTGGGCTACTGTGTGAGATTAGAAAGGCTTAACACGTGACTGATCTGAGAGTGGGAGAGCTTCTAGATGCTCAGCGTGCTACTGATGGAAGAGTAGACAAGCTCCTAGATGCTTTGCGTGCATCCGATCAGTAGATGGCCGAGTTGATAGCTAGTCTCCAAATGACCCAGACTCAGGTACCTGGTTGACTAGAGCATATGCTGAGGACTATGACAGAGATCGCGAGGCACCTCCTCCTCCAGCACCTCCAGATCCATGATGTATATTTTTTTTTTGTTTTTCTTTGTACTATAGAGTAACTGTCCAGGTTGTGGACTGTACACTAATTTGGATATGTATAAACGTTGCTTTTTATTTGATGTATATGAAACTTGTTTCTCCTTTTATATATGCATTATTCTCATTCTTAATTTTGTCTCAAACAACACAGATGCCTATGATGTGTTATTATTACAGCTTTTAATTTTTATCCTAACTCAGTTCACGAACTTTTGTTGAAGTATACTGGTTTAATAGACAGGGTCTGAGAGCTCTAATACCAAGTTGTCACAACCCAATTCCATACTATTCAGACTCAAATAGGCTGCGTCTGTTTGCTTAAACCATACACATCCACAACCATAATCAGAGTAAATAAACAATAGCAGAAGTCTTATATATTAAATGAACTGAGAGTCTAACTGTGATAGGGTAAATAAATTATCCAATTATCTCCACAAGGACTAAGACATAAATTAAAATAATAAAATCAATTACATTGTCTGTATAATTTAAACCAAATCTAAGTGAAAACACAAGAGTTTCACTCGCATGAGGAATCAATCGACTCATAATTTCAGCGTCCATCACGGCCGCATGTCCATACATCAGAGCATTTGCATAATCTTCTACTGTGGTACCTGCATGATCAACTAAAAATATTTAATGTCAAAAGGGTGAGCACAAATCATGGCTCAGTGAGCAAACAAAACAATGCAACAAACATATGCATGCATTCAATTCATATCTTTGGCCTGGTTCATAAGTTTATAATGTGCTATAGAAAGAATAGGTGGCCGCCGCACCTCTATACACGAATGTGTCGCCCAATGGATCAAACACCATTACCGCCCCCACATACACCCACCATGGAATAGAGATAGTGCTAAAGTGCTTAGGACCGCACCGCATCACACTTCCCCTGATGCTCTACCCATACCAACACGTAAGCCCCTGTTGGCGAGGGCTTGCAAACGGGGCTCGCAACTAACCAATCCTAATGTCAAACAGTGTATCCATGGCCTCACCTCAGAATCCCTCAATACGTCCATAGAGATAGAGCTAAGGCCCCCCGGCAAAGTCAGAGACTACATGGTCCGAGACCACCTCCCCTGATGCCCTACGACGTAATAGTTTTACTAAGGTAATGACGATACGACGATGTTAGTGGACAAGACTTGAGTAGAGATAGAGCTAAAGTCTGGTGACCAGGATGAATCACAGTGTCACGTCCTCCTCCTGATGCTCTACTCACATCAAGTACACTAACCACACACATACAATCACATGTCTATTCCTAGCATCATCATCATCATCATGTTATAATAAACGAAATTAAATATGCATGAACAGTAATAACCGGAATAGTTGATGATATGTGATATGCATATTACAATCATATAAGCATAGAATCATTCATAGTATTGGACTCAATAAACAAAAATAGTTTATTATTAGCCAATTAGTTTAGGTCTTGTTCCCTCACCATTGATTGAGTGTAGATCCTTGTTCAAGCTTTATGAATCACTTTTAAATCAATAGAAAGGCCTAACAAGTCGATAGATTTTAATTGAAATTAAGTCCAATAAATTTAGACTAATTAAAATCGTAGGGTCGTAGGTAGGGTAGCACCTAGGGTAGCAGTTTCTGCGACCCTAGGGTGTAGGGCCGGACATGGGGTCGGATACCATTCGACCCTACATGCAACCACACCCTCCCTCGGACTTCCCAAGGGCATCTGGTCGATCCTGTGGTCTTGTAGGGTCGATTATCATTCGACCCTATGTGTGACCACACGTATTCTGAGTCGACCTTTCATTCTAAAGTCCATTCTTTCATGTTTTGATCCTTTGACTTACTTTCATGGCCCATTCTAAGATTGTTCTATGGCTCAAAACTCTAAGTTTTACACTGTTCATTGTCCATAACAATTTCCTCCATGGAATCTCTTGGAACTTGTCCATGGATGGATGATTTGGGTTCCTCCTAATCCTATGTTCTTCATAACTATTCTACGATCTCTTATTCAATTAAGGATTAGGTTCATACCTTTATTCAGGGGTTTCTATGATGTTTCCATCTCTTCCTTATTCTTCTTCTTCAAGTTTCCTTCTCTTCTTCTCTTCCTTCTCTTTCTCTTTCTCCCACTTTCAATTAGGGTTGCAAAGGAGTGAAAGAGGCTAAGGGACGTCCTATTTATAGAGAAAAACCCTCTGTAATAAGTCCCAATGAGTTTAGGAAAGATCCCCTTGGAATTAGGAAAGTTTCTTAATTTTTGATTTCTGTATGTCATCGTAGGGTCGGACAGGATCCGTCAACCCTACACTTCTTAGTCATCTGACCCTACGACTAAAAAGTCATGGGTTGGACTTCTGTTGAGGTGGGGTCGACCCTACCTATTTAGGCATGTGACCCTACCCTCACATTTACTGTTTTTGGGTTAGATTTTATACCTAGTCCTGTGGTTTCCTCACGCATTTGGTCTACTTGGCTCGACCATGATTGGTAGACCTAGTACAAGGTGGTAAGACAGGTTAGTTCGATATTGGTCTTACATTCTAACACCAGGGATCATTCTCCTTCTCTAATTCAAGATCCAATTTATGGGATAGAGTGTGAAGATAGTTTCGAACA
Source organism: Protea cynaroides (assembly GCA_028583415.1). Lineage (NCBI taxonomy): Eukaryota > Viridiplantae > Streptophyta > Magnoliopsida > Proteales > Proteaceae > Protea > Protea cynaroides. Next base: position 8,606,223 of record CM053269.1, read on the forward strand.
TTGATAGTAACCATGTGGGAAATAGAGCCCTGTGTTGTAGTAGACCATGTTTCCTCGGCCACAGCCCTACATTGATAGTAACGGAACCACATATCCTCAAATCGAAACGGTCTATGATCTGTTACAAGACCGCCCTCAGTATCAAGTAGAAGGGGGAGATGGTCAAATCCCACTGAATTTTGAACCAGTACAAAAGCATTCAGGTTACTCCATTACCAACATTTATTATAGAAAACCCTATCCAATCAAATCTTAATATTAGCAGCACCAGTTCTCTTATTACCCCAAGTATATATAGGATCCTAATAGCCCAAATCAAGTAAGTGGAAAGAGTCTACCATATTCCGAAATAAGTGCATATCATGGCGATTAACCGGATGCCCACCTTGTTTTTCATGCCATGCTAGGTAGGAATTAAAATCCCCCAACACCAACCAATCATATGTTCAACTAGAATTGAGAATAACTAAACTGTCCCACACACTTTGTCGACGTTGCGGAACACAATCGCCATAGACAAAGGAAACTTGATTGATTTTACCAGTAGCAAGTACAACAGTAGCATCAATAACATGATGATTTGAAACAAAAATAGTTAAAGTAATAGAGTCATGCAATAATAACCTAATCCATTAGATAAAGCAATCGGATCTATTGTAAAGAAATGTGAATAAGATAACCGTTGTTGAAGCTTCTCCAAACGAGATCTTTTCCCTTTAGTCTCCATTACTAAAATAATATCTGGTCTAGCTATACGTGAGAGGTAAGATAATGAATGAATTGTCAAGTGCCTCTCAATCCCTTGACAATTCCAATTAAGAATCTTCATTGGGACCCATGGTACTGGTCCGCTCCAGACACCATGGGGTTTCTAGAAACTGTGAATCTAGAAGAGATAAGTGAGGAACTGCTGACATCACCTAAGTAGAATCTATTTTAGTGTCACTAGCTATGTGAAGATATTTCCTTTATGGTTGTGGATGAAAAGAATAAGGACCCTAACACACTTTATGTAAGACCCGCACGCCACGAACCCGGCCTATCCTTACATTTTGTGTCGTGAACCGTCTACATATCATGGATGAGCCAAGTGGACCAAGTGTGTAAAGAAACCCAAGACCCAATATGAAAATTTACCCAAAAATAGTCAAAATGAGGGTAGGGTCGCATGTTTTAACAGGTAGGTCCGACCCTCCCATCGACCCTCACCATCGACCCTCAACCATGGGTCGCAGGGTCAATGAATTGTCCGACCCTCCCATCGACCCTCCCATCGACCCTCGGTATTTGGGAAAAACAGCACGAACCAAAAATTAGGAAACCTACCTAATTTCGATTGGAACCTTTCCTAAACTCAATGGGATTTATTTTGGGAGGTTTTGCCATATAAATAGGATGTCCCTAAGCCTCTTTCAATCCTTTTACAACCCTAATTGGATTGAGAGAAAGAAAAGAGAAGGAAGAGAAGAAGAGAAGGAAAACTTGAAGAAAAGGCTAAGGAAGAAGAGGAAATTCAGAGGAACTCTGAATCTCAGCAAACCTAAGGTATGAATACATTCCCCATGATTTATTTAAGACTTTAGAATGGTTTATGAAGAGGGTATGACTTAGAAGAAACCCAAATCATCCATCTATGGTTTCGTTTCAATGGAAACCATGGAGGAGATCATTAAAACCATGTAGGTGAATAAAGTATAGTTCTAAACCATAGAACATGTATAGAATGGATTGTGGAAGTAAGCCATAGGACCCAACCATGAAAGAGAGAACGAAATCTGATATTTTCAACTCAAACCATGGAGGGTCGCACCTAGGGTCGATGGCAGATCTGACCCTAGCATCGACCCTCAGTGTTCGAGAAGTTCAGATTAGGGGGAGGGTCGCACCCAGGGTCGATCATGACTCCGACCCTACCTCCGACCCTCAGTTAACAGAATGGTTTTTAAATTCTAAATAAATTCTAATTAAATTTTATCGGCTTTGTTAGGTCTTCTAGCAATATAATAACATTATAAAGGTGATTCTAAAGCTTGGAAGAGTATCCATTAGCAAGCTAAGGTGAGGGAACAAGACCTAAACTAATTGGTTAATAACAAACTATTTTTATTTCTTGAGTCCAATACCATGATTGTGATATGCGTGTGTGCTTGTAATGTGCATTCAACATGTCATCCAATATTTCTATTGTTACTGTTCATGCATATTTAAATTTATTGATTATAGCATGATGATGTTGATGATGGTAGGAATAGGCATGTGAATGTTTGTGTTTGGCTGGTGTACATGGTGCAGGTAGGGATGGTATCAACCGGTACTTCGATGCCGTTTTCATCGGGGTATATTGTGCCGTGGTCTATTCAAGTCATGTCCACTAAGCAAGTGTTAGGGTGCTTGATGCGAGTGGAGCATCAGGGGGAGGACGTGACATTGTGGTTCAGCCTGGTCACCAGACTCTAGCTCTATCTCTACTCAAGTTTTGTCCACTAACATCGTCGTATCGCCATTACCTTAGCAGAACTAATATGTCGTAGGGCATCGGGGGACGTGGCATTGTGGTTCAGCCTGGTCACCAGACCCTAGCTCTATCTCTATGGATGTATTGAGGGATGCTGGGGTGAGGCCTTGGATACATTGTTTGACATTAGGATTGGTTAGTTGCGAGCCCAGTTTGCTAGCCCTCGCCAACAGGGGCTTACGTGTTGGTAAGGGCAACCGGTACAGCCATGCCATTTTCATGGGGTGTATATTGTCCATGGTGGGTGCATGTGGGGCGACAGTGCCGTTTTCATTGGGCGTTTCAACACACTCGTGTATAGAGGTGCGGCGGCCACCTATCCTTTCTATAGCACATTGTAAACTTATATACCAGACTAAAGATATGAATTGACTGCATGCATATGTATTGTTGCATTGTTTTGTTTACTCACTGAGCTCAAGTTGCCGAGCTGACCCTCGCGTCCATAATTCTTTTTAGTTTCTAATGTTGCAGGTACTATGATTGAAGATTATGTCGGCACGCCAACATATGAAGATGTGGAGGCTATGAATGAGCAAGCTGTGGAGAACAAACATGGTTCGTTAAGCGAGCGTTTCAATGGTGGATACATTTAGTGTTTAGTTTTTGTATTTGGATATTGTAATATGTATTAAATTATATTTTTGTTACATGAAAATAAATAGAATATTAATTATTTATTATGATTATACCTCAGTTCATTATCTGTAAGACTTCCGCTATTTACCTTATTACCTCTGATTAATGTGGAATGTGTTTTGGTTTATCATATGTGGGATAGCCTATTTTGAGATCCTGGTTGAACCATTGATTTATTGACGGTTCATCACACCATTCTGAATAGTGCAGAATTGGGGTGTGGCAACTTGGTATCAGAGCTCTCGTAGGCCTTACCCATTAAACCTGAATACTACCACTAGATTCCATGAACTGAGTTAGGATAAATTAAAAGCTTTAATACAAACAAACCATAAGCACCTGTGTTGGTTGAGATAGAAATTAAACAAGACGATAATATACATATAAAAGGTGGAACCATATATATATACTCACACAGAAAGAGAAGACCAAAAATTATCCTAAGAAACAAACAATATAGGGTATTATCTATAAGTTGGGTAGTTATCCAAGTATACAAGGATATAGTACAGTAGCAAGAAGGGAGCTTCTGTAAAGCAGAAAATTGAATACCGAGTTGGTAATCACCAGATGTGAAACTCGATGTAAGATAGAGGAAGAAGGAAAATGGCTAGTAATGCCAAAACCCCTGTAGAGATAAAGGAAAAGATCTCGGGCTAAATCGAAACAGTGATAAGAGGATAATGGCCATGTAGTAGATATATTTATATAGGATGCAGTGCATTATTGACTTACTCTTATGATTATAGAGGATGCACATACTTGATTTTAATTCTCGTACCTTGACATGATACCTTCTTGATTTAACCTGTCAATTGGAGTTATAGATATTGTTTCTTTAGTCTTAGTCCTGATTATACCAAACTAAGCCACTCTCATGATCCACAACATGAACAGAGATATGAACTAAATGAACAGTTAAATGCTTAATCATGTTGAGCGTATATCTACTGATTTATACCTGATTTATTGATGTACAAAATTTTTCTCCAGATTTATACCTAATTTACTGATGTATGAAAGCTTCTCCAGATTTACTCTTGTAGTGCCTTGACCAATGGCATTATATATTCAATAGAACCTATAACCATGAGGTTAAGAACTATAAAACCTCTATGCATTTGGACCACCGTGCAACTTAACGATCTTTTGATGCCGGTTGGATTACCACAGATTTACTCCAGATTCTTTAAACCTAGGTTCACTAGATAAAGCAAGTGTTTTTCATTATGCTAAATCGACAGAAGGAAGTGAATCACTTTTGGATGAACATTTCGATTCATACACTCCCTGAACTTTGATGATAAAGATGATTAGTGATAATGGAATTATTGGAAGAAAGATGATTGGATTCAGATTAAATACTATAGCCAATGAACCTCAGATGAAGTAATGGAGAATCTATTTTGAGATTGCTAAACGGGTGGATATGAATCATGTCTATAAAAAGTGCATGCGACAAAAGTGAGAACTATCAAGGGTAGCCAGTAAAGAAATAGATAGCACTCTAGCAGAGTTAAAGATGGCTATATTAGTATGAAATTTTGACAAGGTAGAAGATTCCTAAAGGTAAATCTAAGAGTGGATACAAGGATAAAGTCAAAAAAATCATGGCATTAATAATACTCGGTTAAATACAATGATAATTGAGTTATGCCCAATGTTGAGTGATATGATTAAGAAAAGACCAAAAGAGTTTGGCTGAATTAATGAAATTATAAGCATATACCCTAATGCTTATAAATAGATTTGGGATATGAGATTTGACAATAGTCTTTGAAAATCATAAGAGATGAAGGAACTAAACATGCTCTTAAGACCTTATACCAGATTTTGCTAGTTCAAGCCCTTTGGACTAGATGTTGTATGGGATGAGTGTTATGAACAATGTCCAAATCTTATGGATGGATAGAATTTGGATGCAACCTGAGTCGACTTGAGATGGTTGACTTTGACGTCATCTTGGAAATAGACTGGTTGTCTCAACACTCTACAAGTGATTATGTGCGTAGAAGAGGTTATCATTCAAGAATAAAACGGCATATGATTTAGTATCATTGGGAGTATGTTGCCTAGGAAGTGAAAGCTGATCCGCTCTATGCTAAAGGCGAAGAGATGCTTTGAAGAGAAATGAGTTGGATATATGGTATCTGTGGTATACGTTACCAAAAAAGCACCACAGATGAGAGATATTGATGTGATGCATAAATTCCCTGATGTGTTTCTTGGAAACTTACCGGGTTATCACCTGATTATGCGACCGAGTTCGTCATCAACTTGTTACCAAGGATGATACTTGTGTCAAAGGCACCTGTAGAGTAGCTCCTATGGAGTTGAAGGAACTGAGATTCAACTACAAGAGTTATTAGACCAAGGTCCTAATTGGCTAAGTATTGCATCATGGGGAGCGCCAATGCAATTCATGAAGAAGAAGGATGGTAGTGTCTGATTATGTATAGACTACCAAGAATCGAACAAGCTCGCGATCAAGAATCGATATCTACTACCTTAGATCGATGACTTGTTTAATAGTTGCAAGGAGCAAAGGTATTTTCTAAGCTTGATCTTCAGTCAAGATATCATCAGTTGAAGAATTTGGATAGCGATATCTCGATGATAGCTTTTAGAATCGAGATTGGCCAATTAGGAGTTCTCAATTATGACGTTTGGATTAACCAATGCCCTTACATCTTTTATGGAGCTGATGAACTGGGTGTTTCATGACATGTTGGATACGTCGATCATAGTTTTCATAGATGATATTTGGGTTTATTCCAAGAATGAAGCAACACATACAACGGATGTTAGAACAGCTTCACAACAGTTGAGAAGTGAAAAGCTTCATGTCAAGTCCAAGAAATATGAGACATGATTAAACAAAATGATCTTCTTAGATCACGTAGCATCATATAAAGGGATTAAAGTGGACCCTATTCAGATAGAAGCAATTATATGCAATATTGAAAAGATAAGAAGTTTCTTGGGTTTAGCTGATTATTACAGACGATGCTTGGAGGACCACCCTAAGATCGCAAAACCTCTTACCAAGCTAACCAGGAAGGGAGAGGAATTTATTTGGACCTATAAGTGTGAAGAATGTTTCCAGATTCTAAGGTAAGGTTGATAGCAACTGCCTTCTTGATCATTTCGGTAACAAGGGAACCTTTTACCCTATACATTGAAGCTTTTGGATTGGATCTAAGATGCGAGATAATGCAAGGTAAATAAGTGATTTCATATGCTTTAAGAAAACTGAAAGAGCATGAAAAGAGTTACCCTACTCATGACTTGGAATTATCGATGAAGAATTATGCAATCAAAACTTCGAGACATTATCTATACGGAGAAGAATGTTAGATTTAATGGGAAGACAAGAGTTTATTTATCCCTTCACCAGAAAGAGTTGAACATGATGATAAAATAGCTGAAATTGCCCAAGGATTTAGACTGTGATATTCAATGTCACCCGAGGAAGGCTAATGTAGTAGCTAAGCCTTAAGCAAAAAAAAAAAAAAAAAGAATTATGAAGTCCAAGGAAGGACTCAGTATAAATGTTGCCTTATGTTTCTGCAGCAACAGATTCAGATTTGGAAAAAGAGTAACATATAATAGAAGGCAGGGATGATCCAATTAAACGAGAACTTATGGATGAACTTATGGAGCAATAATTCCTCGCTTGCGTTCAGTACATTAAAGGTCATCTCTGAATTAATGGATGAAGTAAAAGTAGCAATTTTGTTAGATCTGTATATAAGAACAATGCAATGAGATTTGGAGAAAGAAAAATCAAACCAGACTTATTTTGGATGCGGAGACGGTACTTAGATACAGTAGCAGATTCTGAATACATGAAGATAAAGACTTAGATACTATGAAGAGGATAATGATAAGAGTCCATTGTACTCAATATTCAGTACATACTAGAGTACCAATATGTATCATGACATGAAGAGATTATTTTGGCAGAAAGGGAATGGAAGTGGTTGTGGATAGATGCATGTTTCGGTAATTGAATTATCAGCAAGTAAAGGCTGAAAGACAAAGACCAACATGGCTACAACAATAACTATCAAAGCCAGTCTAGAAGTGAAACTGCATTACAATGAACTATGTCACTGATTTGCCACTGACTCCTAGATCCGTTGACGCAGTATGGGTGATTGTTGATCGCCTTATGAAGATAGCTCATTCCAGTGCTATACGACCTCGGTATGCTTTGGAGCGGCTAACTAAGCTATATATGGATAGTATTGTCAGATTGAATGGTATGCATGAGAGCTTAGTGTCGGCTAGAAGTTCATGCTTTGTCTTGAAGTTTAGAGAGGATCTATAAGAAACAATGGGAACAAAGTTGAAGTTTAGTACCGCATTTTACCTTAAATCGACAGACAGTCGGGGCGAACTATACAATTTCTAAGAGATATGCCCCGAGTTTATGAAATTGATTTCAAGGAACTTGAGTTGAGAAGTTACCGTGAATTGAAGTTGCTATTAAGCTACCATGTAAATGTTACCTATCAAACATGGTACGATAGAAATGTCAAATTCCTTTATTTTGGAATAAAGTTGGTGAATGAAGAATTTTGGAAACCTAAGTCTAATGAAGAAAACAATCGAGTGGCAGACAAGATCAAAGAAAAGGGGTAGGATAGCTCAGGATTGTCAGAATAGACACCAAGACCTTGAGTTCGCCATAAGTGACAAAGTGTTTTTGAAGATATCACTTATGCGCAGTTTGAAATGATTAGACAAGAAGGAAAGTAGAATTCTATATATGCGTCGAATCCTATAAACTTTGGAGAGACGTAGAAAAGTTGCATATCAATTAGCGTTACCGCTATCCATGTCTAGTGTGCATGATGTATTTCATGTGTCTCTATTGAAGAAGTACATTGGAGATCCATATCAAAAGAATTGACCACGGAGTCACTGGATTAGATAGAATGTTTAACTATTGAAGAGGTATCGGCCAAGTTCACTAGTTGGAAGGTACAATGTTTCCAAAGCTGGGATAATTATTATATGAAGATAATCTGACAAAGACAAGACGTGGAGAAGAGTGCATAGGAGGAATAAGATGCAATGCGAAAATAGAATTCCCACCTATTGACTCCGAAGTAAATTCAAATTTTGAGGACAAAATTTATTTTAAGGATGGGGTAGTTGTAAGATTCGTACGTTTAAAATTTTAAGGACCAAATTCATTTAAAGGATGGGGGAGTTGTAAGATCCGTACTTTCAAATTTCAAGGACGAAATTTCTTTTAAGGGTGGTGGAGTTGTAAGACACGCACGCCACGAACCCGGCCTAACCTTACATTTCGTGTCGTAAACCGTCTACATATCATGGTTGAGCCAAGTGGACCAAGTGTGTGAAAAACCCAAGACCCAATATGAAAATTTACACAAAAACAGTCAAAATGAGGGTAGGGTCGCATGTTTTAATAGGCAGGTCCGACCCTCCCATCGACCCTCAACCATGGGTCGCAGGGTCTATGAATTGTCCGACCCTCCCATCGACCCTCGGTATTCGGGAAAAACAGCACGAACCAAAAATTAGGAAACCTTCCTAATTTCGATTGGAACCTTTCCTAAACTCAATGGGACTTATTTTGGGAGGCTTTTCCCTATAAATAGGACGTCCCTAAGCCTCTTTCAATCCTTTTACAACCCTAATTGGAATGAGAGAAAGATAAGAGAAGGAAGAGAAGAAGAGAAGAAAAACTTGAAGAAAAGGCTAAGGAAGAAGAGGAAATTCAGAGGAACTCTGAATCTCAGCAAACCTAAGATATGAATACATTCCCCATGATTTATTTAAGACTTTAGAATGGTTTATGAAGAGGGTATGACTTTAAAGAAACCCAAATCATCCATCTATGGTTTCGTTTCAATGGAAACCATGGAGGAGATCATTAAAACCATGTAGGTGAATAAAGTATAGTTCTAAACCATAGAACATGTATAGAATGGATTGTGGAAGTAAGCCATAGGACCCAACCATGAAAGAAAGAACGAAATCTGATATTTTCGACTCAAACCATGGAGGGTCGCACCTAGGGTCGATGGCAGATCCGACCCTAGCATCGACCCTCAGTGTTCGAGAAGTTCAGATTAGAGGGAGGGTCGCACCCAGGGTCGATCATGACTCCAACCCTACCTCCGACCCTCAGTTAACAGAATGGTTTTTAAATTCTGAATAAATTCTAATTAAATTTTATCGGCTTTGTTAGGTCTTCTAGCAATATAATAACATTATAAATGTGATTCTAAAGTTTGGAAGAGTATCTATTAGCAAGCTAAGGTGAGGGAACAAGACCTAAACTAATTGGTTAATAACAAACTATTTTTATTTCTTGAGTCCAATACCATGATTGTGATATGCATGTGTGCTTGTAATGTGCATTCAACATGTCATCCAATATTTCTATTGTTACTGTTCATGTATATTTAAATTTATTGATTATAACATGATGATGTTGATGATGGTAGGAATAGGCATGTGAATGTTTGTGTTTGGCTGGTGTACATGGTGCGGGTATGGATGGTATCAATCGGTACTTCGATGCCGTTCTCATCGGGGTATATTGTGCCATGTTCTATTCAAGTCATGTCCACTAAGCAAGTGTTAGGGTGCTTGATGCGAGTGGAGCATCAGGGGGAGGACATGACATTGTGGTTCAGCCTGGTCACCAGACTCTAGCTCTATCTCTACTCAAGTCATGTCCACTAACATCGTCGTATCGCCATTACCTTAGCGGAACTAATATGTCGTACGGCATCAGGGGGGGACGTGGCATTGTGGTTCAGCCTGGTCACCAGTCCCTAGCTCTATCTCTATGGATGTATTGAGGGATGCTGAGGTGGGGCCTTGGATACATTGTTTAACATTAAGGTTGGTTAGTTGTGAGCCTTGTTTGCAAGCCCTCGCCAACAGGGGCTTACTTGTAGGTATGGCCAACCGGTACAGCCATGCCGTTTTCATGGGGTGTATATTGTCCATGTGGGTGCATGTGGGGCGAAAGTATCATTTTCATTGGGCGTTTCCACACACTCGTGTATAGAGGTGCGGAGGCCACCTATCTATAGCACATTACAAACTTATATACCAGACTAAAGATATGAATTGACTGCATGCATATGTATTGTTGCATTGTTTTGTTTACTCACTGAGCTCAAGTTGCAGAGCTGACCCTCGCGCGCATAATTCTTTTTAGTTTTTGATGTTGTAGGTACTATGATTGAAGATTATGTCGGCACGCCAACATATGAACATGTGGAGGCTATGAATGAGCAAGCTGTGGAGAACGAACATGGTTCGTTAAGCAAGCGTTTCAATGGTGGATACATTTAGTGTTTAGTTTTCGTATTTGGATATTGTAATATGTATTAAATTATGTTTTGGTTACATGGAAATAAATGGAATACTAATTATTTATCATGATTAGACCTCAGTTCATTATCTGTAAGACTTCTGCTATTTACATTATTACCTCTGATTAATGTGGAATGTGTTTTGGTTTATCATATGTGGGATAGCCTATTTTGAGATCCTGGTTGAACCGTTGATTTATTGACGATTCATCACACCATTCTGAATAGTGCAGAATTGGGGTCTGGCACTTTAATAGATTTCTTCCCCTTAGTCTTACCATAAATCTGAATAGCCTTTCCTTTCTCTGTGAGAGGGCAGTATTGTAAAAAGATGGCAGTAGGAGCAGTAGGCAAAGTAGGAAAAGGAATGGGCAATGGTGGTGTTATTATGTGGTAGGGTGATGGAGGTGAGGGTTGTGGAGTTGGTGGGTTAACATAGGATGGTGGTGATGATGGTGTAATAGGATGGGATAGTGGTGAGGGTTGTGGAGGAAGTGGAGGGATTAAGTCAGATGGCAAAGTAGACAATTGTTAGAAGAGAAAATGTAGCTTATTGATAAGTAGAGGTATATCATCAGTAAGTGGGATAGCAGGTGAGCGATGTGGATTAGGTTTATAAGTTGGTGGCAGCAATAGAGAATTAATCTTTCTCAGAGTGTCAAAAATAGTCAGTGACTGGGAGGAGGAGGTGGCCCATTGGTCATTATTAATGGTGTTAAAAGGAGCAGTAGGAGTGGGAGGATGGTGAGAGTCAAGGTTGTCAACAGATGATGAGTTTGGTGAATTACCCCCTACACCAACATTGGATGGCATGGCTGTATCAGCACTTGAGGAGGTTGATGACAATTAAAAATAGTGCTTATGAACATTAGGGCTATAAATGCTGGTCAGTGACTACACCAAGAACATCAGGGCTATAAATGCTGACATCGTGAATTCTAGAATCTGGAGTTGAAATTAAGCGGTCACATCGTGTACAGTCATGTCAAAGCCATCTGCACTCATAACAAAATAGTGGTAACCATTCAATTTTAACCATGATTGTGGACTGGTCACCATTCTGACATTGAACTTTCCAACGAACAGGTAATAGTTTGGTGATATCCAAAGTAACACGTACTTGTAAATAGTGGATTCATTTCCCTCTTTGAACACCCCATAATTTCAGGGCCAGAGATAGCTCACTAATAAAGGCTACTTGTTGATGGGAAAATTCTAAATTAAAAAGTGGAGCAGGCACTTCATGGAATTGAAGCCAAAACTCTTGAGTATTGAAAGCATATACGCCACTCTCCGACCATCTTCCCAACAATATAAGAGTACCAAAAACAGTCCAGGGTCCTTCAGTGAGCACAATTTGCAAATCCAATTCATGCTTGAATTTGAATAGAAACTTCTGGTCATGATATTCTGATACTTCTACCAGAAATTTGCAATGCCACACAATAAGAAGCCCCTCTAATACTGCTTGGTCCAGTATGGTTTTCTTGGTAAAATAAACCCTACCAAAGTCGTTAACAGAGAAAGTGAACGAGCCTTTTCAAAATAGTCAGCAACAACAATGGGTTGGGAATTGGCCTCCTCCAAATGTTCTCGTGCATTGACATTATGATGCGATGTTGGCATTCGACCAGTAGTGGAAGTGGCCATCCTTTTCTTTGGTGTAGGCATAATGTACCATAAGTTTGACCTAAACCAAGATAATGACTGATAGATTTAACAAGGCGAGCATACTGAGCTTCAGCCTTGTTGGAGCGGAAATGAACTGGGTCATGAGCCCTAGGCACATTAGTACGAGCCATGTTATCTGCCAAAACAAAGGAAAACAAATAATAGATCAGTAATGGTGAAAAACCCAAAAATTTCGGCATTATAATGGCATAAATTGGTCAGAAGCCTCACTTTTCACCCAAACACTTGGGTCGGAGGACTTACATAGGTTCTAAACCATCCTGTAAGGCTCATACAGTTGAAAATTTAATTTTGAAAGATTGAATTTGAAGAAATTTCAATAAATTCAAAAATTTTTGAAAATTAGGTCAAAAATGGAAAATTTCAAGTTTCTCGATAACCAACCGATGAAACTCGAATATTTTTTAGGGCTTTTGTCCATTGGGTGACCAATAGCAAAAGCCCCTAATAAAAATTAAATTTTTACGATTAGAAAAAGTTTAATTTGAAGAAAACGATGTTAATGGACAAAAACCTAGTTTAGAAAGCTTTAAAAATGTGAAACAGTAGAGAGCATACCTGAAGAGAAGGAGTGGGAGTCACGAATGGATGATATGATCACCAAACACTAGGGGTCGATACTGTAGCAACTCAGGGAAACGGGTTGAGTTGGAAGAAAGGAGAAAGAATGGGAAATGAATCCAAAATCGGGTTTAAAAACCTGATTCTGGATGGTAGGGTCGCATAATTCGACCAAAATGTGCGACCCTACGTAATGTGCGACCGTACGTCAGACCCTACCATCGACCCTAGGCTCTCGGTGATCTGACAGAGAACCATGGGTCGGACCTAGGGTCGGACATATACCGACCCTACAATCAACCCTAGGCTCTTGGTAAGCTGACAGTGTTTATCAGGGTCGTATACCCTAGGGTCGCATAAGGACCGACCCTACCATCGACCCTACGATGGAAAATACAGTATTTTGTTAGACTGATCTGAAAATTTTGAAATTTATATTGATAAGTTGGATTTTTCACTTGAGAACAACTTATATTGATTGCTTTACATGTGCTATGATTGTTTACAGACACTACCACCACCAGCATATGAAATGGTTGGGCGAAGAGTGACCAGACAAAGTCGTAACCCAATTCCACCACCACCACCTGTGGAGGAAGACAACCATGTAAATCCTGAAGCATAGGAGAATCTGAATACGGTACCACCAATAGCTAGTGGCCAGGAAATTCCTACAAACTTGCCAGCCCCACCTATGGATTTGGCTACAGTCGTAATGAACTTGGCACAACAGCTGCAGCAAATACAGCATGTGCAAGTCAATATGCAAGCTGCTATAGGGATGGCTTTTTCGGCTGCCCATACAACGCCTATGCCAACAGGGCACGCCAGCACAGTACTGGAGGGAAGTAACACGGTACGCCATGCACCTCAAACACCAGTCATGCAAGCCCAAGTACAGAATCCTGAGGTAGCTCAAGGCAATTACCAGTATCAACCACCTATGTATGGGGCCTATGCTCCGTATCAGCTGGACCACTCCCGACTGATCGAGTGGTTTGTAAAGATGAAGCCCAAAGAATATAATGGTAAGCCAGCAGATCCTTTGTGGCCAGCACACTGGATTGATGAAATGAAAATAAATTTTATAATGATGATGGTAAATGAGGAGGAGAAAGTACTGTGTGCAACCTTTATGCTGAAAGGCAATGCATACCACTGGTGGAAGTCCACTCGGACTTATCTGTTAACTAAGCACGCCCAATTGACCTGGGCTATATACAAAGAGGCATTCTTTGAGAAGTATTTCCCTAGAAGTTTTAGAGATTCTATGGAGAGAGAGTTCCAGAGTTTATATCAGGGGAAAATGACCGTAGATGCATACCAACAGCGTTATGAAGAGCTATTTTTCTTTGCACCAGCAAGCATGCAAGAGGAATATACTAAGACCAGAAGGTTCATCATGGGACTCAGGGGGAGCATCCGTGAGCATGTTCTGGGCTTGGAAAAGAAAGTTTACAACAAAGCAGTACAGATTGCTCGAGTAATAGAGTCGAGCCAGAAGGAGAGCTACGTTGCTCAAAATAGGGGTATTAAATGGCCAAACGGAAATTCATACAACGAAGGGAATACTAGGATATTCAAACCCTTTCGTACTCAAGGCTTTAATGCTGCAGCCAAGACTACTCCAGCAGCTCAACCGCAACAAAGCAAAATAATGAAGGACTAAAATGCTATAACTGCAATCAAGTGGGACATTATTTTAGAGAATGTCCTAAGCCCAGGAAGCAACTACAGCAATGAAGAGTTTATGCTGTTACATCTGAGGATGCTACAGCATCACCTGATTTGGTCATAGGTATGACCTGAACCTTTCATTTTGTGTTACATTGTGTGAGCATGTAGACTAAATTAAAACAAATCACAGGTATCGTACCTATTAATGGCATACCCGCTAGGGTACTCTTTGATTCTAGAGCTACTCATTCTTTTATATCTGTGTCATTTGGAAAGAAGCTGAATCTATCCCTCAAATCTTTAGACTACAAACTGCTTGTACGATCGCCTATAGGATTAGAAGTGGAATTAGAAAAGGGCTATGGACCATGTCCAGTTCTTATTGACGAGAAGACTTTGGATGCAACCTTGATTCAACTTGAGATGGTAGACTTTGACGTCATCTTGGGAATGGGCTGGTTAGCTCGACATTCTGCAAACCTATGTGCAAAGAAGGAGCAGAGTTTAGTTTTAAGGGAACCAAATTTCCCCATAAACGAAAACTCATCCTCTCTGCATTGATGGCTAGGAAATGCCTCGAGAAAGGAGGAGTTGGGTATTTAGTATCAGTGGTCGACCTCAACAAGGAAGCACTACGAATGGAGGATATTGATGTTGTGTGTGACTTTCCAGATGTATTTCCTAAAGAACTACCAGGACTACCACCTGACCAAGCGACAGAGTTCGTTATAGACCTGATACTCGGAGCCACACTAGTATCTAAAGCACCTTATCGAATGGCTCCTACTGAACTGAAGGAATTGAAGGTACAGTTACAAGAATTATTGGACAAGGGTTACATCAGACCTAGCATATCACCATGGGAGCGCTAGTATTATTTGTAAAGAAGAAGGATGGTACTGTTTGACTGTGTATAGACTATCGGGAATTGAATAAGCTGACAATCAAGAATCGGTACCCATTGCCTCGGATCGATGACTTGTTCGATCAGTTGCAAGGTACCAATGTGTTCTCCAAGATCGATCTTCGGTTAAGATACCATTAGTTGAAGATTAAGGACGGTGATATTCCAAAGACAGCATTCAGGACAAGATATGGACATTATGAATTTTTAGTCATGTCTTTTGGATTGACTAACGCACCGCAACCTTTATGGAACTCATGAATCGGGTATCCCGTGATATGTTGGATACGTCAGTCATTGTGTTTATTGATGATATAATGGTCTACTCCAAGGACAAGGAAACTCATGTCATGAATCTAAGAGCCGCTCTATAGCGATTAAGGAAAGAGAAGCTTTACGCCAAATTTACAAAGTGTGATTTTAGTTAAATGAGGTCGCTTTCTTAGGCCATGTTGTATCCGTTGAAGGAATTAAAGTGGATCCTAGCAAGATTGAAGCCATTGTGAAGTGGGAAGCATCAAAGAGCATTGCAGAAATTAGAAGTTTCCTAGGTCTAGCTGGGTATTATCGATGATTCATGGAAGACTATTCCAGAATTGTCGTAACTCTCACCAGTTTGACTAAGAAAGGAGAAAAGTTTGTTTGGACTGATAAATGTCAGAGAAGTTTCCAAACATTGAAGGCTAGATTGATATCTGCTCCGATCTTGACTATTCCTATTCAAGGACAACCATTATCTTGTATACTGATGCATCGGGCTTGGGTTTAGGATGTGTACTTATGCAAGGAGAACAAGTAATTGCGTATGCCTCAAGACAACTGAAGACACATGAGAAGAACTATCCCAATCATGACTTGGAATTAGCGGCAGTAGTATATGCGGTCAAGATATGGATACATTACTTGTACGGAGAAAAATTTTAGATTAAATCAGATCATAAGAGTCTCACTTATCTTTTTAATCAGAAGGAGTTGAACATGCGACAAAGAAGATGATTGGAATTATTAAAGGATTATGATTGTGATATCCAGTATCATCCAAGAAAGGCTAATGTAGTTGCAGATCCGCTAAGCAGAAAAGCAATGATAAAATCTCAAGGAGAGGTTAACACAACTGCAGCAATGTGTACTATAGGAAAAGTGTTCAATTACAGTAATGAGCAATTCGTGATAGATGCACCGGGTAAATCAACCTACCAAAGGTTTATTCATCGGTTTTCAAATATGTTCGCAACGTTGAAGATTGTACCTGATATAATTGATGAAGTGAAAGCAGCTATTAGATCAGACCCTAATCTGAGAACGATACAAGAAGACATCGAAAAAGGTAGGACAATTCCTGAGTTCACCTTAGATGATGGAAAGGTACTAAAGTACAAAGGAAGAATATGTGTTCCTCAAACAAAAAATGTGGACATTAGACACCGACTAATGAAGGAAGCTCATACCACCGCCTATTTAGTAATCCTGGAAGTACAAAGATGTATCATGATTTGAAGAAATTATATTGGTGGAGAGGAATGAAAGCAGATGTAGCTAAATTCATGTCTCAATGCCTAAATTGTCAGAGGGTGAAGGCTGAACGACAAAGACCTACAGGACTATTGCAACCGCTTCCAGAACCAGCATGGAAATGGGACTGCATCACTATGGACTTCGTTACCGGGTTACCATTGACTCCTCGAGTAGTTGACGCGGCCTAGGTGATTGTAGATCGTTTG
The DNA here is from genome assembly GCA_028583415.1 of Protea cynaroides. Classification (NCBI taxonomy): domain Eukaryota; kingdom Viridiplantae; phylum Streptophyta; class Magnoliopsida; order Proteales; family Proteaceae; genus Protea; species Protea cynaroides. Next base: position 8,623,302 of record CM053269.1, read on the forward strand.
ACTAAGACAACTTGATTTATAGCAATATGACCATAGTATACCCTGGAGTGGTTAGCCAAGCTATATGTGGATAACATTATCAGATTACATGCTGTACCTAAAAGCATTGTATCCGACAGAGACCCACGCTTTACTTCAAAGTTTTTGGAAGGATTGCAAAAGGCTATGGGTACAACGTTGATGTTCAGTACTGCATTCCATCCTCAGATAGACGGACAGTCGGAGCGTACCATTCAAATTTTAGAAGACATGTTTCGAGCCTGTGTAATTGATTTTAAAGGATCATGGGATGAGAAACTACCATTGATCGAGTTCGCCTATAACAACAGCTATCAGGCTACTATACAGATGTCACCTTATGAAGCACTTTATGGGAGGAATTGTGGAACTCCTTTGTTCTAGAATGAAGTTGGTGAACGTAGCATCGTTGGACTAGAATTTATTGAAGAGACTTGTTGAGTAGTCAAAATTATCAAGGAAAGAGTTAGAACGGCTCAGAATCATTATAAACAGTATGCAGATACTCGACACAGAGACCTTGAATTTGTCATAGGTGATAAGGTATTCTTGAAAGTAACACCTATGCGGGGTTTAAAACGATTCGGATAGAAAGGGAAGCTATGTCCGAGATATGTCGGGCCATATGAGATTCTAGCGAAACATGGAAAAATGGCTTATCTGTTAGCACTACCACCATCTATGTCAAGTGTGCATGATGTATTTTATATCTCCTTATTAAAGAAGTACGTTAGAGACCCAACGCACGTTTTGACAGCAAATCCACCAGATCTAACTAATGATTTGACATTCGAAGTAGCACCAACTAAAATCACTAGTCAAAAGGTTCAAAGTCTACGTAACCATGTCATATACTATGTTAAAGTCACCTGGAGGAGCCGAGATATCGAAGAGATCACATGGGAAGAAGAGAATGCTATGCCGAAGCAATATCCTCACCTTTTCGACTCGGAAGGTATGTACAAATTTCGAGGATGAAATTTTTAATAAGAAGGGGGGAGTTGTAAGACCCGTATCAAACTAACCGGTCTTACCACCTTGTACCAGGTCTACCTATTATGGCCGAGCCAAGTGGACCAAGTGCGTGAAGAAAATCACAAGACCAGGTATGAGTCTGACCCAAAAATAATAAATGTGAGGGTATGGTCACATGCCTAAATAGGTAGGGTTGACCCCACCTCAACAGAAGTCCAACCTATGATTTTCTAGTCGTAGGTTGCATGACTAGAAAAACGTAGGGTCAACGGATCCTGCGACCCTATGTCCGACCCTACGATGATAGATAGAAACCGTAAATTAGGAAACTTTCCTAATTCCAAGGGGTTCTTTCCTAAACTCAATGAGACTTATTTTGGAAGATTTTCCTCTATAAATAGGACATCCCTTAGCCTCTTTCACTCCTTTTAGAACCCTAATTGAAATTGAGAAAAGTGAAGGAGAAGGAAAATTAAATAAAAGACTAAGGAAGAAGAGGAAGTTCAGAGAAACCTCTGAATCTCAGCCAACTTCAGGTATGAATCTAAGTCCCTTCATAAAGTAAAAGCCTATAACAGATTAAGAAGAAGTTAGGATTAAGAGAAACCCAAATAATCCATCCATGGACAAGTTTCAAAGGAATCCATGGAAGTAATCATCATAGGCAATGGAAAGTGTGTAAAAATCATAGTTCTGAGCCATAGAACAATCTTAGAATGGACCTACAAGACCACAGGACGGACCACATGCCCTCGAGAAGTCTCAGGGATGGTGTGGTCGCACATAGGGTCGATTGGTAACCGACCCCACGTCCGACCCTACACCCTAGGGTCGATTGGTTACCAACCCTAGGTGCTGCCCTACCTGCGACCCTACGATTTCAACTAGTCTAAATTTGTTGGAATTAATTCTAATTAAAATTCTATCGACTTGTTAGGCCTTTCTAGTGATTTAAAGGTGATTCATAAAGCTTGAAAGAGGATCTACACTCAATCAAAGGTGAAGGAACAAGACCTAAACTAATTGGCTAACAATAAACTGTTTTCATTTATTGAGTCCTATACCATATATGATTCTATGATTGTATGATTGTAATGTGCATATCACATGTCATCTACTATTCTTGTTATTACTGTTCATGCATATTTAATTCAGTTTATTTACAACAGGATGATGATGATGATGCTAGGAATAGACATGTGAATGTTTGTGTGAGGTTAGCGTACTTGATGCGAGTGGGGCATCAAGGGAAGTGTGATGCGGTGCTGTCCTCAGCACTTTAGCCCTATCTATACTCAAGTCTTGTCCACTGACATCGTCGTATTGCCATTACCTTAGCAGAACTATTACGTCGTAGGGCATCAGGGGAGGTGGTCTCGCACCGTGTAGTCTCTAACTCTACCGGGGGGCCTTAGATTTATCTCTATGGACGTACTGAGGGATGCTAGGGTGAGGCCTTGGATACACTGTTTGACATTAGGATTGGTTAGTTGCGAGCCCAATTTGTAAGCCCTCGCCAATAGGGGCTTACGTATTGGTATGGGTAGAGCATCAGGGGAAGTGTGATGCGGTGCGGTCTAAGCACTTTAGCTCTATCTCTACTTCGTGGTGGGGTGGATGTGGACGATAATGGGGTTTGATCTATTGGGTGGGCTTACACACCCTGTGTATAGAGGCGAGGCGGCCACCGAACCTTTCTGTATCACATTGCAAACTTATGAACCAGACCAAAGATATGAATTGAATGCATGCATATGTTTGTTGCATTGTTTTGTGTGCTCACCCTTTTGACGTCGAATGATTTTAGTTGATGATGTAGGTACCACGGTTGAAGACTATATGAATGCTCCTATATATGGACATGCGCCAGCGATGGACGCTGAAGTTATGGTGTAGTCGAATGATTTGTCATGCGAGTGCAACTCTTGTGTTTTCAATTAGAATTTTATTCAATTTATACAGACGATGTAATTGATTAAATATTTTATTTTATGTCTTAGTCAATGGAGAATAATTGGATAATTTATTATTTTATAATTGTTAAACTCTCAGTTCATTAGTATAAAGACTTCCGCTATTGTGTATTTACTCTGATTATTGTCGTGGATGTGTATGGTTTAAGAAAATGGACACAGCCTATTCGAGATCCTGGTTGAACCGTTGGTTAATTAGCGGTTCATCACACCATTTTGAATAGTACAGAATTGGGGTGTGACATAGAGAGTAGACACATTAATAGACACAAAACAGGGAGTACAATACACAGTAGGATATTGAACTATAGATAATTCTAGACACAAATCTGAGAGTACTCACAAAGTCGATGCAATGAAATAAAAACCAAATATATAAGACCCGCACCCAAAATCCCCACCCAAATCGGATTTCCACTGTGTCGAGTCTTACTAGGTTAACCCTTGGTAGACAGTTGACAGTCGAAAGCTAAATAAAGATAATAGGGTCAACATGAGATCATTCAATAGGGGTGGTGTGCGCAAGGGAGGCCTTAGATGCCTTCATGCTCAAATCCATTGAGATAGACCAACTTGACCAAGCTCGGGGCATCTTTTTAGCCTAACCAAAGGATCTGCCAAATGGAACACCACCCGATAGACTACCCCGCTTAGTGTACAAGTAACACGTGGGAGAGACACTCTCTCCTTGAGATTCTATAAATAGGGGACTCCAATCCTACATTTCACTCCGTGGACATTGGGATTCGTGGAAGAGGCCTTGGGGAGTGCGAAGGAGCTCAAGCTTATGCCTTAGCTTCTCTCTTGTGAGGTAAGTCCATCTTTTCCTCTCTCTTCCCCTCGTTCAGCACTAATGGGTAACCTAATGTGAGACACTTCACCTTAATGGTCACCATTAATGATGTAAGCCAAACCTAGTATCATAGGTGATTCATTCCTTGGTTAAGAATCCATATCACTCTCTCTTCTCCAGCTCTATGTAGTGAATCACTCCACCATTAATGATCCCCATTAATGAATGGTATCCTACACCACAAACCAAGTTTTGCATTAGAGTTTCGAGAACACCAATGGCTTTAATACGGGTAGGAACAAGTTTTGCACCGAGCATTGTAGTAGCATGGAGGTGGTGACCAAGTCCCCAACCATGGGAAAGCCCTTCCTCTGGTTCATATCCAACTCTGGATATCAATTGGAGGCTTGGTCCGGAGGCTAGGTCAGGGCCACTGCTTCTGTGGAACTAAATGAATCTTGACTTAGATAGTGTCATACCAAAGTAAGGCGGAGGCATAACCAGAGGGAACACCATCAGCCACTGTCTCAGCCTCGTTTTGGGTAATCTTAGTAAAAAGGATCTATCAGAGGGTAAGCATAGGAGGCACATCCTCCAGTGAGCATCGAAACTCCGAAGACCACCGGGGCACATTCTCCGATAGTATTCCAGAGTCCCCATGCACTTGGAGATCTGTATGCCTTAGGCCTAGTCGGAGATTACTACCCAGGAGGAATACCATCTAGCATTGCCCTCGAATCACATCCCATCTGCTCTCGGTAACGAATAGGAAGTTTTTCAAAGGATGTACATGATGGCACACCATTCGTCACACCCTCCGGTGTCTTTGAATAACTGGACCAACATGCTAAGTGTTGTGGCAAAGGGAAGAACTAGAGGTTATACCATCCAGAGCTTCCATCCATATTTGGCTCTGTCAGCCAGTAAACCTAGCTAGGACATTATGGGACCAACCCTTGGGTTACCAACTTATCTAGGGAACCATGTATGGACAACTAGAACCTGTCCATGCTAATTTAAAAGACATGAAAGCCAACCTAATAAAACTATTAGCATAATGTAGGTATTATGACATTGATTAGAGGCAAAGCTACCTATCAGATTCAAGGTTCAACAGCACCCTTGGTGCCTATAGGTAAGGGGTATGCATTTGCATAACAACTATAACTATGTATATTTGGAATGTATGCATGGCCATGTATGATGGTGACCGTAATGTACGGATACCCAAGTGAGGGTGATGTGCGGAAGCACGGACCATGTTGGGAAGTGCTAGTACCTTAGTAGAGGCAAGAATAACTATGGGAGTGGGAAACCTGGGGTCTCTGTTGGGGTACGACCTTGTTAAGGATAACCATGTATGATGGTTCATGTGATGTGCGATACTCGGAGGGCGATGGATGAAACATGAATCAGGTTGGATTGCTAGCACTCTAGCGGGGACATGACATACCATGGGAGTGAGTCAGGGGTTTCTGTTGGGGTGCGGCATTATTTATTTTACGCACATACCATGTCTTGCTTGTTTCATGTATGATGGGTATGATTGGTGATGATTCAGATTGATGAGATTAATGTATGGGCTTGGTGACTCTGTGTTACAACCAACACTCTAGTGGGGGCACGGTGGTCTATGGGAGTGGTGTCGGGGGTCTCTACTAGGGTGTGACCCCCTTTACTTTATGTAGTTCATGCATCATCTATTACCCATGCTTGTATGTCCTGTGCTTTAGCGGGGTGACTTACCAAGAGAGGGGAGGTTCGAGTGTTCAGGAAGGGGGCATGCGATTATGTTTAGGAGGAGGAGGTATGGTCCGAATAGATCTCTGCTGGAGTGCAGCTGAGAGCTTGGGGCATTCATACTTTGATGAGCATTGTTGTCTTATTTACTTTCTTGTTGATCATGAGGTGATGATGATAGAAGTGCATTGATACTCGACTTCTCGCTAAGCTGGGATGGGAGCTGACCCCTCGATATCAAAATTTTTTTTAGCTTTGATTACAGGTACTTTTTCTGCAACTGCTAATCGAATGGAGCCTACTGTGGTGGAGAGCTCATCTCTTGGGGGAGTTCCATTGAGGGATCATCCCAAGGGCTGTTCTTACAAGGATTGCATCTACGGGACCTGATCCAGAGCCTAGCCTATTTCTTCGAGATACTTATAGATAGCTAGTGTTCTAGCCTATCTACAGATGTGACATTCAGATTTACTCTTTGGGATATTATGTAGTAAACAATGATATGATATTGTGGGAATTGTTTTGAAAGACATAACAAACTTATCTATGTTACCATATCAATAGATGACATCTGTTACCCTAATTATGCTTCTGCTATTATTGCAACTCCGAACAAGTGTATAGATGGGTTGAAATTGAAGAGGTTTGCTGATTGCCTTAGAGGAGGAGTGCAAGCCATTGTGAAGTCTTAAGGTCATACCACCTATGCAAGTGTTATTCAAACATCCAAGGTGGTGGAGGACAGCCAAAGGAATGAGTACCAAGCACATTGGAAAGACAAAGCAATAACTTTAGATATCAAGAGAGCGAGTATCTTCACAAGCAAATACAACGCCAAGAAGCTGTTCAGAACTACAGCTATGAAGAAGGCAACCACCCAAGTTCCTGTAAAGAAGTATACTGCCCCTGCTTTTACTGACTCCACACCTGATCTAGTGAGGTGTTACAATTGTTAACAAGAGGGACACATTTCCAGTTACTTCCCTTACCCTTCGAAGAAAGGACTACAGCAGGGCAAGGTTTATGCTACAATGGCAGAAGATGCCAAGAACTCCACCAGTGTGGTTATAGGTATTTCTCTCTCACAATAGTTAAACTACTATGCATGAATTGAGAATGTTCTTGAAGTATCAGTAAAATTAATAAATTATGTACCACTAGGTACCATATCCATATCTAATCTGTCGGCTCGAGTACTCTTTGACTCGAGTGCTACCCATTCTTTTGTGTCACCCTCTTTCGTTGAGATATTGGGAACTTCCCCACGACAGATGGAGTCACAACTTATAGTTAGTACGGCATTGGGACAATAAGTGGAATTGAGCTACTATCACGGTATGTACAGAGTCCAAATTGGTGAAAAGCAAATGGAAGCGAACTTGATACTTCTAGACATGTCAGACTTCAATGCGATTTTAGGAATTGACTGGCTACCAGCACATAAGGCCAACGCCCTATGTGCTGAAAGAGAAGTTTCCTTCAATGTCGATGGCAACAAAACAATCGTATTCATTGGAGATAAACTGAAGAAATAGAAGGAACTTTTTATATCTGCCTTATAAGCAAGGAAGTTGTTACATCATGGCTATACTGCATACATTGCATCTGTTATAGATACAATCATAGAAATACCTCGACTAGAAGAACTACGTGTAGTGAATGAATTCCTCTAGGTGTTTTTAGAAAACTTACCAGGATTTCCACCTGACAGAGCAACAGAATTTGTAATTGATTTGCTCCTAGGATTGGCACCTGTATCCAAGGCACCTTATAGGGCGACATCTATTAAATCAAAGGAACTCAAGGTTCAATTACAGGATTTGCTAGATAAAGGATTTATTAGACCAAGCATTTCACTATGGGGAGTGCCAGTCTTGTTCGTCAAGAAGAAGGCAGAAGCGTCAGACTGTGCATTGACTATTGAATAAACTCATAGTCAAGAATCAATACCCTCTACCCAGGATCGATGACCTATTCGATCAACTGTAAGGAGCATTAGTATTCTCAAAGATTTATTTACTATCAAATTTTCACCAAGTGAAGTTCAGAGAATCTGATATTCCAAAGACAGCCTTTAGAACCCGATATGGTCATTATAAATTCAGGGTTATGTCATTTGCGTTGACAAATGCTCTGGCGTCATTTATGGAGTTGATGAACAGGGTATTTTATGATTATGTAGATCAGTTTATCATAGTATTCTTTGATGACATCGTCGTATATTCTCGTTCTCCTGAAGAACATGAAGAACACTTGTGAAAGGTTCTACAGTGACTCAAGGAAGATAAGCTATATGTTAAATTGAAGAAGTGTGAGTTTTAGCTAAGGAAAGTGGCATTTTTCGGACATGTTGTCTTAGGGGAACGGATAGCTGTAGACCCCAGCAAGGTCCAAGCAGTGTTTGAATGGAAAACCTTGAAAATAATTACAGAAGTAAGAAGTTTCCTAGGAGTTGCAAGGTATTATCGGTGATTCATTCAAGACTACTTGCAAATCGCTGTGCTGCTAACTCAACTCATGAAGAAAGGACAGAAGTTTGAATGGACAGAAAAATGAGAGGCAAGTTTCCATACCATGAAAGAGAAGCTTGTAATGGCCCCAATGTATTGTATCTAGTAGGAACATCAGTTACATTGTGTACACTGATGGATCAAACATAGGGTTGGGCTATGTACTAATGCAGCATGATCAAGTCATTGCCTATGCGTCTTAACAATTGAAAGAGCATGAGAAAAACTACCCCATTCATGACGTGGAGTTGGTAGCAGTAGTCTTCACATTAAAGATATGGAGGCACTAACTATTCGGTGCCACTTTCAACATCATGTTGGATCGCAAGCGCTTGTTATTTATTCCCAAAAAAATTAAACATGAGGCAATGCTGGTGGTCAGAACTTCTGAAGGATTATGAACAGGACCTACGGTATCACCTGGGAAAGGCTAACATAGTGGCCGATGCCTTAAGTAGAAAATTTATCGGCTCAAGGTTAGAAGAAATGCAAGAGGAAGAAAGAGACGCTTATATGTTCGCACATGTGGTAACCACTCAACTTCCTACCACATCTACCGATGCAAACACAAAAACATTACTTGAAGAGTTGGTCACATTTGTCCTTATACTTTTCAGCGAGCTGAGCTTTGCACCGACCTTGCCAGATCAAATAAAGGAAGCACTTCCAAAGGATCCGTATTTTTCGAAGATCATGATGGAACTGAAGGAAGGTAACCTAGTCCCTAATTTGTGATAAGTGACAATGGATTGCTCTACTTCTGGAAAAGGAATGCATTCCTGAAAGCAATGAAAACATTAAAGAAGCCATCATGGTAGAAGCATATACGACTCTGTACACTATACATCCTGGCAGCAAGAAGATGTATCAGGATCTAAAGCAAAATTTTTGGTAGAAGGTAATGAATGCCGATGTGGCCAAATTCGTCTATAAATGCCTAACCTGCCAATAGGTAAAGGCTGACCACAAAAGACCTGCAGGAAAGATGTAATCGTTACTAGTTCCAGAATGAAAATGGGATCATGTAACGATGGATTTCGTCACAGGTCTACCTTTAATGGCTTGAGCTGTAGACGTTGTTTGGGTAATTGTTGATCGTTTCACGAAGACTGAAAGGTTCATTACTGTTCGCCTACAATACTCTATGAAACATTTAGCCAGATTGTACATTGATAATATTGTCTGGTTACATGGAGTACCGACCAGCATCGTGTTGGAATGAGATCCATGATTCACTTCACATTTATGGGAAGGATTATAGAGTGCAATGGGTATTCAATTGAAATTCAACACAGCATATCACCCATAAATCGATGGCCAATAAGAAAGGACAATCCAAATATTAAAAGATATGCTCAGGGCATGTACATTGGATTTCAAAACCAAGTGGGACAAAAACTTAGCACTTATGGTGTTGACTTATAATAACAGTTACCAAGCTACAATTGGTATGGTTCCATATGAAGCATTATATGGAAGAAAGTGTAGAACCCCATCGTACTGGAACAAAGTTAGTAAAAGAAGAATAGTAGGACCCGACATTTTACAAGAAACCTATGAGAAAGTAGATTTTATTCGAGCAAGAATTAAAGCCACCCAGGCTCAATAGAAGAGTTATGCTGACGTAAGACGAAAGGAATTGGAATTTAAAGTCGATGACAAAGTGTTCTTAAAGGTTTCTCCTTTCAGAGTGGTGAAGAGATTTGGCAAGAAAGGAAAGCTAAGTCCTTGGTATTTTGGACCTTACAAAATTCTAGGGAGGAGTGGAACTGTGGCCAACCAATTGGTACTGCCTCCAGCACTATCAAGTGTCGACAATGTGTTCCACATGTCTATGCTGAAACAGTACATTAGTGATCCAAGAGATGTGTTAACCACCGAAACACCACATTTAAATGATGATTTATCCTATGAAGTTGAACCTTCAAGAATTGTAGACCGAAAGGTATAAGAACTCAGAAACAGAACCATTCTTTTTGTCAAGGTGTTATGGAAGAGCCACAATAAAGAAGAAGCCTCATGGGAGAAAGAAGATGATATGTGGGAGCAATATTTGCATTTGTTCAATGATGAAGGTATGTCAAATTTTGAGGATGAAATTTTTATTAGGGGGGTGGAGTTATAAGACCCAGACCCAAAATTTGGGTCCTAATTTAAAATTTTGTCTTTGCAATAGGTCTTACCATGATGAACGAGTCAAACCAATATGAACTAAAACTATGAATCCCAATGAAGGTAACCTAGAAAAACCCTTCACACCAAAATACTCAAATAGGACTCAAATAAGGGGTCCATCACGACACCACTAAGGTGAGGTCGGATACGTATCGCACCTCCTAGACCAAGACTGGATTGGAAACCAACCCAGTTTTGGACTAGTTGATTGTTTGGTCTACGATCTGGACTATCTCTATAACCATTCAAGATTATGTCTAGGCTCATTATCCTTTGAAATTGGTAAAAAAAGAGGGAAACCCCCAACTTACCATGTTTGGAAACCCAATCCACTCCAAACGTGCATTGAGTATGGAATAATCCATATTCCATCTCCATAGTCAATGTTTAGACAAAAAAATGAGAGAGAGAAAGAGAAGGGAGCTCTGCCATGTTCTGGAGAAGAAGGAAGAAGAAAAGGAAAAGGAGAAAGGGAGAAAGGGAGATGGAGGAAAGGAACCTCTACCACCATTGGAATCATCCACTGGACAGCACTGACACCAAAAACTATAACTGGTATTGATTCCCCTATTCTCTTGTTTCTCTTTAAGTTAAATAAATAGATATGAACCGTAGAAGGAACTCCGGTCATGATTCTCCTGGCAATTGTCTCCCTTCACTAATACTTAGACACATTCAAGGACAAAACTGAAAGTTGGATCAGATTTAATGAAGAATCAAAATCCTGAGAATATTAGAAATGGATGATATTGATTAATAAGTGATCTAAGGATTCTAGACATTGATTAGTTATTAGAATGGATGAGTCATGAACTAAAACCCAAAGAAAACCCCGCCAGGTATTGCTGAAATCAGATCCAAGGTAAAACCAGATCCAGTAATATCAATAAAATGGGAAAAGGAATCAATGCCAATAACCTAAGCTAGAATGGGAATTTTAGGGCCAAACTCCTTATTTAGGCCTACAAAAATTCTAGAAAACCATAAGAGAAAAATCGAAGTGTTTTGACCATGTTTGGACGTGCGACCGATGGCACATGCACTTGTGGTCAAGACCGTAGGGTTGATGTCATGTGCCACACGGTGAAATGACCTCGGATGTTGACCATATTTCGTCAGTAGCTCTTCGGGATTTTTAGGAACCTGTTTATGTGTTTATATCCTAGACATCATATGTTTATATATGTATTCTCCTTCATTTTATTTATAACCTATGTTAGATAATATCGATGCTTGCTATTCATGGTCATATGTACTTAAAACCCCTAGGCAGCAAGTGTAGGATGTTTGTCAATAATAACCAGACCGTTAGAAATGCGAATAAATCAATGGATGTGTTTGAGAAAGCAACAGAGACAAACAATGAACTGATGGATCTAAATATTATTACTTTTATTGCTATTAAGGTATGGGAGAACTCTAGGAGAACTACTCGAATCCATATTCTTTAATAAGCTTTGTTGTTTGCCATCTCAGGTAAGGGAATTAGACCTTGCTTGGTAGAATTAGATATATTTGATTATGATGTGTGATGTGATGCAATTGATAACATGCATTGTATGATAACATGCCATCCAATAAATTATTTGTTTGCCCATGTATATGCATCCTTGAGTTTGGGGTCAGTAGCGCCGGTAAGGATTGGAGGGTGAGTGGTATGGGACACTCGCTACCTTTCCCCAAAAGTGACTAACCTATGTTTTGATTTGTAATTTCTAGTTAAGTCAGTAAGGAGGAAGGTGGGTGGTATAGGATGCTTGCTCTACTTCTTACTAGCGTTGCTTTGCAATAACCATGCGTAACTTAGCCAAGTCATGTGGCTTGGACGGGGACGAAAGCTTGGCGACGTTACGGTCTAGTAATTTGGTTAATTAAGAAGACTTAATTAGTTGAACTTATATCACCCTAATAACTATACCCCTAGCCATTAAGGGGTTATGTAGTGGCATGGGTTCAACAAAGGGTGGTATGAACATAGCTGTGATGCTCCCCATACCCGACGTAGTGTAGATGGATGGGTAAGTGGCTGGTGTAATACAGGCATGGGATGAGTTGTGGGCAAGTGGCCAACATAATACGGGCTTGTTCCATAACGACGAACTCATATTTGGGGGATGTTACTATATGCCGAGTGAGGCAGTATTCATTCTGATGGGAGAAGACCCATACAACCAGAGACTCCATGTATGGGTTGTCTTGAGCTGGCACGTACAATTATATACCAGACCATAGTTGTTAATTTATGCATTTGTTTGCACACGTTTAATTTTCTTGCTAAGCTTGGTGGTGGGGCTTACCCTCGTATACACAAACCCTTTTAGATGCAGGTTTGATGAAGATGGAATTCAACATTGCGGATTCTAGTGATGATGATGTCCACAACGAATCATGCGAGTGTGACGATTGTGTCTATGGATAGGCACAATGAACAAATTGATAAACTTCTTATTTAAATTTATTTTATTTAGAATTGGAGGCGTGTTGCCTATAAGAATATTTGGATTAATGGATTTAATTATTATTTACAATGGTTTGGGAACTACTTATAAATTATCATTTAATAATTTAGCTTTTATGGTTATGTTTATTTAGACTTCCGCTATACTCTTGACTTGTAATTTCTTTAATCTGGTAGTGTGGAATTATTATTATCTTTCCTTGTGATGGTATGGTTTATTAGTTGGCATACCATATTTCGTAATCCTGGAAGGGGATTTCCAATGCCCTAATAAGATGTGGAGACCTTATCCATTCCTTAGTACCGATACGTTGGGAATAGGGTGTGACAATAAGTTTTCGAAATGTAACTGCCGACACCCTCTTTTGTATATGAGTTAAATCAGGACTCGATATCTTGTAAAGAACTTTAGCCACCAGTTTTACTTACTGTGTAAATTGAAAAAGTCTTCCACTGTTTATGGTTTGATGGAGATGATGGTATGATGAATGTTAGGTATTTCAAAAGAAAAATTTTATACAGGTTTTCTACGTGTATGTTTTGTATTTTACGTCTGGACCACCAATCCAAACCCACTCCTGGGATGGCTATTACACGTGGTGCTGGGTATTACTGGTTGATCCTGATGGTGTTTTTGTACCTTTGTCTTTCCAACTGGATTTTGCTTGCACCAACAACATAGCAGAATATGAGGTTTGAGTGCGAGGACTTAGAGCGGTGCTGGCCATTGGCATCCAAAGATTGAAGGTATACGGGGACTCTTCCATCATCATTTACTAGGTCAAGGAACACTGAAAAATAAGGGAAGAAAAACACACATCGTACAAGTAGCGGGCACAAGCCTTGGCTTGCAAGTTCACTGAGAGAGAATTTGATTACTTCCTATTGGGTACAAACAAGTACGCAGACACACTGGTGACCTTAGCTTCGATGATTGGGGGTGATCCGAATGAAAAGGTGCAACTGCTGATAACTGAATGGAAGGTACAGCCTACATACATGGATGAAGAGGTCAATACGCTGATAGTAGATGGTCGGCCTTGGTTTGCTCCTATTATGGACTTCATTAAGGAAGCCAAATATCTTGTTGATGCTACACATGGAGAAAGAAAAATCTAAGAAGGTATGCCTCCTAGTTCATATTTTACAAAGACATTCATTATAAGAGGTCCTATGATGGGGTGCAGTTAGTTTGTGTCGACAAAGAACTGGCTCAGCACATTATTGATTAGATTCATGAAGGAATATGTGGACCCCATATGCACGGAGGATGCTTGCTAAGAAGATACTATGCCTGGGGTATTATTGGAATACGATGGAGGAAGACCACATCGATTTCATAAAGAAATATCACAAGTGCCAAATTTTTGCTATTCTCATCCATGTGACTCCCATAGAGCTACACACCTTGAGTTCCCCGTAGTTGTTTTAATCTGGGGTATAGATGTGATCGAGAAGATCAATCCTAAAGCATCCAATGGGCACAAATTCTTCTTGGTCGCCATTGACTACTTTACAAAGTTGGTAGAGGCACAGTCATACACCAAGCTTACCACTAACAAAGTAGCCAAATTCTTGTAGGAGTACATCATTTTTTGGCACAGCATGCCTCATGAGTTAATATCAGATCAAGGTACACACTTCAGGGGTAAGGTGCAAGATTTGTGTAATAAGTTCCACATCAACTAGCACAAATCCTCTCCTTATCGTCCACAGACCAATGGGGCAGTTGAAGCAGCAAAGAAAAACATCAAGGTTATTTTTCAAAAGATGGCATATACCAATACAAACTAGGTAGATAAACTCCCTTTCGCTTTCTGGGCCTACTTCACATTAATAGGGACACCCACAGGTGCAACCCCATACTCTCTGGTTTATGGCATGGAGGTTGTTCTTCCCATTGACTTAAAAGTCCCTTCCTTGAGGACACTTATGGAGTCTAAGATCTCTGAGGCTGAATGGAGGCAAGCGAGATATGAAGAGTTAAATTTCATCGACGAGAGAAAGATGAAGGCAGCAGAAAATTCGAAAAAGTATCAATAGAGAGTCACTGCTGCTTTTAACAAGAGGGTACACTGTAAGACTAGGACTGAAAATTTTGGACCTAATTTGAAATTTTGGCTTTGTAACAAGTCTTACCATAGCAAATGGTTCAAACTAACATAAACTAGACTAATGAAGCTAAATAGATGTAACCAACTTAACCCTTGTACTTAAAACATCAAATCAAGGTTTAATCGAGGAAAAGCCATGAAACCTAACTAGCCTGCCCTCCTTCTTCCTTACTGGCATGGCAAGTCTTTATTAAATAACTCCGATGAGAAGAAAAATAAGGCATTAAGAAACCTTTAGAGGCGACATATTAGAAGATGTCATTGAAATGGAAAGGTATGTTTGAACAAATGTACGTTGATGGGCAGGCTACTATGGATTGTCCGGGTTCTATACCCAACACCTTGCTATTCCTTGTCAGCTTTGGCTGGCATCCCTCTGGAATCCATGGTACAGAATCCTCTTGACAACCAGCTATATGAATGACTAGTAGACATTGGAGACCAGCAACAAGTGGTACCTAGCGTTACCTGTACCTTCTTTCTGATTTGCCTTCCCCTATTCCTAGTTATAACCCCCTACCCCTCAGAGCTATGCTTTGAGTATTGCAGGGAAACCGATATCAAGGTTCGCTGCATAGAGTAGTGGAACAAGCAATGTCGCTATTACAGTACTTTAACAAGGAGGAAGTCATCCGAAAAATAGAGTGGGCACCAACACTAGGCACAAAGAATAAGAAGAGAATGACGCTTCACCGACTAAACCTTGGAAGTGAAGATGAACTAGGCAGGTGCTAGAGGTACAGTGTTGCTACCAACATGTACTATACTTGGTCTGACCCAGAGGTATTGGTGTAGCATTGGCAACTTAGATAGCGATTTCCATAGTAACTTGCATAGCCGGTATCATCTGTTATTGCTTTTGCATCTTACAGGGCCAAATTTATTACAACCGTGGCTAAGGCATTTGGTGGTCCAGGTAGATTGGCTGGGGTGGCCTGGTTGTTCAACCCCTTTGACTTGCTCTAGTCTGATTATTATTATTTGAAATCTACTCAGATGGGTTCTTATAACCCGTTCTTGACCCAGATAGTGGTGGGGTTGGGTTACAACCTCTTCTTAATGCTCAACGGGGGATGGATCAACGTATGGTAGATCTCACTCTGAGTCTCCACGTCACCCAGGAGTATAGCTTTATCTCCTTTTATAGTTACTCTTATTTTTGGTGTATGGCTGTTGTTCTCTTATCTCTGTTAGATTCAGCCCGAGATCCTTCCCTTGACCTCTGTAGCGATTTAGGCGTTACTAGCCATTTTCCTTCTTCCTCTATCACACATCGAGTTCCATATCTTGCGAGTGTCAACTCGGTATTCTGATTTTTCTGCTTACATATGCTACCTTCTTGTTACTGTACTATATCCTTTGTATACTCAGGCAATTGTCCAACTGGTAGACTATACTCTATGTTATTTGTTTATCAGGATACATTTAGATTTTCTTTTTCTTTTATCTATATAAACATATGGTTCCACCTTTTATATGTACATTATTGTCTTATTTAAGTTCTGTCTCAACCAACACAGGTGTTTATGGTGTGTTTGTATTAAGGCTTTTAATTCTAACCTAAATCAGTTCATAGACTTTTATGGAAGTATTCAGGTTTGATGGGTAAGGCCTGAGAGCTCTGATACCAAGTTGTCACACCCCAATTCTGGACTAACCAGAATAGTGTGATGAACCATCAATAAACCAATGGTTCAACCAGGATCTCGTATAGGTCGGGCCCATCCGATTAAACCAGATATATTCCACAAGCATAATCAGAGTAAATAAGCAATAACGGAAGTCTTTAATACTAATGAACTGAGTATCTAACAGTGATAGCATAATTAAATATCCAATTTATCTCCAAAGGTGCTCTAAAAGAAAATCAAAGAATTTTTTTATTAGCACGGTTGATGAACTATGGATATCGCAGAAAGGCTCGCTCAAGTTGGAGAGGAGATACAGCACGTAGAGAACGACCTGCGCGACCGCCGGTTTATCTTAACAGCCTTTTGGAGACACCTGCGCCCGGCGAACCCTGCCGTCGTAGGAGACCGCATGCGCGCGATGGAACAGGGAATAAAGGGCCTCGAGAGGAGGGTGGTCGTAGATCAGCCGCGAAATGAGCAGCAAGAGCTTTTGGTTCAGGCCTCCTCCGCGGGCGAGCGGCCCGACTCTAACAACTAATATTCTCTATACGCAAAGATGACCTATGTAGTTTGTGTAGTTTTAGCTCTAAGAACTAAGATGATCTATATGTAGTTTGCTAAGATGATCTATGTAGTTCGCGTCGGCTTACAAGCGCTTGAGCGCCTCGTTCTAGTCGATTATGTTAAGCTAAGCTAGCTATTATAAACGTGCACCTCATTATATAGTTCATATTACCTCATTATTATATATAAGAAGAAGAGGAGCATTTTTCGTTGAGCTCGCTGTCTTTATGGATGGCCGCGGGGCTCTCTATTTCAACGGTTTCATTTTTGACTTACATATTTCTTTTGAAAATGAATGATGGGTTAAGTAAGAAAGAGTCATGCGATCAAAAAGAAAAAATCGAATAAAGCTAAACCAATATGCGAAGTCGGTTTTTTCTCTAATTGAGACCACGGGTTACGCATGCGCGGAATAGGAATAACCTATTTTACTTGAACGCCCCCGGCGAAGCACCCGGTGGAGCGGAGCGTCCGTACCTGAATCTTTATCGGCTAAACATTGTTGCACTATGATACTATGATATTTATTTGTTTTTTTTTGCTTTTTTTTAGTTTTTTCGTCGACTTTGTTGACGAAACTCCTTTTGCGCTTTCGCGCGGTTGGGCTCCCATCGCGTATGGAACGCTGCGTTTTTTTTGCCACGATGTTCCCGCGGGTCCTTCCTTTGTTTTGTCGGGGCACTCGGGGGGTCCCCCGCAGGACCCCGGAGCGGTCTGCTCGGGAGTTTCCCCGCTTTTTCGCTTCCCGCCCCAAAGGGGCTCCAGCCCCCCCCCTTTCCCCCCCCAAACCCCTTTTTTTGGGGAAATGGTCGATGATCGATGCGTTTAAGGAAAAGCATCACGACAACAGCCAAAGCCATTTTTTTTCCCCTTTTTTTTTTTTTTTTTTTTTTTTTTTTTTTTCCCCTTTTTCCCTTTTTTTTTTTTTTTTTCTTTTTTTTTCTTTTTTTTTTTTTTTTCGCATGGAATTTTTTGACAATCTCTACCCCAAATTTTTTACTTTTACTTTGTAGAACACTAAAAATGAGAAATACTGGAGCTTGAATCACCTCATTTGGAAGTAAAATGGCCAACTTATGAATTTCTGAAGTTTAAATAGACCAATTTAAGATAATTCGGCTAGCAACTCTGCATGGGATGCCTCAGAGATCTTTGTCTCAAATCCTTCATGTCCACTTTGTAGAGCACTAAAAAATGAGAAATACTGGAGTTTGAATCATCTCATTTGCATGTAAAATGGCCAACATATGAATTTCTGAAGTTTAAACAGGCCAATTTACGATAATTCGGCTAGCAACTCTTCATGGGATGCCTCGGAGATCTCTGTCTCAAATCCTGTACGTCCACTTTGTAGAGCACTAAAAATGAAATACTGGAGTTCGAATCACATGATTTGGACGTCGAATAATAAAATTATGTGGAATTGAAGTTTACATAGGCATATCGACTTGCAGCTTTGCATGGGATCCCTCGGAGACCTCTACTCCAAATTTTCCATGTCCACTTTGTAGAGCACCAAAAATGTGGAATAATGACACTCTAATCACTTTATTTTGACGTCAGATGAGCGAGATATGAGAAGACGAAGTTTCAATAATTAAACTTACGATAATTTGCATGCAAGCTCCTGGATATTATTAATCATTAGAAAATACCCTTATTCTTATTCCCAGACAAAAATCACCATATATTCTTCATTTGACATCAGAATTGAGGTATTCTGGTCTCATTTCGAAGGTATTTCCAATACCTACGCATCCATGCAAGTTGAAACCCATTTCCTTGCTATGGGGCCCACCAAAAACCTCCTTAAAGTTGCAGCCAAAATCCAAATCTTGCATTGAGATCCACCAACTTGCCATATGGTTTCACTTAAGCTCCTGGACACTGGGGATCATCTCAGCTCTTCTCAAAATACTATAGTGAGAATGCTGGGACTAATTAACTATCATTTTTGAGTGAGTTACACTCGCCTTCCCTGTATTTCCCAAACTTTCTCTTCCTTCTCCCACTTTGATGTCTACTCTCCTGTAAGACTTTGTTCAACTAGGGACGACAAAAATGGGGTGCTTACAAAATCCAGCGAGAATCCCAGTCCATCCATTTTTCCCCCTCCAAAGATGCTGTCATCCTGCTAGTGGTGCGAAAACATCACAAGCCAACCAATCAGTGAATCGGATCCTGTGGTCCTTGGCCATGTCACCACTGCTCACGATTCACATTCTTAATCGCAAAAATTCAACATATTCATGATAAGAAGATGCAAATGCATGCAAGCACAATAAAGAGGATGACATGTTATCATAGTCAAATCAGCATTCATATTCATATTCAAGATAGAAATCATTCCAAACATAGGATAGGGGTTCTGTTCCCTCACCTGAGATTTGAAGAAAATTTTTATTCTGAACAAATGGATCAGTCTAGGTTATGTACAAGTCACCTATTGTACAGATATCTCATTAGTTATTTTGTACATTTAATTTAGCCTTAAATAGGTCTTCCTAGGGCTAACCGGTTGCAATTGACCGGCTTTGATTATCAAGACCGGTTGCTCTTGGGAACACTTCTAGTCCCAACTGGTAACGAGTCCTGTCACAGATGTTGCGACCAGACGTCGGGACCAGTAACTCCAGGGGCTTCCCGAATGTATCATGTGGCAAATCTATTGCGACAGGTATGTTGCAACCGAATCTTCTCCGAGGAGTTAGCCTGGGTTTCTAACTCATTTGGAATCCCCAACATGGGTTTCTTTATAATGGAACTCCATTGTGAAACTCATGTCTAGATATCCTTAAAGGTTAGCCGATCCTATTCTAGGCTTTACTAACTCATTGCTAAATTAATCACTTAGGCTTGGGTTTATTGTTTATATTTCCAATAAGGGTTTCTTTATAATAGAATTCCATTGTGGAACTCATATCCAGATATCCTTAATGGTTAGCCAATCTTATTCTAGGCTTTACGAACTCATTAATAAATTAATAACCTAGGCTAGGGTTTATTATTTAAATTTTTGCAAGTATTATCCTAGGTTTGACTTTATCAAAACTTTCTTCAGTGCTCAGCCATCAATGGACGATGGTTCCATTGTTGGTTGTTGAACTAAGGTGTCATATCCCAATTCTGATCAAACCAGAGTGTAAATGAACCATTATATGAACTAATGGTTCAAGCTAGGATCACATAGGACGTTGCCAATAATCAAACCATACATTCCACATAACCATAGATAATAAATAAATATTAAAAACTTTATTAAATAAACTGAGTATCGAATGATAATTAATAAATAAACTATTTATCTAATGTTAACCAAAACATAGTTTAAGTATCTATTACAAGTCCATAACTCAAAATACAAAAATAAACAAAGTGATAAGCGTGTGATTTCTATATTTTTATTCCCTTTGCACTATAATTTTTAATATGTTTTATGTCTTATTGAACTGAATAAGATGAATTTTATTAATTTGACATATTTTAGAGATATTGTGAATTAATTGTTAAAAGATAAGAAAATTCCCATATTCTTAATATTGACGTTTTGAGCTTTATGCAGGTTTTTGACATGGAAAGAGTTCCAAAATTGAAAATTTGTCTGCAGTAAAGTTGTAGAAGACATCTGAACCTTTTCAGAATGGTATTAGAGAGAAAAATATGAGTTAATTTGGAGCTCCAAATGTTGCTTCAAAGTCTGACACGAAAATCTGATCTGAATCCGAATTGGAGCAGTTGTACGATCTGATTAAATCATTCCAACGGTGGAAGAAAATTCCGTAAAGAGTTGTAAGACTCGCACTTTACTAACTCGGTCTTACCATGTCATATCAGGTCTTCCTATCATGGTCGGATCAAGTGGATCAAGTGCATGAAAGAACCACAAGGTTAGGTACGTAAATCGAACCAAAAATCAGTAATTAGGGGTGTGTGGTCGCATACCTAAGCAAGTATGGTAGACCACACCTCAGAAAAATGAGACCACTCCATTCTGGGATGGGTGGTCACATATTTGGACATGTGATCGATGGATTCTGCGACCACACGTGCGACCCTACGAAGTCATGACTGACTCCGAGTTTTGGAAACTTTCCAAAACCTTGGGATTTCTTTCCTAATTAAAGTGGGACGCTATATTGAGGTTTTTCTCTATATAAAGGACGTCCCTTAGCCTCATTTACTCTTTAGAACCCAAATTGAAAGGGAGAGAGAAAGAGAGAAGTAGGAAGAGAAGGAGATTTGGGAGAGAAAGGCTAGGAGGAGGAATTATAGAGAAAGCTCTGATTCTCCAGCAAGCTTAAGGTATGAAACCATTCTCTATACGAGTTGGATGTCTAGAATAGGTCATAATTGAGATGTTGAGTCAAGGTAGGATCTCAACCATGAGATCCATAGACAAAACTCAAGAGGGATCTATGAAGAGTAGGTTAGGGTGAATGATTATGTAAATATGAGTTGAAGGCCGTAGATCAATCATAGGAAGGACCCTAATGATAAACCTAGGAATCAAAACATGAAGGGATGGGTTTGAGAGTGAAAGTTGACCAAAAACTCATGTGGTCGCAGCTAGGGTCGACCACACGAGGAACAGATGATTGACCACAAGCTCTCAGGAAGGTTCCAGAATGGGTATGGTCGCATGTGTTGACGCATGACATGCGACCACATGTATCGACCCCACACCCTGTGGTCACAAAAACTGAGACCACAGTTGCAGGCACACCTGTGACCACTCGATCTGTTAGATTCCAGATGTGACATCTGACTACTATAACTTGGTGAACTTGAGTCCTAGCTTAAATACATTAATTGTTTAGGTTCCCAACCTATTCAAGTGATTTCCAAAGCTTGAGAGAGGAACAAACATCGATCAGTGGTGAAAAAACAAGACCTAAACTGATTGGCTAATAACAAGCTGTTTATTTTATTGAGTCCAATGCCATGATTGATTCTATGCTTGTATGCTTGTAATGTGGATCTCACATGTCATCCAATATTACTGTTATTATTGCTCATGCATATTTACTTCTATCTATTTGCTACCATATTGATTGATGATGCTAGAAATAGGCATGTGAATGTATGTGTGTGGTTGGTGTGTTGGATGCAAGTGGAGCATCAGTGGGAGGATGTGGCATGGTGGTCTTTGACCTCGTCACTAGACTCTAGCTCTATCTCTACTCAAGTCTTGCCCATTAACATCGTCGTATCGCCATTACCTTAGCAGAACTATTACGTCGTAGGGCATTAGGGGAGGTGGTCTCGGACCGTGTGGTCTCTGACTCTGCCGGGGGGCCTTGGCTCTATCTCTATGGATGTATTGAGGGATGTTGGGGTAAGGCCTTGGATGCACTGTTTGGCATTAGGATTGGCTAGTTGCGAACCTAGTTTGTAAGCCCTCGCCAATAGGGGCTTACGTGTTGGTATGGGTAGGGCATCAAGGGAAGTATTGGCGGTATTTGATCCGGATACTTTAGCTCTATCTCTATTGCATGGTGGGTACATGTGGGACAGCAATGGTGTTTGATCCATTGGATGGATTTACACACTCGTGTATAGAGGTGAGATGGACGTTAATCCTTTCTATAGCATATTGCAAACTTAAAAACCAGACCAAAGATATGAATTGAATGCATGCATATGTTTGTTGCATTGTTTTGTTTTGCTCACAGGGCCGTGATGTGTGCTCACCCTTTCAACGTTGAATATTTTTAGTTGATGATGCAGGTCCTACTATAGAAGAGTACGTGAATGCGTCGACATATGGACACATGACGGCTATGGACGTAGAAGTTGTTGAAGATGCGCATGATCCTTCATCCGAGTGCAATCAATGCGTCTTTGATTAGTTTAGTTATATTTTGGTTAATGGACATATAATTTATTATTTTATTTAATGTCTTAAGTTACTTAGAGATAACTGGATTAAATATTTATTTATCACTATTAGATTCTCAGTTCATTATTTATAAAGACTTTCGTTTATTGCTTATTATCTCTGATTATTACTGTGGAATGTGTGTGTGGTTTGATAAGGTGGGTACGACCCATATGAGATCTTGGTAGAACCGTTGGTTTATTGATGGTTCATCACACTATTCTGGTTAGTCCAGAATTAGGGTGTGACAAGTCTCCTACTCAAGTTAGGACACCGACAATAGAAGACTCCAAAGAAGAAAAGTAAACTCTACAATTTCAGAATCCTACATAAAGAAGGCATCCTATACAAAGAAGGAATCCTTCATGAAGAAGAAATCCTACACAAGGAAGGAGTTCTAAGTTACAAAGGATTATCATGTTTTATATATAAAGCATTAGTGTTAAAGATAATCAATCTCTCTCTATCTTTTGCTGGAAATTTTTCTCTCTTTGAAAGGATTGTAATGTCTGGATATTTTTCTCATTCAGTTTAAGGGTATTTTGATGCCCAAACTCATGTCAATGCTATAATCTCTATTCAGTAACGTTGTTCTTTTTTCATTTTTAGAATTGCTTATGTTATTGTTTTCTCTTTATTTATGATATTTGTAAGATCCGCATGCCACGAACCCGGTCTAACCTTACATTCTCATATCGTGACCGGTTTTTCCATCATAACCGGCTCAAGTGAATAAATTATATGAAGAAATCACAAGATAAGATAAGCAACAAGTCAAATTTAGTTGGTGTGGTTGACTCGTTAAGTTGTGTGGAAGCAACCAGTCAAAAACTAAAAACCAGTAAATTTTGGACATGTGGTGGCAGTTTTGAGGGGTGTGGTTGATATGTGTGGTCGCATATGAGACCACACAACAGGAGACTACATGCATGAGACCACACGACGTATGACCGCATATTTTGGACGAGTGATCGATGGATTCTGCGACCACAGGTGTGACAACACGATGCTGAACTGACTCCGTGTTTTGGAAACTTTCCAAAACTTAAGGGATCTCTTTCCTAATTAATGTGGGACTCTATATGGAGGTTTTTCTCTTATAAGGGACATTAATTTGCCTCTCTCACTCTTTTAGAACCCAAATTGAAATTCTAAACCTAAGAGAGAATGAGAGAAGAAGAGAAGAAAAAGAATAGAAGGAGAGGAAAGCTTGAGGAAGGTTTTACAGAGAAGAGTTCCATCTCTACAGCAAGCTTAAGGTATGGACTTGACTCTGTAGGATATATCAGATAGAATACGTTCTTTTCAAGTTGATGTGAGGAACATAATACAATGATTTGGTTATAGGTTTTCCATGGGAAACCATAGAGAATAGGTTAGGATCAATGGATGAGGGAAAAACTATGATTAGAGGCCATAGAATGATCTTAGGGTGAATCACATTTGTCACAGACCATTCTGGTTACCAATTCTGGTCTAACCAGAATGGTATGATGAACCGCCAACAAACCAATGGTTCACCCAGGATCTCGCATAAGTCATACCCATCATATCAAACCACACACACATTCCACATTAATAATCAGAGATAATAAACAAATAAGTAGAAGTCTTACAGATAATGAACTGAGAGTCTAACAGTGATAAATAAGTATTTAATCCAATTATCTCTAAACCAGAAGACATGAAAATAAGTAATCAGTTACATATCTAATGTTCAATTTATAACTAAACTTAAGCAGAAACACATTGGTTGCACTCGCATGATGAATCATGCGTTCTTCAGCTTCTACATCCATCCCAGCAACGTGCATACATCGGCGCATTCATATATTCTTCAACGGTAGGACATGCATCCTCAACTAAAAATATTCGACGTCGAAAGGGTGAGCACACATCACGGCTCAGTGAGAAAACAAAACAATGCAACAAACATATGCATGCATTCAATTCATATCTTTGGTCTAGTTTATAAGTTTTCAATGTGCTATAGAAAGGTTTGGTGGCCGCCGCACCTCTATACACGAGTGTGTGAATCAGCCCAATGGATCAAACACCATTGCCATCCACATGCACCCATCATGGAATAGAGATAGACCTAAAGTGTCCGGTTCAAACACCGGCAACACTTCCCCTGATGCCCTACCCATACCAATACGTAAACCCTATTGGCGAGGGCTTGCAAACTGGGCTCACAACTAACCATCCTAATGCCAAATAGTGTTTCCAAGGCCTCACCCCAGCATCCCTCAATACGACCATAGAGATAGAGCTAAGGCCCCTCGACAGAGTCAGAGACCACATAGTTCGAGACCACCTCCCATGATGCCCTACGACATAATAGTTCTGCCAAGGTAATGGCGATCTGACGATGTCAGTGGGCAAGACTTGAGTAGTGATAGAGCTAGAGTTTGGTGACGAGGTCAAAGACCACCATGCCACATCCTCCCCTTGATGCTCCACTTGCATCTAATACACCAACCACACACATACATTCACATGCCTATTCCTAGCATCATCATCATCATCATGTTATAAATAAATAGAATTAAATATGCATGAACAGTAATAGCATGAATATTTGATGACATGTGAGACATACAATACAAGCATAGAAGCATAAAATCAATCATGGCATTGGACTCAATAAATAAAATAGCTTGTTATTAACCAATTAGTTTAGGTCTTGCTCCCTCACCTGTTAGTAATTCTCGATGTCCTTCCAAGCCTTGAAATTCTCTTTGAATTGATTTAGCAACCTAAAAGTTTTATGAATTTATGTTAGGTTTCATATGTGACATGTTATAGTAGTCAAAAATCGAAACAGAGCACTGATAGGTGTCTGATTGGTCCTATGGTCTCATGCTGTATCGACCTTACTGTCTACGGTCTATACCCTATGGTCGCATATGGTGCGATCGTAGCTGCGACCATATGATTTTTGAAATCTTTCCGAATGCCTATGGTCGATCCTCTGATCATACTGGTCATGCTATGGTCGACCGTAGCTACGACCTTGAGATTTCTGGTCACAATCTACATGAAATTTGAGTTCCTCCTGGGATAATTCTTCTGTTCTTCAACGGGGTTTATTCTAAGGTCATCCTATGGTCATTATTAATAATTTTTTATCAACCCTAATCATCAAATTCACTCTTCATGATTCTCCTTGGGATTTTCTCAAGAAATCACATAGATCATAATAGGTTGATATTGCCTATCTTCCATAGAAGTCTTATTCTTAGAGTTTATATCTCCAGAGATTCGTTTCATACCTTTACCTGTGATAGAGAGCCAATCTCTTCTCAACAAACTCTTCTCCTTAGCTTTTTCTTCTTCTCCTTCTCTTCTTTTTCTTCCTTCTCTTTCTCTAGGGTTTACTAATGTTCTAAAAGAGTAAAAAGAGCTGAGGGACATCCTTTATATAGAGGAAAACTCTCCATATAGAGTCCTCTTTTAATTAAGAAAGCAATCCCTTAGTTTAGGAAAGTTTCCAAAACTCGAAGTCTGATCTGGGTTCTCACGGGTGATCATACGGTCGAATAAACTGTCGACCGTAGGGTCAAAATCATTGACCGTGGGGTTCTAGATTTGAGATTTTTGGTTCCCTTCCTTATGGTCGACCGTACCTACCCAGGCATGCAACCTTAGGTATGTTTTTAATGTTTTTAACTCAATTCTCATACCTGGTTTGTGATCTATCTTCACACGCTCGGTCCACTTGGTCCAGGAATGATGGAAAGACCTAGCATGACATGGTTAGACCAAGTTAGTAGAGTGCGGGTCTTACAACTCCCCCCCGTCTTATATAAATTTCATCCTCGAAATTTACACATACCTTTCGAGTCGAATAGGTGAGGATATTGCTTCCGCATAGTGTTCTCTTCTTCCCATGTAACCTCTTCCACATTTTGGCTTCTCCAAGTAACCTTAACGTGGTAAATGTCACGGCTGCGAAGACGTTGCACCTTCTTGCTTGTGATATCAAATGGTACTACTTCGAACATCAAATCTTCAGTCAAAACCAGTAGATCTGTTGTTAACACCTGTGTTGGATATCTGACGTACTTCTTCAGTAATGAGATATGAAATACATCATGCACACTTGACATGGATGGTGGTAGTGCTAACTGATATGCTACTTTTCTACGTCTATCTAGAACTTCATAAGGTCCAATATATCTGGGACAGAGCTTTTCCTTCTGTCCAAACCTTTTCAAACCACGCATAAGAGATATTTTTAGAAATACCTTATCACCTATAGTGAATTCAAGATCTCTGCGTCGATTATCTGCATATTGCTTCTGACGAAACCGAGCTATTCAAACTCTTTCTTGGATAATGTCGATTACTCGATAAGTCTCTTCAACAAACTCCGGTCCAACAATACTCCGTTCTCTAACTTTATTCCAAAACAAAGGAGTTCGACATTTCCTACCATTTAGTACTTCTTAGCGTGACATTTGTTAGTCGCTTGATAGCTGTTGTTATAAGCGAACTCTATCAATAGTAATTTTCATCCCATGATCCTTTGAAATCAATGACACAAGCTCAAAGCATGTCTTCTAAAATCTGAATATTACGCTCCGGCTATCCATCTGTATGAGGATGGAATGTAGTAATAAACTTCATTGTTGTACCCATAGCCTTATGTAATCCTTTCCAAAACATTGAGGTAAAGTGTGGGTCTCTATCGGACACAGTGCTTTCAGGTACACCATGTAATCAGACAATATTATCTACATAATGCTTAGCTAACCTTTCTAGGGTATACTGAGGTCGTATAGCTATGAAACGAGCTGTCTTGGTCAAACAATCCACAATCACCCAAACTGCGTTAACTACTCAGGGAGTCAATGGTAACCCGGTGATGAAGTCCACAGTGATGTAGTTCCATTTCCATGCTGGTTCTGGCAGTGGTTACAATAATCCTGCAGGTCTTTGCCTTTCAGCCTTTATTTGCTGACAATTTAAGCATTAAGACACAAATTTAGCTACATCCGCTTTCATTCCTCTCCACCAATATAGTTTCTTTAGATCATGATACATCTTCGTACTTCCAAGATGTACCGAATAAGTGGTGGTGTGAGCTTCCTTCATTAGCTTGTGTCTAATATCCAAGTCTTTATTTTTAGGAACACATACCCTCCCTTTGTATCTTAGTACCTTTTCAACGTCCAAGGTGAACTCAGGAGTAGTCTTACCTTTTTCGAGGTCTTCTTGCACCGTTCTCAGATAAGGGTCTAATTTAATAGCAGCTTTTACTTCCTCTAATAGATCAGGTACAATCTTCAATGTAGCAAACATGTTTAAGAATAGATGAATAAACCCTTGGTTTGTTGATTCATTTGGAATATCAATCACGAAATGCTCTTTACCGTAATTAAATACTCTCCCTGTGACACACGCCATAGCATTTGCACTAACTTCTTTTTGGGATTCTGTCATAGCTTTTCTGCTCAGTGCGTCAGCAACTACATTAGCTTTTCCTGGATGATACTAGATATCACAATTATAATCCTTCAATAATTCCAGCCAACTTCTTTGTCTCATGTTCAACGCCTTCTGATTAAAAAGATGAGTGAGACTCTTATGATCTGATTTAATATAAAATTTCTCTCCATACAAATAATGTCTCCATATCTTAACAGCATGTACTGCTACTGCTAATTCCAAGTCATAAGTGGGATAGTTCTTATCATGTGTCTTTAGTTATCTTGAGGCATACATAAATACTTGTTCTCCTTGCATAAGCACACATCCTAAACCTAACCCAGATGCATCAGTGTACAAGGTAAATGGTTGTCCTGGGATCAAAATAGTCAAGATGGGAGCTAATATCAATCTAGCCTTCAATGTTTGAAAACACTCTTCACATTTATCAGTCCAAACAAACTTTTCTCCTTTCTTTGTCAGACTGGTGAGAGGTATGGCAATTCTAGAGTAATCTTCTATGAATCGTCGATAGTAACCAGCTAAACCTAAGAAACTTCAGATTTCTGCAACATTCTTAGGTGCTTCCCATTTCACAATGGCTTTAATCTTGCTAGGATCCACTTTAATTCCTTCAACGGATACAACATGGCCTAAGAAAGCGACTTCATTTAGCCAGAATTCACACATTGTAAATTTTGCGTAAAGCTTCTCTTTTCTTAATCGCTGTAAAGCGGCTCTTAGATTTGTGATATGAGTTTCTTTATCCTTGGAGTAGACTAGTAAGTCATCAATAAATACAATGACTGACTATCCAACATATCATGGAATACCCGATTCATGAGTTCCATAAAAGTTACGGGTGCATTAGTTAATCCAAAAGATATGACTAAAAATTCATAATGTCCATATCTGGTTCTGAATGCTGTCTTCAGAATATCACCTTCCTTAATCTTCAACTGATGGTATCCTGACGGAAGATCAATTTTGGAGAACATTTTGGCACCCTGCAACTGATCGAACAAGTCATCGATCCATGGCAACGGGTACCGATTCTTAATTGTAAGCTTATTCAATTCTCGATAATCTATACACAGTCGAATGCTACCGTCCTTCTTTTTCATGAAAAATACTGGCCCTCGCCATGGTGATATGCTGGGTCTAATATAACCCTTGTCCAGTAATTCCTATAATTATACCTTCAGTTCCTTCAATTCAGTAGGAGCCATTCGATAGGGTGCTTTTGATACTGGTGCAGCTCTAGGTATAAGATCTATAACGAACTCTATCACTCGGTCGGGTGGTAGTCCTGGTAGTTCCTTAGAAAATACATCCAGAAATTCAAGCACAACTTCAATATCCTCCATTTGTGTTGCTTCCTTTGTGAGATCGACCATAGATACTAGATACCCAATTCCTCCTTTCTCGAGACATTTTCTAGCCTTCAATGTAGAGAGAATGAGTTCTCGTTTAGGGGAAGTTTGGTTCCCGTAAAACTAAACTCTGCTCCTTCCTTGTCTTTAAATATCAATTTATTTTCTGCACATAATAGGTTTACGGAGTGTCAAGCTAACCAATCCATTCCCAAGATAACGTCAAAGTCTGCCATCTCAAGTTGAATTAAGGTTGCATCCAAAATCTTCTCGTCGATAAGAACTGGACATGGTCCATAACCTTTGTCTAGTTCCACTTCTGATCCATAGGTGATCGTACAAGCAGTTTGTAATTTAAAGGTCTGAGGGGTAGATTTAACTTCTTTCCAAATGACACAGTTATAAAAGAATGAGTAGCTCCAGAACCAAAGAATACTCTAGCAGGTAAGCCATTAATAGGTACAATACCTGTGATTTGATTTAATTTAGTCTACATGCTCACACAAGGTAGTACAAAAGAAAAGATTTAGGTCATACATGTGACCACATCAGGTGATGCGATAGCATCCTCAAATGTAACTGCATAAAACTTTCCTTATTGTAGCTACTTCCTTGGCTTAGGACACTCCCTTGAATAATGTCCTACTTGATTACAGTTATAGCATTTAACTCCAGCATTACTTTGCTTCTTTTGAGGTTAGGCTGTCAAAGTAGTCTTGGTTGCAGCATTGAAGCCTTGAGTACGGAAGGGTTTAAATGTCTTTGAGTTCCCTCCGTCGTATGAGTTTCCATTAGGCCTTTTAATACCTCTATTCTGAGCAAAATAACTTTTCCTCTAGCTCGATTCCAGTACTTGAGGAATCTGTACAACTTCGTTATATATCTTTTTTTCTAATCCCAATACATCCTCACGGATGCTCCCCTAAGTCCCATGAAGAACCTTTGGGTTTTGGTATTTTCCTCCTGCATGATAGAGGGAGCAAAGAAAAATAGTTCTTCATAATGCTATTGATATGCGTCTACAGTCATCTGTCCCTGATATAGACTCAGAAACTCCTGGGAAAATACTTCTCGAAGAAAGCTTCTTTATAGATAGCCCAGGTTAGTTGGGCGTGCTTTGTCAACAGATAACTCCGAGTAGATTTCCACCAATGGTGTGCATCACCTTTCAACATAAAAGTGACACATAATACCTTATCTTCCTCATTTATAGTCATCATCATAAAGTTTCTTTCCATCTCATTGATACAGTGAGCTGGCCATAACGGATCTGATGGCTTAGCTATAAATTCCTTCGGCTTCAACTTCAGAAAATGCTCGATCGGTTTGGAGTGATCAAGTTGATACTGTGCATATATTCCATACATAGGCGGTTGGTACTAAATAATTTCCTTGTCTATACCCACCTTTCATTGCTTCAGGGTTTGGCACTTGGCCTTGTACTGTTGATGTTTGCTGTGCTTGAGGTACAGTGTTGCTAACACTAGGTGCAGTACTAGCTTGTCCTGCAGGTAGAGGTGTTGTATTTGCAGCTGGGAAAGCCAATCCCATAGCAGCTTGCATGTTGGCTTGTACTTGCTATATTTGCTGCAATTGTTGTGCTAAATTCATTACCGTTGTAGCCAAATCTATAGGTGGTGCAAGTAGGTTGGTTTGGTTGGCTTGGGTGTGCACTTTCTGAGGTGCAGTATTTTGAGTTCTAATATTTCCTTCCTGTCCTTGCTGACCCTTATTGTCATTAGTCTCCATAGGTGGTGGAGATGGGTTTGCATTCTGTCTCCTTCTACTTACTTTGCATCCATCCATTTAAACTCTTGGTTGAGTGGTACTTGGAAAGTCTGTACAGGTGAGACAAGATATGATGGTAGTATTGGGTTAGTATCACAATGGAAGGCAAGAGAAAAACAAAATCAATAGGCAAAAGTTTAAGCAGAATCAAATGCAGACAACAGTAGGTCATACGATGGATGGCCTACGGTCGCATGTTGTGCGACCATAGGTGCGACCATCACACCCCTGGCAACTTACTGAGACCCTATGGTCGATCATACGGTCATTCCTACGGTCGATGGTTTTGGTCGAATTGTGCGATCGTAAGATCCAAAATCAGTTTTAAAAACCTATTTTCGAGATTTCCCTCTCATTTCTCCTTCTTCCTCCTACAGTCTCTACTCAACTCGCCACCAGTGAGTTGCTACAGTGTCGACCATACAAACTTGGTGATTTTTCCTTCGATCTATGACCCACATTCCGTTCCACAAGGTATATTCTCTACTCTCTTTCATTTTTAAGCTTTCATACCTAGGGTTTTTGCCATTTGTAGGATTTTCTTCTAATTAATATATTTCTGACCGTAAAAATTTAATTTTTATTGGGGGCTTTTGCTATTGGCCACCCAATGGATGA
The DNA here is from genome assembly GCA_028583415.1 of Protea cynaroides. Lineage (NCBI taxonomy): Eukaryota > Viridiplantae > Streptophyta > Magnoliopsida > Proteales > Proteaceae > Protea > Protea cynaroides. Next base: position 8,655,343 of record CM053269.1, read on the forward strand.
AAGCCCTCAAGAAAATTTGAGTTTCATCGGTTAGTTTATTAGAAACTTGAAAATTTCCATTTTTAACCTAAATTTTGGGGCTTTTGCCCAATTGTCAAAATTTTTCAAATTCGACCTACCTAGTTAAAATTTTTGATTGAATATGCATTGTAGGATGGTTTGGGAACTATGTAAGTCCTTCTGCCCAATGTTTGGGTAAAAAATAAGGCTTTTTCTCATTTTACGTCGTTATGTTGTCAAATTTTTTCCAAATTTTCTAACTTATTTTCTTGTTTTCTTTTCTTACAGCTATCATGGTTCGCACCAAGGTTCCTCGAGTTCATGACCCACTTTGCTTCAGGTCTGTGGAAGCAGAAGTGAGATATTCTTGGTTTGACCAAAAGAAGGTTGAAGGGGGTCGGTGTGTAAACCTAGCCCATTTAGCCCTGTTTGATGTGAAGAGGGTATTTGGCGATATGGACTGGCTTCCAGTGATCCTATATGAGGCTTGCACTCGCTCAGACTTGGTTAAGTAGTTATACTGTCACCTTCAGGAGGAGGGTGACCTAGAGGGTGTAGAGAGGGGCAGAGAGCTTCAGATCACCAGCTGGGTGAAAGGGGCTCTGATTTATTTCAATATCTAGGAGTTGGCTGATCTCCTAGGTATCTCCAATGATGGGCAGTTGGTTTACTGTGTACCCAGTGAGCCACAATTTCTTTCTACACATATGCATGCAGAGATAGATAGTCGGATTCTTTGGGATGATCGCTGGGAGGTAAAAGTAATCAACCTGCATCCAGAGCCATATGTCTATTGCAAGATTATCCAGCATAATCTGATTCCCCAGGACAGACATTATGAGATGATCTCACAGCTGACTCAATACCTTCTGCACTATATCTGTACTAGGCAGCATGTCTGCTTCCCATACATTATTCTTTGGACCATGCATCGAGCTATGTTGCTTGACTCGAGAGACAGCTTTCCCTATGGGCAGCTAATCTCCAACTTGCTTACTAGTCTACAATGGACCTAGTGGATGAGAGGATCGTTGAGGACACCTTCTCAGCTGACCTTGATTGGGAGGCCATCAGCAGGATGGGCATGAGAGAGATACAGGTCAGTGATGATGAGAGGAATGCTATGAGACGTCCTCTTACTCGGGTAGTGGCAGAAGATGTAGAGGTGGCAGCAGCAGCAACAGCAGAGGTAGCATCAGAGGCACACGAGGGTGGTGATGAGGAGGATGATGATCGGATGTACATGGATGTGGATGCCATCCCTCCTCTATTGCCACAGCATTCTACTGGAGCTTGGCCCTTCTAGGGCTTCTCATTCAGCTGGCGCTTCACGCCCACTACCAGATGACATGATGGGGCTGTTACATGAGAATAAAGAGGCTCAGCGCGTGACTAATTGGAGAGTAGGAGAGCTTCTAAATGGCCAGCGCTCTACAGACCAGCGGGTAGCAGATCTGGCAGCTAGTCTCTGAGGGACTCAGACTCAGGTAGCCTGGCTCGCTAGAGTATATGCTGAGGACTATGATAGAGATCGTGAGGCACCTCCTCCTCCAGCACCTCCAGCTCCATGATTTCCCTTTATATTTTTTTTCCTTTTTATACTATAAAGTAACTGTCCGAATTGTGGACTGTACTCTGATTTGATGTACATTTGTCTTGTTTCCATATAAATATCAAATTGGTTCCTACTTTACATATGTGCATTATTCTTTTTCTTAGTTTATGTCTCTTACAACACAGGTGTTTATGGTGTGTTCTTATTACAGCTTTTAAATTTTATCCTAACTCAGTTCATTACTCATGTAGAAGTAGTTAGGTCAATGGGTAGAACCTGAGATGCTCTGATACCAAGTTGTCACACCCTAATTCTGGTCTAACCAGAATGGTGTGATGAACGGCCAATAAACCAACGGTTCACCCAGGATCTCGCACAAGTCGTACCTACCATATCAAACCACACACACATTCCACATTAATAATCAGAGGTAATAAACAAATAAGCGAAAGTCTTACAGATAATGAACTGAGAGTCTAACAGTGTTAAATAAGTATTTAATCTAATTATCTCCAAACCACAAGACATAAAAATAAATAATCAATTACATATCCGATGTTCAATTTAAAACTAAACTTAAGCAAAAACACATTAGTCGCACTCGCATGATTAATCATGTGCATCTTCTTCAACATCGACATCTACCGCTGCAACATCTCCATACGTCGGCGCATTCATATATTCTTCAATGGTAGGACCTGCATCATCAACTAAAATATTTGACATCGAAAGGGTAAGCACACATCACGGCTCAGTGAGTAAACAAAACAATGCAACAAACATATGCATGCATTCAATTCATATCTTTGGTCTGGTTTATAAGTTTGCAATGTGCTATAGAAAGGTTTGGTGGCCACCTCACCTCTATACAAGAGTGTGTGAATCTACCCAATGGATCAAACACCATTGTCGTCCCACATGCACCCATCATGGAATAGAGATAGAGCTAAAGTGTCTGGATCAAACACCGCCAACACTTCCCCTGATGCCCTACCCATACCAACACGTAAGACCCTATTGGCGAGGGCTTGCAAACTGGGCTGGAAACTAACCAATCCTAATGCCAAACAGTGTATCCAAGGCCTCACCCCAGCATCCCCCAATTCATCCCTAGAGATAGAGCTAAGGCCCCCCGACAGAGTCAGAGACTATACGGTCCGAGACCACCTCCCCTGATTCCCTACGAGGTAATAGTTCTACTAAGGTAATGACGATACGATGATGTCAGTGGATAAGACTTGAGTAGAGATAGAGCTAGAGTCTGGTGATGAGGTCAAAGACCTCCATGCCACATCCTCCCCCTGATGCTCTACTTGCATCCAACACACCAACCACATACATACATTCACATGCCTATTCCTAGCATCATCATCATCATCATGTTATAAATAAACAGAATTAAATATGCATGAACAGTAATAGCAAGAATATTGGATGACATGTGAGATGCAATTTACAAACATACAAGCATAGAATCAATCATGGCATTGGACTCAATAAATAAAACAGCTTGTTATTAACCAATTAGTTTAGGTCTTGTTCCCTCACCTGTTAGCAATTCTCGATGTCCTTCCAAGCCTTGAAATTCTCTTTGAATTGATTTAACAACCTAAAAGTTATATGAATTTAAGTTAGGATTCATATGTAACATGTTATAGTAGTCAAAAATCAAAATAGAGCACAGGTAGGTGTTTGATTAGTCCTATGGTCTCATGCTGTATCGACCTTACTGTCTACGGTCGATAACCTACTATGGCATATGGGATACCGTAGCTGCGATCATATGATTTTTGAAATCTTCCCGAATGCCTATGGTTATTCCTCTTGTCATACTAGTCATGCTATGGTCAGCCCTAGCTGCGACCTTGAGATTTTTTATCACAGTCTACATGAAATTCGAGTTCCTCCTGGGACAATTATTTTGTTCGTCAATGGGGTTTATTCTAAGGTCATCCTATGGCCATTATTAATAATTTCTTATCAACCCTAATCATCAAATTCACTCCTCATGGTTCTCCTTGGGATTTTCTCAAGGAAATCGCATAGATCAAAATATGTTGATATTGTCTATCTTCCATAGAAGTCTTATTCTTAGAGTTTACATCTTCAGAGATTCGTTTCATACCTTTGCCTGTGATAGAGAGCCAATCACTTCTCATCTTATACTTTGCTTTTTCTTCTTCTCCTTCTCTTCCTTCTCTTTCTCTAGGGTTTACTAATGTTCTAAAAGAGTGAAAATGAGCTGAGGGACATCGTTTATATAGAGGAAAACTCTTCATATAAAGTTCCCTTTCAATTAGGAAAGCAATCCCTTAGTTTAGGAAAGTTTCCAAAACTCAGAGTCTGATCTGGGTTCTCACAGTCGATCATGGTCGCATAAACCATCGATCATAGGGTCGAAATCATTGACCATGGGGTTCTGCATTTGAGATTTTTGATTCCCTTCCTTATGGTTGACCATACCTACCTAGGCATGCGACCTTAGATATGTTTAAAGTGTTTTTAACTCGATTCTCATACCTGGCTTGTGATCTATCTTCACACGCTCGGTCCACCTAGTCCAGGAATGATGGGAAGACCTGGCATGATACGATTAGACCAAGTTAGTGGAGTGTAGATCTTACACCATTGATGAACTATGAGGAAGAACTCGTATGAGAAGTAAGATCAACCAAACTTCATGTGGTCGCAGCCTATGGTCCACCACAGGGTGACCAGAGGATCGATCACAGCTATTCGGGAAGTTCCCAGGAAAGGTGTGGTCATAGGGTGTGGTCGAATAACATGCGACCATAAGGTTCGACCACACAGTGTATGGTCTCATATGTTGCGACCACAGGTCCGACCACACGTCCGACTACACGATAACAACAAGCATATTTTGAGACCAAACAATGTTTTTGACTACTGTAACTTGGTAAACTTGAACCCTAACATACATACATTAATTGTTTAGGTTTCTAATAGATTCCAAGTGACTTCTAAAGGTTGGGAGAGGAACAAACATCGATCAAAGGTGAGGGAACAAGACCTAAACTAATTGACTAATAATAGGCTATTTTATTTTATTGAGTCCAATGCAATGATTGATTCTATGCTTGTATGCTTGTAATGTGCATCTCACATGTCATCCAATATTATTGTTATTACTGCCCATGCATATTTACTTTTGTCTATTTATAACATGATGATGATGATGCTAGGAATAGGTATGTGATTGTATGTGTGTGGTTAGTGTATTGGATGCTAATGGAGCATCAGGGGGAGGACGTAAGTTATGGTTCATCCTGGTCACCATACTCTAACTCTATCTCTACTCAAGTCTTGCCCACTGACATCGTTCGTATCGCCATTACCTTAGCAAAACTATTACATCGTAGGGCATCAGGGGAGGTGGTCTCAGACCGTGTAGTGTTCGACTCTATTGGGGGGCCTTAGCTCTATCTCTATGGATGTATTGAGGGATACTGGGGTGAGCCCTTGGACACACTAGATGACATTTAGGATTGTTAGTTAAGAGCCTAGTTGCAAGCCCTAGCCAATAGAGGCTTATGTGTTGGTATGGGTAGGGTATCAGGGGAAGTATTGGCAGTGTTTGATCCAGACACTTTAGCTCTATCTCTATTCAATGGTGGGTGCATGTGGGACGGCAATGGTATTTGATCCATTGGGCGGATTCACACACTCAAGTATAGAGGTGCGGTAGCCGCTAATCCTTTCTATAGCATATTGCAAACTTAAAAACAAGACCAAATATATGAATTGAATGAGTGTATATGTTTGTTGAATTGTTTTGTTTACTCACTGAGCTCAAGTTTGAGAGCCGACCCTCGCACGTGTAATTCTTTTTAGTTTATGATGTTGCAGATGTTACTATTGAAGACTACATGGATACACCCACGTATGGACATGTAACAGCTATGGATGTGCAAGCTTTGGAGGACGAGCAAGACTTGTTAAGCGAGTGTTTCTACCATCGTTATGCTTAGTATTTAACTTTCATATTTTGATAATTGTAATATGTATTAATTATGTTTTGGTTAATTAGAGATAACTAGATCATTTAATTATTTATCATGTAGACCTCAGTTCATTATTAATAAGACTTTCGCTATTTACTCAAATATTTCTAATTATTACTGTGGAATGTGTTTTGGTTTAACATGGTTGGTATAGCCTATACGAGATCCTGGTTTGAACCGTTGGTTTTCATGACGGTTCATCACACCATTGGTTAGTCCAGAATTGGGGTGTGACAATATTTGTCTGAATAATTCAGTAATGGCCTGTAAGACCAGTATCGTACTAACCCGGTCTTACCACCATGTATCAGGTCTTCCTATCATAGTCGAACCAAGCAGACCAAGTGCGTGAAGAAACCATAAGGCTAGGTATGAAATTGAACCCAAAATCATCTAATTAGAAGCGTGTGGTTGCATATCTAAACAGGTGGGGTCGACCACACCTCAGAATAATGAGACCAATGGAGTCTGGGACGTGCGATTGTGATTTTTAGACGTGTGGTAGACGGGTTTTGCAACCCATGTGCGACCACACGATGTTATAACTGACTCTGTGATTAGGAAACCTTCCTAATCTAAAGGGGGTTCTTTCCTACTCAGAGTAGGACTCTATATGGAGGCTTTCCCTCTATATATAGGACATCCCTTAGCCTCTTTCATTCTTTTAAAATTCAAAGTAAAAGAGAGAGAAAGAGAGGAGGAGAAAGAGAAGGAGAATTGAGGAGGAATACTAAGTGAATGAATTTCAGAGAGAGCTCTGATTTTTCAACAAGTTTAAGGTATGAAAACATCCCCTACAACAGTTGAATGCCTAGAATAGATTATGGAGGAGATAGTGATTCAAAGTAAGATTTAAATCCTAAAACCATGGACAAAACTCTAAGGGATCCTTGGAGAATGGATTAAAGTGAAGAATTATGTAAGAGTGTGAATTTTAAGCCATAGAACAATCATAGGAAGGATCATAATGATAGGCCAAGGAATCAAGACATGAAGGTATTTGATTAAGAGTGAAAAGTTGACCAGCACTCATGGGGTCGCAGTTTGACTGACCACACGAGGCACATATGTTCGACCACATGCCCTCGGGAAGGTTCCAGGGAGGGTGTGGTCGCATATATGTGATCGCATGATATGCGACCACTCATATCGACCCCATACCCTATGGTTACAAAAACTGAGACCACAGGTGCAGCCATACCTGTGACCACTCAGCTTCTGGAGGTCCAATTGATTCCCGATGGAAAATTTAAACACTGTAATTAATGAATATGAACTCTAACTTAGAATCCATAAATTTATTAGGTTTCCAAGTGGTCCAAAATTCATTTACAAAGCTTGGAAGAGGAACAACCATTGATCAAAGGTGAGGGAACAAGACCTAAACTAATTGGATAATAACAAACTATTTATTTTTATTGAGTCCAATGCCATGATTGATTCTATGCTTGTATGTTGCAATGTGCATTTCACACATCACCCAATATTTCTGCAATTATTGTTCATGCATATTTAATTTTGTTTATTTATAACATGATGATGATGATGATGCTAGGAATAGACATGTGAATGTATGTGTGTGGTTGGTGTGTTGGATGCGAGTGGAGCATCAATGGAAGGACGTGGCATGGTGGTCTTTGACCTCGTCACTAGACTCTAGCTCTATCTCTACTCAAGTCTTGCCCACTAACATCATCATATCGCCATTATCTTAGCAGAACTATTAGGTCGTAGGGCATCAGGGGAGGTGGTCTCGGACCGTGTGGTCTCTGACTCTGCCGGGGGGCCTTAGCTCTATCTCTATGGACGTATTGAGGAATGCTGGGGTGAGGCTTTGGATACACTGTATGGCATTAGGATTGGTTAGTTGCGAGCCCAGTTTACAAGCCCTCACCAGCAGGGGCTATGGGTATGGGTAGGGCATAAAGGGAAGTATTGACAGTATTTGATCCGGACACTTTAGCTCTATCTCTATTCCATGGTGGAAGCATGTGGGATGGCAATGGTGTTTGATCCATTGGACGGATTCACACACTCCTGTATAGAGGTACGGGGGCCACCAAACCTTTTTATAGTACATTACAAACTTATAAACCAGACATAAGATATGAATTGAATGCATGCATATGTTTGTTGCATTGTTTTGTTTTCTCACTGAGCTCAAGTTGGAGAGCTGACCCTCGTGCACGCGTAGTTCTTTTTAGTTTATGATATTGCAGGTGTTACGATTGAAGATTATATGAATACACTAACGTGTGCACATGCAGCGGCTATGGATGTGCAACCTGTAGAGGTTGAATATGGCTCATCAAGCTAGTATTTCAACTATGTTTATGCTTAGTGGTAAACTTTCGTATTGTGTTACTTATAATCAATATTAATTATGTTTTGGTTAATTGAAGATAACTTGTTAAATATTTAATTATCACTGTAGACTCTCAGTTCATTATTAATAAGACTTTCGCTATTTATTTATTTTCTCTGATTATTATTGTGGAATGTATTTTGGTTTAACATGGTTGGCATAGCCTATAAGAGATTCTGATTTGAACCATTGGTTCTCATGACAGTTCATCACACCACTATTAGTTCAGAATTAGGGTGTGACAACTTGGTATCAGAGCTCTCAGGCCTCGCCCATCAAACTTGAATACTTCCACTAGAGTCCATGAACTGAGTTAGGATAAATTAAAAGCTTTAATACAAATACACCATAAGCACCTGTGTTGGTTGAGACAGAACTTAAACAAGACAATAATGTACATATAAAAGGTGGAACCATATATATACACAGACAGAAAAAGAAAATCTAAATGTATCCTGATAAACAAATAATATTGGGTACGATCTATAAGTCGAGCAGTTGTCTAAGTATACAAAGGATATAATACAGTAGCAAGAAGGGAGTATCTATAAAGCAGAAAATTAGAATACCGAGTTGGAACTCACAAGATGTGAAACTCGATGTATGACAGAAGAAGAAGGAAACTGGCTAGTAACGCCTAAATCCCTGCAAAGGTAAAGGGAATGATCTAAGGCTGAATCCAACAGAGATAGGAGAACAAAGGCCATACATAAAAAAATAAGGAAACTATAAAATAAGATAAAGCTATACTCCTGGGTGATGTGGAGACTTTGAGTAAGACCCACTAGACGCTGATCCATTTCCTGTTGAGCATTAAGAAGATGTTTCAACTTGACCCCACCACTATCTGGGTCGAGAACGGGCAGTGAAAACTCATCTGAGCAGATGCTAAATAATGATAATCAGATTGGAACAAATCAAAGAAGGTGAACAACCAAGCCACTCCAACCAATTTACTTGGACTACCAAGTGCCTTGGCTACGGTTGTAATAAACTTGGCCTGTCAAAATGCAAGAGCAACAACAGATAAGACCGACTATGCAAGTTGCCATAGAAATCACTATCTAAGTTACCAATGCTACACCAACACCTCTGGGTTAAACTATGTATGGTACCGGTTGGAAGTAACACTGTACCCCTAGCACATGTTAGCTGTAACACAGTGCCTACCATACCGTAGGTCCTAGTAATGCACACCCCAGTGTAGAAGCCTGGTACACAACAAGCAGTGTATCAAGGTGGTTACCATTATCAACCACTGATGTACGGGATAGTTGCATCATGGTAGAATGATCTGACTACGGTTGAGGAATATTTTCTGAAGATGAAGCCTCAAACATTTCAGCAAAGGATCAAATCTATTGTGACCATATAACTAGATAGGTTTATATAGGAAACGGTGCATTATTAACTTACTTTTACGATTATAGAGGATCCACATACCTGATTCTAATTTTCGTACCTTGACAGAATACCTTCTTGATTCAACCTATCAATTGGAGTTATAGATGTTATTTCCTTAGAATTAGTCCTTATTATACCAATTAAGCTACTCACATGATCGATAACATGAACAGAGTTATGAACTAAATGAACAGTTAAAGGTTTAATCATGTTGAGCGTACATCTTTCCGATTTATACCTAATTTATTGATGTACCAAAACTTTCTCTAGATTTACTTTTGTAGTGCCTTGACCAATGACATTATATACCCGATAGAACCTATAACCATGAGGTTAAGAGCTGTAAAACTTCTACTTCCATGTATTTGGACCACATTGCAACTAACGGTCCTTGGTTGTTGATTCGATTACCATAGATTTACTCCTGATCCTTTAAACCAAAGTTCACTAGATAGAACAAGTGTTTGTCATCATACTAAATTCGAAAGAAGGAAGTAAATCACTTTTGGATAAACATTCTGATTCTTATATTTTCTGACCTCTGTTGATTAGAGGCTTGATTAATAAGGGAATTATTGGAAGGAAGATGATTAAATCCAAATTAGATTCTATAGCTAAGGAACCTCAGATGAAGTAATGGAGGATCTGTTTGGAGATTGCTAGATGGATGGATATGAGTCATGTCTATAAAAGAGTGCATGAGCAAAAAGTGAGAACTATCAAGTGTAGCTAGTAAAGAAATAAATAGCACTCAAGTAGAGTTAAAGATGGCTATATCGGTATGAATTTTGATAAGGCCAAAGATTTCTAAAATCATATCTAAGAGTGGATACAAGGATGAATTTAAAAAAGAAAATGATGGCATTGATAGTATTTGGATTATTACAATTAATACTATGTTATACCCAATGTTAAATGAAATGATTAAGTAAAGACCAAGAAAGTTTGGCAGAATTAATGAAATTATAAGCATATACCCTAATGCTTATAGGTAAATTTGGGACATGAAGTGAGTAACAATCACAAGATACTTTTCGAGGTATATGATAGAGAGATCAGGGTAGAATAGTAATGATAAAAGAGGTGTAAGCTAATGAGCTTTTTGGGATATGAGATTATTGGCGTTAGTCTTTGAAAAATCATAAGAGATGAAGGAACTAGACCAGCTCTTAAGAACTTTAAACCAGATTTTGTTAGTTCAAGCCCTTTTTGACTAAATGTTGCATAGGTGAGTATTATGAACAATGTTCGAATCATATGGATGGACAGAATTGAGATGCAACCTAGTTCTACTTGAGATGGCAGACTTCGACATCATCTTGGGGATAGACTGGTGTCTCAACAATCTGCAAGCTATTCTATGCATAGAAGATGTTGTCATTTAAGAACAAAGATGGCACATAATTTAGTTTTATTGGAAACATGTTTCCTAGGAAGGAAAGGCTTATCCTCTCTGCACTAAGGGCAAAGAGATGCCTTGAAAAGAAAAGAGTTGGATATATGGTATTTGTGGTGGACATTACTAAAGAAGTACCAATAAGGAAGATATTGATGTGATGTGTAAATTTCCAGATGTGTTTGTAGGAGACTTACCCAGGTTACCACCTGATCATACGATCGAGTTCGTTATTTTGTTACCAGGGACGACACCTATGTCTAAGGCACCCTATAGAATAGCTCTTATAGAATTGAAGGAACTAAAGAATCAACTACAAGAGTTATTAGACTATGGTTTAATCCAGTCCAGTATACCACCTAGGAAGCACTAGTGTGGCCCATAAAGAAGAAGGATGGTAGTGTTCGTCTGTGTATAGACTACCGAGAATTGAACAAGCTCACGATCAAGAACCGATATCCACTACTTCACATCGATGTTTTTTTTAAACCATTGCAAGGAGCAAAGGTATTTTCTATGATTGATCTTCGGTCAAGATATCATCAGCTAAAGAATTTAGACAGCGATATTCTGAAGATAGTTTTTAAAATCGAGAATGAGCATTATGAGTTCCTGGGTATATCATTGGGATTAACCAGTGCTCCAGCATATTTTATGGAGCTTATGAACCGGGTGTTTCATGATATGTTGGACACATCGGACATAGTTTCATAGACTATATATTGGTTTATTCCAAAGACGAAGAAAGTCCTATAACGAATTTTAGATCAGCTTCACAATAGCTAAGAAGGGAGAAGCTTTATGCCAAGTTCAAGAAATATGGAGACTTGATTAAACAAAGTGATCTTCTTGGAACACGTAGCATCATCAAAAGGGATTAAAGGTGGACCCTATTAAGATAGAAGTAATCGTATGGTGAGAAACACCTAAAGAACATTGCAGAGATCAGAAGTTTCTTGGGTTTAACTGGTTATTATGGACGATTCGCATGGGATAAAGGATGTTTCTGTTTCTGCTGCCGGGGACTCCTTGAAAAAGGCGAGAGTGAAACCCCCAACAGTAGAAATCAAAATCGCAGGAGACAAGGCTGTAGTCACAGCAGAGAGTGGCAAAGTCGTCTCTCAAAAAGCCAAAAAAAAATTTTAGGTCCCTATACTCATTATGCCTAGCATTGAATTGGCTGAGTATTCACCTTATCAATTATCAAATCAATGCCGGTTTTATTTGGCATGAAGGCATGGTTCGTCCTCTAAGATAGAGTAGATGCGAAGGTTCGGATCAAAGATCTTCGCGAGACGGCCCATGAAACTCGAGAATAGAGCATGGGGTGCGTTCGCCCTACCACATTAGGGCCCCAACAATGCGCGGAACTTCTTTTTTGAAATACATTTGATTTGATTATGGACTCCCCTATCAACTCGGCAACTACTCCTCCAGTTGATGAACAACGGTGGTTTGCGTATTCTATTTTATTTTATAGCATTGGCTCGCACAATCAATTGTCTCCTTTTACTAAGGCTTTCATTCCCTGGTGTTACTGGTCAAGCGAAAGAAAAGACTGAAAAAGGGTTCAAATTCATAGAGGACTACTCTAGGATCGCAATACCTCTTACCAAGCTAACCAAGAAGGGAAAGAAGTTTATTTGGACTGACAAGTGTGAAGAATGTTTCTAGAGTCTAAAAGCAAGGTTGATATCAGCTCCCATCTTGATCGTTCTAGCACCAGGGAAACCTTTTACCCTATACATCGATGCTTTCAGATTAGGTTTAGGATGCGAGTTAATGCAAGGTGAACCCATGATTGCATATGATTCAAGACAACTGAAGGAGCATGAGGAGAGTTACCCGACTCATGACTTGGAGTTAGCAGTGGTGGTATATGCTGTCAAGATATGGAGACATTATTAATATGGAGAGAAATTTCAGATTAAATCAGATCATAAGAGTCTCACTCATCTTTTTAATCAGAAGGAGTTAAACATGAGACAAAGAAGATGGCTGAAATTACTGAAGGATTATGATTGCGATACCCAGTATCATCCAGGAAAAGCTAATGTAGTTGCTAACGTATTAAGCAGGAAAGCTATAATAAAATCCCAAGAATAAGCTAGTGCAAATGTTGTAGTGTGTGTCACAGGAAGAGTATTTAGTTACAGTAAAGAGCAGTTTGTGATTGATATTCCAGATGAATCAACTGACCAAAGGTTTATTCATCTGTTCTCAAACATGTTTTCTAAATTAAAGATTGTACATGATCTATTAGACGAAGTGAAAGCAACTTTTAAATCAGATCCTTATCTGAGAACAATGCAAGAAGACCTTGAAAAAGTTAAGACCAACCCTGACTTAACCTTGGACCTTGGAAAGGTGTTAAGATATAAATGGAGAGTATGTGTTCCTGAAAGTGAAAACTTGGATATTAGACAAAAACTTATGAAGAAAGCCCTCACCACTGCGTATTCGGTACACCCTGGAAGCACGAAGATGTACCATGATTTAAATAAACTCTATTGGTAAAGAGGAATGAAAGTAGATGTAGTTAAATTGTGTCTCAATGCCTAAATTGTCAGCCGGTAAAGGCTAAAAGGCAAAGACTTGCAGGATTATTGCAGCCACTGCCAGAATCGACATGGAAATGGGACTGCATCAATATGGACTTCGTCACTAGGTTACCATTGACTCCTCATGTAGTTGACTTGGTCTGGGTGATTATGGATCATTTGACGAAGACAGCTCGTTTCATAGCTATACGACCTCAGTATACCATAGAGAGGTTAGCTAAGCTATATGTGGATAATATTGTCAGAGTACATGGTGTACCTAAAAGCATCGTGTCCGACAGAGACCCACACTTTACCTCAAGGTTCTGTGAAGAATTACAGAAGGCTATGAGAACTACATTGAAGTTTAGCATGGCATTTCACCCTCAGACTGACCGACAGTCGGAGCATACTATTTAGATTCTAGAAGACATGCTCCAAGCTTGTGTTATTGATTTCAAAGGATCATGGGATGAGAAGCTACCATTGATCGAGTTCGCCTATAACAATAGCTATCAGGCTACTATACAGATGTCACCCTATGAAGCACTGTATGGTAGGAGGTGTCGAACTCCTTTGTTTTGGAACGAGGTCGTAGAGCAAAGAATTGTGGGCCCTGAATTTATGGAAGAAACTTGCAAAGTAGTCGACATAAACAGGGAAAGAGTTAGAACATCTCAGAATCGTCAGAAATAGTATGTAGATAATCAACGTCGAGACCTTGAGTTCGTTGTAGGGGATAAGGTATTCTTGAAAATATCACCTATGTGAGGCTTAAAACAGTTTGGACAGAAAGGAAAGCTAAGTCCGAGGTACGTCGGGCCATATGAGATTTTAGCTAAATGTGGGAAGGTGGCGTATCAGTTAGCACTACCCCCATCCATGTCAAGTGTGCATGATGCATTTCATATCTCATTACTGAAGAAGTACATCCGAGATCCAACACACGTCCTAACAGCGGATCCACCGGGTCTAACTGATGATTTAACATTCGAAGTACCACTAATCGAAATTACTAGCCGTAAGGTTCAATGTCTATGCAACCGTAACATTTACTATGTTAAAGTTACTTGGAGGATCCAAGATGTGGAAGAGATCACATGGGAAGAAGAGAATGCTATGCGAAAGAAATATCCTCACCTTTTCAACTCGGAAGGTATGCACAAATTTTGAGGATGAAATTTATATAAGAGGGGGGAGTTGTAAGACGCGTATCGTACTAACCCAGTCTTACTACCTTGTTTCAGGTCTTCCTATCATGGTCAGACCAAGCAGACCAAGTGCGTGAAGAAACCACCAGGCTAGGTATGAAATTGAACCCAAAATCATCGAAGTAGGAGCGTGTGGTCACATACCTAAACAGGTGGGGTCTACCATACCTCAGAATAATGAGACCACTGGAGTTTGGGACGTGCGGTCGCAGTTTTTAGATGTGTGGTCGATGGGTTCTGCCACCCCACGTGCGACCATACGATGTTATAACCAACTCCGTGATTAGGAAACCTTCCTAATTTGAAGGGGGTTCTTTCCTAATCAAAGTAGGACTCTATATGGAAGGTGTCCCTCTAAATATAGGATGTCCCTTAGCCTCTTTCATTCTTTTATAACTCAAACTAAAAGAGAGAGAAAGAGAGGAGGAGGAAGAGAAGGAGAATTGAAGGGGAAGACTAAAAGATGGAATTTCAGAGAGAGCTCTGATTCTTCAACAAGTTTAAGGTATGAAAACATCCCCTACATCAGTTTAATGCCTAGAATAGATCATGGAGGAGATAGTGATTGAAAATAAGATCTAAATCCTAAGACCATGGACAAAACTCTAAGGGATCCTTGGAGAATGGATTAAAGTGAAGAATTATGTAAAAGTGTAAATTTTAAGCCATAAAGCAATCATATGAAGGATCATAATGATAGGCCAAGGAATCAAGACATGAAAGTATTGGATTAAGAGTGAAAAGTCAACCAGCACTCATGGGGTCACAGTTTGATCGACCACATGAGGCACATATGTTCGACCACATGCCCTCGGAAAGGTTCCAAGGAGGGTGTGGTCGCATATGTGTGGTCGCATGATATGCGACCACACGTATCGACCCTACACCCTGTGGTCGCAAAAACTGAGACCACAGGTACGGCCACACCTGCAACCACTTAGCTTCTGGAGGTCTGATTGATTCTAGATGGGACATTTAAACACTATAATTAATTAATACGAACTCTAACTTAGAATCCATAAATTTATTAGGTTTTCAAGTGATCCAAAAGTGATTTACAATGCTTGGAAGAGGAACAACCATCGATCTAAGGTGAGGGAACAAGACCTAAACTAATTGGATAATAACAAGCTGTTTACTTTTATTGAGTCCAATGCTATGATTGATTCTATGCTTGTATGTTGTAATGTGCATTTCACATGTCACCCAATATTCCTGCCATTACTGTTCATGTATAATTAATTTTGTTTATTTATAACATGATGATAATGATGTTGCTAGGAATAGGCATGTGAATGTATGTGTGTGGTTGGTGTGTTGGATGCGAGTGGAGCATCAGGGGGAGGACGTGGCATGGTGGTCTTTGACCTCGTCACCAGACTCTAGCTCTATCTCTACTCAAGTCTTTCCCACTAACATCGTCGTATCGTCATAACCTTAGCAGAACTATTAAGTCGTAGGGCATCAAGGGAGGTGGTCTCGAGACCGTGTGGTCTCTGACTCTGCCGGGGGGCCTTAGCTCTATCTCTATGGATGTATTGAGGGATGCTGGTGTGAGGCCTTGGATACACTGTATGGCATTAGGATTGGTTAGTTGCGAGCCCAGTTTGCAAGCCCTCACCAGCTGTAAGCACCCATTTTTTCCATCCCAGCTAAATAGAGTGATGCTGGTATATAGACAACAAAAGGAAGAAAGATGATAGAAAGTTTGGATTTTTGACTGTGAATTTGACGAAGTTTTCAATGGGTCTGTGAATTTGAGGAAAGTTTTCAATGGGTCCCATTGCAAAGTCACGGGTTATAATTTTGCATGGATGCCTAGGTCATGGAATTATCTTCAAAATGAGACCAGAATTGCTCGATTCTGACATCAAATGAAGAAGATATGATCATTTTAGGCGGATGATACGTACAAGGGAGACTTCTAAAATTATCATAAATAATCCCAGGGGTTTTCATGCAAATTATCGTAAGTTGGATTGTTTGAATTTCAAATCATCATATCTTGATCATCCAACATCTGGATCATATGGCTTAAGTACCATTATTCCTTATTTTTAGTCCTCTTCAAACTGGACGTAAAGGATTTCCGGTAGAAGTCACCAGTGGGCCCCATGCAAGCTTGCATGCAAAGTTATCGTTAGAACTTTAAAGCTTCATATATTTTCCGTTCTATGTCGGATTCAGATGATTCCAAAGCCATTATTCTTCAGTTGTGATGTCCTACAAAGTGGAGGTGAAAAATCTTGGGTAGAAGTCTCCGTAGGGTCCCATGCAAAATTACATATAAAAATAGTCATTTAATCTTCAAAAATTCATATTTTAATCATCCCATATCCAAATCAGGTAATTTCAGTTTCATTATGGTCCATTTTTAGTACTCAACAAAGTGGACATAAAATGATTTCCGATAGAAGTTTCCGAAGGATCCCATGTAGAATGGTCAGTTAATTATCGATAATTGGTCCGTTTAAACTTCAAAAATTCCTAAGTTGACCATTTTATTTCCAAATGAGGTGATTCAAGTTCCTATATTCCTCATTTTTAGTGTTCTACAAAGTGAATGTAGAAAATTGGGAATAGAGGTCATCGGAAAATTCCATGCAAAATGACAGTGGAAATGGCTCAGAAATGATAAAGAGAGAAAACCCAGTTAATTTCAGTCAATCCAGTCAACTCAGTTCAAGCCGGTTCCGGCCCAATCCAGCTCAACCCATATCAGTTTAACTCAGTCAACCCAAGCCAGTCTCAACCCATTTCGAACCAGTTCATCCATGTGCATAGTATTTATATATATTATATATATTGTATACTATATATATATATATATGTATGTTATTAAATATATCTCTATATATGTATATAATATATATTATCATATATAAATGATAAAATCCAAAAGAGATTGAGGAAAAAAAGATAAGAGAGAATATGAGAGAATAAGAGAAAGAGAGAGAATAAAAGAAAAAGAAAGAAACAAAAGAAAAGAGGAAAAAAAAAGAAACTTTCACATTTTCTAGAAAGAAAACGTGAAAGAGAGAGAGAAGAAGAGAAGAAAAGGAAAGAAAGAGAAGAAGAGAAGAAAAGGAAAGACAGAAAAAGAGAAGAAAAGGAAAGAGAAAAGAGAAGAAAAGAAAAGGAAAGAAAGAGAAAAAGAGAAGAAAAGGAAAGAAAAAAGAGAAGAAAAGAAAAGGAAAGAAAAAGAAAAAGAGAAGAAAAGGAAAGAAAGAGAAAAAGAAAAGAAAATGAAAGAAAAAAAGAGAAGAGAATAAAAGGAAAAAAAAGAGATTGAGGAGAAAGGGAAAGGAAAGAGAGAGGAGACGTGAGAGGGAAAAGGATTTTTAGTTTTGGCATAAAATCCAAAAGATTTTTTAAGAAAAAAAAAGGAAAGAAAGAGAGAGGAAACGTGAGAGAGAGAGAGAGAGAGATTTGGGGTTTTGGATCCAAAAGAGATTGAGAAAAAAGGAAAGAGAAGAAAAGGAGGGGAGATTTAGAAGAATCCAAAAAGATTCATTGAGAAAAAAGAAAAAAATAAAGAGCAGAGACGTGAACGAGAGGGAGAATTAGGGTTTTAGAATCCAAAAGATTTTTTTTTTTTTTGAAAAAGAGGAAAGAAAGGAGAGAGGATATGAAAAAAAGAGGGATTTAAGGTTTGCATATAATAAAAAAAAAGTAGAAAAAAGAAAAGGAGAGGAGGAAAAGAAGAGGGGACGTTCAAGAGAGAGAAAAAAAGGAATCCAAGAAAGGAGAACAAGAAGAAAATAGAGAGAGAGAGAGAGGGAGAGAGGGAGAGAGAGAGAGAGAGAGAGAGAGAGAGAGAGAGAGAGAGGGAGAGAGAGGTGTTAAGAAGGAGAGATCTAGAATAAAAGGGAGAAGAATCAGAGAGGTAGCAAAGAGGATGATCAGAAGATGCAAAGGGAAGAAGCAGAGAGAAGAAGCCTGAGGTAAGAACCACCCATCCCTTTTGTCAATTTTTTATTTAAAGTCAAAGCATACTGCAATGCATGTCTGAGATTTGTGTTTAGCATTAGGAAGATGATTCCGTTTGCACAAGGTTCCTTAATGAAAAAGTTAGATTTATTAGTTATCTAAATGTCCATGTATTCAGATTCTATTTTCATCAGCTATATAATTTTATATTGATTTTACAGTACAACTTGCCAGAATCTGGAGCAGACCTGACCAGTGTATTTGCATGTACTTGGGAAACTATTTTGACCTGCCCATGGTCTCTTTTAGGATTAGTTTCCTTGAGACAAAATGTTGGCCTCTGAGTCCTCTTTTTGAGGATATGTTTTATGAAAGTTTTGAGTAAATATAGTGCCCCATGTGCCCATTTTGGCCCAGTCTGACAAAACTGTCATCTTACTGCGTGTTCCACAATAATGCTTATGTAAATGGATTCTAGAGACATCTTCTGATCTCTATCTCTTTATGAATAAGTTAGACATAGAAGTATAGGAGACACCCATTCTGATGGAATATTTTTCTAATATCCAGGGAATATAATATAATTATTTCCCCATGACTGGTCTGAATCTAGAACCAGTTTGGTCAAATTTTGAAAGTGATTTTTTATTGTTAAGAAGGCCTTTTGAGATCTTGATTTCTTCAGAGAAGTTGTAGATCTCTGAAAGACCTTTGATCTGATATATTCTTTGTCCAATTTGGACTCATAGAAGTGGAGTTTCAAATCAATGCAAAGCAGTACACAATACAGGTATTTGCCAAATGGTCATCCATTGATTGATTTGTTATTTCTGCTACCATTTTGGCATGAAACGATGCATTACATGCCATATTTGATGCTTGCTATCAATGCTATATTTTATATGCTCACACTCACATACCAATATTGGACTGACTCACATGTTTTGCTTGACTCACATGCTTTGCTTGATTCTCACATGTTTGCTACATTTGTCTGCCATACATGCTCATTGTTGTTATATCTATTTGCCACATACTCACATGCTATATTAAATGCTTATTGCCATATTTGGATGTTTACACTATTATATTTGAGCTCACTTTACTATTTTGGATTGCTTACATTGTTATCATTGAATACAATAATTAGTGTAGGAAACCCTAAAAATGGAAAAATAGCAATTAGGGTAGAAAACCCTAAAAGTTGTAAAAAAAATAGTAATTAGGATAAAAAAAACCTTAAAAATGAAAAGAGCACAATAATTAGGGTAGGAAACCCCAAAAATGAAAAGATTACAGCAATTAGGGTAGAAAACCCTAAAAATGGAAAGAAAATAATAATCAGGGAAAATGAAACCCTAAAAAAATGGAAACAATAAAAATGGTAGGAATTTAAGTCTCATACTTAGATCCTATTAACAAAAATAGAAAGAAATTGGTACACATTCCAAATAAAAATGGTAGGAATTTAGGTCTCATCCCTAGATCCTATGACAAAAATAGAAAGAATTTGGTACACATCCCAAATAAAAATGGTAGGAATTTAGGTCTCATCCCCAGATCCTATTAACAAAAATAGAAAGAATTTGGTACACATTCCAAATCCGACTCTCACAAACTTTTCGAACTACGTTGTACTTGATTTCTAAGGCACACCCTAGAATATGTAGGCAATTTGGGAATCCCAAATACGGTACAAAGCCACCCATCAACCATCCATTCAGCATAAACTTCAACTTGAACAAAGAATCAAATTAAAGAACATGCATAAATCACTTTCATAATCTTTAATCACAAAACCCATTTCGAACTACATTTTTGGACTTTTCCAGGATTGGAATACGTAGGCAGTTTGAGATGTCTTACACGTCTCAGATTCAGTCCAAGACCGAACCATTTTGGTCCGGTTCACTGTATAACATTTTGTACATTACATTTACTTGTTTATTTACTTTAAAACATGATTGGCTGAACCCTAGGTTAGAATAACTTAGCAACTTGGTTTAGGACATCCCCCATTGAACCCTAGTCATCCAGTTAACCAAGCACAGTCAAAATTAGAGTCTAAGGAAAGTTTAGGAGGCCAATATTGATCGGCGGTTTGGGTGCCTAACACCTTCCCATAACCGTACCCTGAATACTTACCCGATCTCTTGCAGACCAAAGAACTGATACATTGGGTCATGAGTCAATAGAAGTCTTACGTTAGGGTGAGGATACATTTTTAGAGGTCCTAGACCTTAATCTAGGTGGCAACTCCAACAAATTCAATCGATCTTCATCGATATGGATACAAATTCATCCAGAGGAGGATCACATTGATTTCCCATTGTCCTCACAGTGGCGACTCCGCTGGGGAATAATATTCAGACTCCTAGGATACTTTCCTTATATTGATTTCCTTGACATTTGATGCTAGATCTAGGGTACTATATTTATTGTTTGTACATATTCTTTTGGGGTGTATGGGTTCAATCACACTTTCGTGTGAGTAGTCGAACCGGGTCCCATGCAGATGGGGCAGCCCGCTAAGCGAAACACACAACCTTGGCCTGTACTTTGTGAGACCACGACCGGCGAGCAGCCTCTAACGAGCATTTCTTGGATCCGCCTGAGAATGTGTTATGCTACTCCATGTCGCTTGGATCCTTGCAACATAGTATATAAAGGGATTGGGAGACCATTATTCATCGAGCAATCAGTGATAGGTTACCCCATCCTCGTCAAGGTGGCCTTTTCTGTCCTAACCCAGTTTGAGCCACATGTATGTTATTTTTGGTCCATTTTTGAACCAACATGGTAAAATCTACTCGATCATAATATTTACATCCGAGACGTCGAAGTTTTGCCCGTTTTTGTCCTTGACTTGTCAACATGTTTGGATCCACACTTGAGTATTTTTGTCTTTCACTTGTTGGGAGCGTGAGGGTTACGTATACCCGCATACACATTAGTGTGGGCGGTCTGTACACGCCCTCCATCATACAAAGCTCATTGTGTTGACTGTTCAATATTGATACATCAATCTCAAAAATGATCAAAAATTCTTCGTCACAGCATAGATACTATGATCTAGTAGAAATTTATCGGTTTTTTCATGCACCGCTTTTGTCATTGTCACACCCCAATTTTGGTCTAACCAGAATGGTGTGATGAACCGCTAACAAACCAATGGTTCAACCAGGATCTCTAATAGGCTATTCCCGCGTTATCCAAACTTTCACACATCCATAATCATAATCAGAGTAATACACACTAGCAGAAAATTTATAATAAAATGAACTGAGCAACTAAGATGATATCATTAATTTAATATCAAATTATTCCGTTTTCAACTGAGACATAAATATTTAAATACCAAATGCATGTCTTTATAAATCCAATGAAATAAACCTATAAAAATATCTAATCAAATACACACGAGTTGCACTCGCAAGAGGAGTCGTGTGTATCATCTTCAGCTCCAGCGTCCATTGCTGCTATATTCCCGTACGCAGACGTGTTCATATAATCTTCAACTGTGTAACCTGCATCATCAACTAAAAATATTCGACGTCGAGGGGTGAGCACACAACACGGCTCAGTGAGTAGCCAAAACAATGCAACACTACATATGCATGCACATCAATTTATATCTTTGGTCTGGTTTGAAGTTTGTAATATGCAATAGAAAGGTTGAGGTAGCCAAAGGTCGCGTTTATTGACTCCGCCTCTATACACGAGTGTGTGACGTTACCCGAAGATCACGTTTATCGTCAACTCACATACACCCAACCATGAACAATATATAACAAAGGTTACGTTTATTGCTATATAGTGCCATACAAACACGTAAGCCCCTGTTGGCGAGGGCTGCAAACTGGGCTCGCAACTAACCAATCCTAATGCCAAACAGTGTATCCAAGGCCTCACCCCAGCATCCCTCTGAATGTCCATAGAGATAGAGCTAAGGCCCCCCGGTAGAATCAGAGACTACAAGGACCGAGACCACCTCCCCTGATACTCTACGACATAATAGTTCTGCTAAAGTAATGGCGATACGACGATGCCAATGCACAAGACTTGAGTTAGAGATAGAGCTAAAGTGTTGAGACCCGCCAAAGGTTAACATTTATTGACGTTTTCATCACACCTCCCCTGATACTCGCTCGCATCAAGCACATCAACCACACACATACAAGCACATGCCTATTCCTATCATCATCATCATCGTCATGTTATAAACAATAAAGTAAATATGCATGACCAAGTAATAGAAATATTGGATGGCATGTTGTATGCACATTACAAACATATTTGCATAGAATCAAGCATACCATAGGACTCAAGAAATAGAAAACAGTTTATTATTAACCAATTTAGTTTGGGGTTAAGGTTCCTCACCTTAGCTTGCTAAAAGATACTTTTCCAAGCTTTAAAATCACCTTTATACTGTTATTATATTGTTAGAAGACCTAACAAAGTCGATAAAATTTAATTAGAATTAATTTGGAATTTAAAAACCATTCTGTCAACTGAGGGTCGATGCTAGGGTCGATGCTAGGGTCGATGGGTCTATCGACCCTCCCTCTCTTCTCGGACTTCCCGAATGCCGAGGGTCGATGGTCATAAACACCTAGGGTCGGATGGCCTATCGACCACCGGGTGCGACCCTCGGTGCACTCTGGTCCAATTCCCACTTTTAAATCCATTCTTCGTGTTTGGGGTCCTATGGCTGGCTTCCTACATTCATTCAACATTCATTCCATGGTCTAGAACCATGTATAATCCATCTAAATAGTTTTCATGCATCCTCCTATGGTTTTCCATGAAAACCTAACCATAGCTTAATGGTTTGGGTTTCTCCGAGATTACATTCTTATTAATTACTACCCTAAGGTCTGTAGAAACTCATAGAATTAGTATCCATACCCGAGAAGGTTAATCTTTCTCTGAAACTCTTCTCTTTTGGCTTAATTTCTCTTCCTTCCCTTTCGTCTTCCCCTTTCCTTCTCCTCTCTTTCTCTCAATTCGATTAGGGTTGTGAAAGGAGTGAAAGTGGCTTAGGGACGTCCTTTAAATCGACTAAGAACATCCTAAATAAGTCCCATTGAGATTTGGAAAGAATCCCAATAGAAAAATATTGAAATTTCCTAATTTCTATATTCGGCGTAAAACCGAGGGTCGATGGGAGGGTCGATGATCCCGTCGACCCTAGGGTCGGAAGCTGTCCGACCCTCCCTTCAAAACCGAGGGTCCGACTTTCTGCTTTTGGGAGGTCCGACCCGCCTTAGCTGGGTGTGCGACCCTCCCTTAATTTTAAATGTTTTTGGGTCGATTTTATACCTGGGATCTCGATCTCCTTCACGCCCTTGGTCCATTTGACTCGACCATGATGGGTAAACCTGGTTCAAGGTGGTAAGACTGGGTTAGATTGACACGGGTCTTACAACTCCCCCCAACTTATAAAAATTTTGTCCTCGAAATTGTACATACCTTCTGAATCAAATAAGTGTGGGTATTGTTTCCGCATAGCATTTTCTTCTTCCCATGTAATTTCTTCCATGTCTCTACTTTTTCATATGACCTTAACATAGTAGATATCTCCATTGCGTAGACGTTGAACCTTTCGTCCGGTGATTTCTGTTGGTGTTACTTGAATGTCAAATCATCAGTCAATCCCGGCAAATCTACTGTCAAGACATGCGTTGGGTCTTTGACATACTTTTTCAATAGGGAAATGTGAAATACGTCATGCACACATGACATAGATGGTGGTAGTGCTAACTGATAAGCCACTTTTCCACGCTTAGCTAGAATGTCATATGGTCCGACATATCTTGGACTTAGTTTTCCTTTCTGTTCGAACCTCTTCAATCCTCGCATAGGCGATACCTTCAGAAATACTTTATCACCTACGGCGAACTCTAGATCCCTTCGTCGAGTATCTGCATAGTGCTTCTGACGGTTCTGAGCTGTTCTTACTCTTTCCTTGATGATGTCGACCACTCGACAAGTCTCTTCAACAAATTCCAGTCCAAAAATACTACGTTCTCCAACTTCATTCCAAAACAAGGGAGTTCGACACTTCCCGCCATACAAGGCTTCATAAGGTGACATCCGTATAGTAGCCCGATAGTTGTTATTGTAAGCGAACTCGATCAATGGTAACTTTTCGTCCCATGATCCTTTGAAATCAATCACACATGCTCGTAGCATAGCTTCTAGAATCTGGATTGTACGTTCTGACTGTCAATCTGTCTGTGGGTGGAATGTAGTATTAAACTTCAATGTGGTACCCATAGCCTTTTGCAGTCCTTCCCAAAATTTGGAAGTAAATCGTGGATCTCTATCGGATACAATGCTTTCTGGAACACCATGTAACCGAACAATATTATCCACATACAGCTTTGCTAACCTTTCTAGTGTATATTGGGGTTGTATCGGTATGAAGCGAGCTGTTTTAGTCGACGGTCCACAATCACCCAAACTGCGTCAACTACTCGAGGAGTCAATGGTAGTCCCGTGACGAAGTCCATAGTGATGCAGTCCCATTTCCATGCTGGTTACGTAATGGCCGTAATGGTCCTACGGGTCTTTGTCGTTCAGCTTTTACTTTCGACAATTTAGGCATTGAGACACGAACTTAGCTACATCCGCTTTCATTTCCCTCCACCAATATAATTTCTTCAGATCATGATACATTTTTGTACTTCCAGGGATGTATCGAATAGATGGTGGTATGGGCTTCTTTCATCGGTCGGTGTCTAATGTCCATACTTTCTTTTCGTGTACACATATTCTCCCTTTATATTTCAGTACCTTCTCGTCATCCAAGGTGAACTCGGGGTTGGTCCTACCTTTCTCAATATCTTCTTGTACTGTTCTCAGATAAGGATCTGATTTGATAACTGTCTTCACTTCGTCCACTATATCCGGTATAATCTTTAATGCCGCGAACATATTTGAGAACCGATGAATAAACCATTGGTTAGATGATTCATCCATTGTATCTATCACATACTACTCGTTGCCATGATTAAATACCATTCCGGTAGTACACATTGCCGCAGTCATGCTAACTTCTCCTTGAGATTTTATCATTGCTTTTCTGCTCAATGCATCTGCTACTATGTTCGTTTTTCCTGGATGATACTGGATATCACAATCATAGTCTTTCAATAGTTCCAACCATCTTCTTTGTCTCATATTCAACTCCTTCTGATTAAATAAATAAGTAAGACTTTTATGGCCCGACTTAATCTGGAATTTCTCTCCGTATAGGTAGTGTCTTCATATCTTGATAGCATGTACTACTGCCACTAACTCCAAATCATGAGTGGGGTAATTTTTCTCATGTACCTTCAATTGTCTCGAGGCATAGGCAATCACTTGCTCCCCTTGCATAAGCACACTTCCTAATCCAAATCCCGATGCATTAGTGTATAAAGTAAATGTCTGTCCTGGAACGGGAATGGTCAAAATCGAGGCGGATATCAATCTGGCCTTCAATGTCTGGAAGCTCTTCCCACATTTGTCGGTCCACACAAACTTCTCACCTTTCTTAGTCAAGCTGGTGAGAGGTACGGCAATCCGAGAATAGTCTTCTACGAATCTTCGATAATAACCAGCTAGACCCAGAAAACTTTTAATTTCTGAAACGCTCTTTGGTGCTTCCCACTTCACAATAGCCTCGATTTTGCTGGGGTCCACTTTGATTCTTTCTGCGGATACCACGTGGCCTATGAATGCGACTTCACTTAGCCAAAACTCACACTTAGAAAATTTGGCATATAGCTTCTCTTTCCTTAAACGCTGTAGGGCTGCGTTTAGGTTTTTGATATGGGTTTTCTTATCCTTGGAATATACCAATATGTCGTCAATAAATACTATAACCGACATATCCAACATATCGTGGAAAACTCGGTTCATAAGTTCCATGAACGTTGCCGGTGCATTAGTTAATCCGAATGACATAACCAAAAATTCATAATGTCCATATCCGGTCCCGAATGCGGTCTTGAATATCACCTTCTTTAATCTTCAGCGATGATAGCCCGATCGAAGATCGATCTTAGAAAATATTTTTGCTCCTTGTAACTGATCGAACAAGTCATCGATCCTGGGTAGTGGATATCGATTTTGATTGTCAGTTTGTTCAACTCCCGATAGTCGATACACAATCGAACGCTACCATCCTTCTTTTTCCGAACGGAGCGCGGTGCCCCCATGGAGATATCCTGGGTCGAATATAACCCTTGTCTAGCAGTTCTTGTAGTTGTACTTTTAATTCCTTCGGTTCGGTAGGAGCCATCCTATAAGGTGCTTTTGATACGGGTGCGGCTCCGGGTAGAAGGTCTATTACAAACTCTGTGGCTCGGTCAGGTGGTAATCCGGGTAGTTCCTCTGGAAATACATCGGAAAAATCTCGCACGACATCAATATCTTCCATTTGTGGCACGTCCTTGGTTAGGTCGACCACTGATACTAGATATCCGACTGCTCCCTTCTCAAGGCACTTCTTAGCCTTTACTGCTGAAAGTATGAGCTTGCGTCTCCGGGGAAGTTTGGTTCCTGAGAAACTGAATTCTTCTCCTTCTTTATCTTTAAATGTTAGCTTCTTTTCGGCGCATAACAGATTTGCAGAATGCCGAGCTAACCAGTCCATTCCCAAGATGACATCAAAGTCTGCCATCTCAAGTTGTATCAAGGTTGCATCTAAGGTCTGCTCTCCAATGAGAACTGGACATGGTCCATAACCCTTTTCTAGTTCCACTTCTAACCCCATCGGTGACCGTACAAGTAATTTGTAGTCCAATGTTTTGATGGGTAATTTTGTCTTCTTTCCAAATGACACAGATATAAATGAATGAGTAGCTCCTGAATCAAAGAGTACTCTGGCGGGTACGCCATTTATAGGTACAATACCTGTGATTTATCTTGACTTAGTCTACATGCTCATGCAATGTAATTATAACTTTAAAAGTTTCAGCCATACCTGTGACCACATCGGGTGATGCGGCCGCATCCTCGGATGTAACAGGGCTTTGGGCACTCTCTTGCCATATGTCCGGGTTGGTTGCGGTTAAAACACTTCGGAACTTCAGAATTTGACTTTGACCGAGGTTGCACCGCTGAAGTGGTCTTGGGTGCGATAGTAAAGTTCCGAGGACGGAAAGGCTTATACGTCCCGGCATTTCCTCCGTTGTAGGAGTTTCCGGCTGATCTCTTGATGCCTCTGTTCTGTTCGGATAACTCTCCTTCCTGGCTCGATTCAAGCACTCGAGCAATCTGGACGGCTTCATTATATATTGTCTTTTCTTATCCCAGAACATGTTCCCTGATGCTTCCTCTCAGTCCCGTGACAAACCTACTAGTTTTAGTTTCTTCTTCTTGCATACTCAATGGTGCGAAGAAAAACAGCTCTTCATAACGCTCTTGGTACGCATACACCGACATCTGTCCCTGATAAAGACTCAGGAACTCCTTCTCCATCGAATCTCTGAAGCTTCATGGAAAATATTTCTCAAAGAAAGCTTCTTTATATATAGCCCAAGTCAGTAGGGCGTGCTTAGTCAATAGATAGGCCCTGGTCGATTTCCACCAATGATGTGCGTCGCCTTTGAGCATGAAGGTGGCACACAATACTTTCTCCTCTTCGTTAATAGTCATCATAAGAAAATTTATTTCCATCTCGTCTATCCGGGGTTGCTGGCCATAATGGATCAGACGGTTTGCCATTAAATTCTCTAGGCTTCATCTTCAAAAACCTCTCGACCAGTTGAGAGTGATCCATCTGGTTTTGATATGCCCCAAACATATGGGGTGGATACTGATAATTAGCTTGTGCTACTTTCGGGACCTGCACTGGAATCTATGCAGCCGATTGCTGAGGTGTCTGAGGAGCTGGGTGGTTACCCACCGGTGCTGCACTGGCTTGCCCCGTGTGCATGGGTGCAGCCTGAGTGGCTTGAAACATTATTCCCATGGCAACCTTGCATATGAGCCTGCGCGTGTTGCATCTCGCTGCAGCTATCGTGCGGATTCATCACCACCGTTGCTAGCTCGGTGGTGGAGGTGGCAAGTTTGTAGGGTTTACCGGTTCTGGATTTTTCGGTACATGGGTATTCTCTTGACTAGTCTCCTCCACGGGTGGTGGTGGTGGGACTGTGTTTTGGGTCTGTCGGGTTACTCTACGTCCAGACATATTTCCTTCTGAGATGGGTGGTGCCTGAAAATCATCAAAATCAGTGAGAAATCATTTACACTTCATGTAGGCACGCTAATCGACATAAAATTCAAAATCCTCAATTCATTTTGTAAAAAATACTGTCTTTTCTATGTAGGGTCGATGGTGAGGGTCGATGGTATGTCCGACCCTTGGTATCCGACCCTGGGAATGACCTGTTCTTCCCGAGAGCTGAGGGCCAATGCGAGGGTCGATGGGTATCCGACCCTCGATCCGACCCCTCGATTTTCTCGTCGATTCCCGAGAGCCGAGGGTCGATTGGAGGGTCGATCCGAGGGTCGATGGTGTCGGTCGAATTGTCCGACCCTTGGACCAAAAATCAGATTTTTAAGATCCGATTTAGGGTCATTTCTCACTATTCCTCCTCCGTTTTGACTCGTCTCTACTCTCTGAGTTGCTACAGTGCCACTCTACTATTTTTGGTCGGTTTAACTCCGGGTTTCGACGTCCATGTCATCCCTACAGGTATGTCTTCCCGTTTTTACCTGTTTTTAGGTTTTCTTTTCTAGGTTTTTGCCCGTTTAACTCCTATTTTTCAAATTAAACATTTTCCAACCGTAAAAATTCGATTTTTGTTGGGGGATTTTATTATTGGTGTCTCGAGGAACGAAAGCCCTCAAAATTTCTAAGTTTCATCGGTTGGTCATCGAGAAACTTGAAATTTTTTCTTTTTGCCCTAATTTATCGACATTTTCAATTTTTCTTGAATTCCTTCAAATTGGACATCGTCAGTTAAAATTTCCTACTGCATGTGGGTTGTAGGATATGTTTTAACCTACGTAAGTTCTTATGCCCACTTGTATGGCGAGAAATGGGGCTTTATGGTCAACTTACGTCGTTATTAAATCAAATTTCGGATTTTTATCCTATTAACTCCTTGTTTCCTTCCTCTTTCTTATTTTGCGAATACTATGGCTCGTACCAAAGTACCCGAGGTGCGTGATCCACTTCGCTTCCGTTCGAATGAAGCCGAGGCACGATATATACCGACTATGCCCGTAAGAAGGTTGAAGGGGGTCGCATGGTGAACTTGGCTGAGCTAGCCTTGTTCAATGTAGAGGGAGCGTTTGGTGATATGGGGTGGCTCCCTGTCATCACATATGACGCGTGCACATGTCCGGACTTGGTACGCCAGTTCTATTGTAATCTCCGGTGGTGGGGAATTACAACGACGTTGAGCACGGTCGGAGTTGCGCATCACCGCTTATGTCAAGGGGGTGCACATTTCTTTTGATTATCGGCAACTTGACGATCTGTTGGGCATTCCCTATGATGGCCCTATGGTGTACTTGTGCGCCGGAGAGCCACGCTTTGTTGAGATGGAGATGAGGGCGAGATCGACAACCGGCTGCTCCGTCCCGATAGATGGCGATGAGAGCTTGCTACTTGCGTCCAGCTCCACGGGTCTTCCGCAAGATTATCCAAAGATAATCTGATCCCGCAGAGTGGGCACTATGAGAGGGTGTCTCGGCTGACCCAGTTCTTGATCTACAGATCTCGCACTCGTCACCGGGTCCGCCTTCCTTACATCATCATGCGGACGATGATTAGTGCCACATTGTCCGGTCATAGGGGTAATCTACCCTATGGACGCATGATTACAATGTTACTGACCCATCTGGGGGTGGATCTAGTAGATGAGAAAATCCAGGAGAAGACCTTCTCGTCGCCTCTAGATTGGGAGGCTATCTGCAAGATGGGTCTGTGAGATGCTGAGGTTAGCGATGAGGAGAGGAACACGATGGTGCGCCCTCACACTCGTATCGAGATGGCTGATGCTGAGGCTGCTGCTGCTGCTGCTAGAGCTCATGGGGATCTGGTCGACAATGATGATCACATGTATATGGTTGTCGACGCGATACCCCCGCCATCACCCACACAGGCGGATGGAGTTGGTACATCTTTTGCGGCGGCTCTTGCACCTGAGGCCGGTCCTTCTCATGAAACTGGTCCTTCGCATCCACCTTCTGATATGATGGAGATATTGCGTGAGCTCGGGGATGCTCGGCGCAGGTCTGATTTGAGGATGGATGAGCTGTTGGTTGCTCAAGACGCATCGAGCGTGCGGATGGGAGAGCTCCTAGAGGTGCAAGAGTGCAACCGATCGAGAGGATAGTCGGTCTCACGGCTAGTCTACGAACGACCCGGACCCAAATAGCCCGGTTGACTAGAGTCTATGCCGAGGACTACGACAGAGACCGTGAGGCACCGCCTCCTCCTTCGCCTCCAGCTTCCCGAGTGTACTTTTATTTTTCCTTGTACTACAGAGTAACTGTCCGGGTTGTGGACTGTACTCTGCTTTAGCAATGTATATACGTTTTGTTTCTCTCACTCATTGTATGTAACTTGTTTTCCCTTTAATAGATGCATTATTCTCTTTTTAATTTGGTTTTAATCATCGCTTGTGCTTACAGTGTGTTTGTATTAAAGCTTTTAATTTATCCTATCTCAGTTCACAATGGTCTTGAATGTGTGTTAGTTCGGCGGGCAAGGCCTGATACACTCTGATACCAAGTTGTCACACCCCAATTTTGGTCTAACCAGAATGGTGTGATGAACCGCTAACAAACCAACGGTTCAACCAGGATCTCTAATAGGCTATCCCCGCGTTATCCAAACTTTCACACATCCATAATCATAATTAGAGTAATACACACTAGCGGAAAATTTATAATAAAATGAACTGAGCAACTAAGATGATATCATTAATTTAATATCAAATTATTCTGTTTTCAACTGAGGCATAAATATTTAAATACCAAATACATTTCTTTATAAATCCAATGAATGAAACCTATAAAAATATCTAATCAAATACACACGAGTTGCACTCGCAAGAGGAGTCGTGTGTATCATCTTCAGCTTCGGCGTCCATTGCTGCTATATTCCCGTACGCAGACGCATTCATATAATCTTCAACTGTGTAACCTGCATCATCAACTAAAAATATTCGACGTCGAGGGGTGAGCACACAACACGGCTCAGTGAGTAGCCAAAACAATGCAACACTACATATGCATGCACATCAATTTATATCTTTGGTCTAGTTTAAAGTTTGTAATATGCAATAGAAAGGTTGAGGTAGCCAAAGGTCGCGTTTATTGACTACGCCTCTATACACGAGTGTG
The DNA here is from genome assembly GCA_028583415.1 of Protea cynaroides. Taxonomy (NCBI): domain Eukaryota; kingdom Viridiplantae; phylum Streptophyta; class Magnoliopsida; order Proteales; family Proteaceae; genus Protea; species Protea cynaroides. Next base: position 8,687,122 of record CM053269.1, read on the forward strand.
TGACGTTATCCGAAGATCACGTTTATCGTCAACTCACATGCACCCAACCATGAACAATATATAACAAAGGTTACGTTTATTGCTATATAGTGTCATACCAACACGTAAGCCCCTGTTGGTGAGGGCTGCAAACTGGGCTCGCAACTAACCAATCCTATTGCCAAACAGTGTATCCAAGGCCTCACCCCAGCATCCCTCACAATGTCTATAAAGATAGAGCTAAGGCCCCCCGGTAGAGTCAGAGACTACAAGAACCGAGACCACCTCCCCTGATACTCTACGACATAATAGTTCTACTAAAGTAATGGCGATACGACGATGCCAATGCATAAGACTTGAGTTAGAGATAGAGCTAAAGTGCTGAGACCCGCCAAAGGTTAACGTTTATTGCCGTTCTCATCACACCTCCCCTGATACTCGCTCGCATCAAGTACATCAACCACACACATACAAGCACATGCCTATTCCTATCATCATCATCATCGTCATGTTATAAACAATAAAGTAAATATGCATGAACAAGTAATAGAAATATTGGATGGCATGTTGTATCCACATTACAAACATATTTGCATAGAATCAAGCATAGCATAGGACTCAAGAAATAGAAAACAGTTTATTATTAACCAATTTAGTTTGGGGTTAAGGTTCCTCACCTTAGCTTGCTAAAAGATACTTTTCCAAGCTTTGAAATCACCTTTATACTGTTATTATATTGCTAGAAGACCTAACAAAGTCGATAAAATTTAATTAGAATTAATTTGGAATTTAAAAACCATTATGTCAACTGAGGGTCGATGCTAGGGTGATGGGTCTATCGACCCTCCCCTCTTTCTGGACTTCCCGAATGCTGAGGGTCGATGGTCATAAACACCTAGGGTCGGATGGCCTTTCGTCCCTGGGTGCGACCCTCGGTGCACTCTGGTCCAATTCCCACTTTTAAATCCATTCTTCGTGTTTGGGGTCCTATGGCTGGCTTCCTACATTCATTCAACATTCATTCCAGGGTCTAGGACCATTTATAATCCATCTAAATAGTTTTCATGCATCCTCCTATGGTTTTCCATGAAAACCTAACCATAGCTTAATGGTTTGGGTTTCTCCGAGTTCACATTCTTATTAATTACTACCCTAAGGTCTGTAGAAACTCATAGAATTAGTATCCATACCTGAGAAGGTTAATCTTTCTCCCGAAACTCTTCTCTTTTGGCTTAATTTCTCTTCCTTCCCTTTCTTCTTCCTCTTTCCTTCTCCTCTCTTTCTCTCAATTCGATTAGGGTTGTGAAAGGAGTGAAAGTGGCTTAGGGACGTCCTTTAAATAGACTAGGAACATCCTAAATAAGTCCCATTGAGATTTGGAAAGAATCCCAATCGAAAAATATAGAAATTTCCTAATTTCTATATTCGGCAGAAACCGAGGGTCGATGGGAGGGTCGATGATCCCGTCGACCCTAGGGTCTTAAGTTGTCCGACCCTCCCTTCAAAACCGAGGGTCTGACTTTCTGTTTTTGGGAGGTCCGACCTTGCTTAGCTGGGTGTGCGACCCTCCCCTAATTTTAAATGTTTTTGGGTCGATTTTATACCTGGGATCTTGATCTCCTTCACGCCCTTGGTCCATTTGACTCGACCATGATGGGTAAACCTAGTTCAAGGTGGTATGACCGGGTTAGATTGACACGGGTCTTACAGTCATCCTTCATGACAATTACAAATAAGCATATCCGTTTCAATTTCTTAAAATTTGATGAACCACATGGTCGAACCTTGGTGCTACAATGATCCATTCAGAATCTTGAGCCCCCAAGACAAATCATGGGGTTATTCAAATACAAATAAATTGTTACAGATGATGTCTAATGGTCGGTTTTCATGAAGGAGCTAACTTTTTTTGGTCGAGTCAGCTTGTATGTATATGTGTATTCTTCTCGTGTCCAGTCACTTCTGAGTCTTAACCTTCGTTCAATGTTTATAGAAAGAAAAAAAAAACCAAAAAAAACCAAAAATAAAAGTTGAACTAGGGAGGATAGGATTGTCTAGACTTAAGAGAACACCTGAGTGAGTAGACAAAGCATCCACTCTTATTACATCAACTCATAGGAAGGTCTCATCATGTCTCGATTCATGGTTATAAGGAGGACTTTTGTACCTCAAAATGTTGGAATGGTTGGAAGACAGTATATTGAGAGCCCAAATATTGTAGAGCGGAATTGAAATTCCAAGATCAGAGTTAAGGAATCCAAGAGGTTAGAAAGCTGAATCATAGATTCTGAGAGATTACATGTTTCTTTCCCATGTTAGCATACCTACCAATTTTAAATGGAAAAACTAAGATTGGAAAGTATTTCGTTCACCCCTGGCGAATGAGCCAATTTGACTGAAGGAGTTGGTTTCTGACTCCCTAATTACTTTCATCACCCAAGGTGACCCAAACTCAAAGGAGTAGCCCTCGAACCTTCAAGAATGGCCCACCCACCTCCCAAAATTCAGGAAGAAAAAGAAGACCATGTGGGTAATTGTATCCCAAAATTGAGGTAGCCTAAAAGTAAACTTCATGTACACCCTAAACTGGGGCACAACCAAAATGTCAGTGTATCCTAAATTGGGGCACAACATAAATATCAGTGCACCCTAAACTGGGGCATAATTAAAATGTTAATGGATTCAAAGTGGGGCAAACCAAAAAGGCGATGGACCAACTAGGGTATAGGTCAGAGTTTCATGACATCCAAACTGGGGCATAAGATTGGGATACAGCAAACCAAACTGAGGCATAGACCAAGTGAATGTCAAACCCGAACTGGGGCATAAATTAAAATGGTAATAGACTCAAGAGGCGTTTAGCTCAAGATTAAAAGGGTCAAACACATCTCGATCGATAGGCGTAATGAGCCTTACTTGCGAAAGTCTGAACAGAGATTCGGTCCTGCAACCAATCATAAGTTGGCGTCAATGATGTCGTATCCAATTGGGGTAACTCGGTGAATTACTTGTCTAAACTGGCTACCATTGGTATCTGATAGGTCATCTATGTTTGGGCTCAAGTCCGATATGTTTGTAGACAAATCCAGTCCAAAATGCTCTGAAAAAATGAACAATAATTATCTCATTTGAGACATCAACAACAGTGCTTTACTACTTCCAATCCATTCCTTCCCAGTTTGATATTTCTTCCTCTTCCATGTTCGTTGCTAATTCTGACTCTGATGACGATTGAGATGAAGGGCCACAACCTGAACTTCTACTCCATCGGCCTTTAGAGAAATGAAAACTCAACACGCACGTGAAAGTTATAGATGATTAAGTTGAAGTCATGCAAGCATTCTCAAAGATACAAGTTGGTGCATCAAAATGTCATCCCATTTGGTCAATTTACCGAAAGAATTTTTTATGAGATATTTCTACAAACAAGGACCATTCAAATGATAAAGTCTTCTACAAGTGCATGACATCTACAGACATGAAGTGTGTTACAGATCAATCTCAAAGTCAAAGATGAGCTCAAAAAAAAAAAAAAAAAGGAAGAAAGAAAAAAAAAAGAGAAAAAAAAAAAAAGAGAAAAATGAAAAAAAAAAGAAAAAAGAAAGAGCTATACAGAATAATGAGGTTGGTTAGCATACTACATTGGAACAATGATGGTGGACAAGTTCAACTATGGTGCAAAGACATGAAGCAACTACTTTGAAACACTAATGATGAGTGAGTTTGATTACAAGGCATATACATGGGGCAACTCCTTGGGAGCCCTGCTGATGGACGAGTTCAGTTATAGAGCAATAAGACAATTGGTTCTCGTATAATGACATATAGACACCATTTCTTAGAACCTGATTGGAGAGTTGATCATTTGTTGTGATTCACGTTGTGTGTTGAGCAAGATTTTTGATATTGGTCAGCACATCCCGCCAATACAGGGACTGGTCTCATCACTTTGTTGTCATCAAAGGATTTTTCTTTCCAGCTAATGACTCTCTCTCCCGTCCATCAATCTGACGGTCTTCCACAGAGTCTACATTACATGCCCTTTCTTCAATTGTCACAAAATTTTATGGTATCGTTTCTTGTGAACATGTCGTCTTCTTATGCATAAATATTGTTCAATAAATCTGACTGGAATATCTATCTGTCGTTCATCATTTCGATGGCATCCAAGAATTCCATAGTCTTTTGTTGTTATCCAATAAAATGGCATCGCCTAGTGGAGATTAAGCCATTCTACAAAAACAACCAAACACTCTCCCAAAGGCAAACCCATTGGATAGTTTCTTATCTGTCCATCTGGACCTTCGTCGTCATACTTGTATACAGACTTAAAGGAGGATTTGGGCCCAAACGTGGTTATAACCGATTTAGCATCTGAGCATAGATTGTTGAAATTTGTTTTCTATCTGAATGACACCGAGAGGAGAAAGCATTCTTTGACGTTTTTTTTCTTCTAAAGATTAGTGTAGGGTCCATCTCCTTAAGGTTATTTCTATTGATGACTCAAAAGTCGCCTGCCTATCAATGTGTGCAAACTTGAACTTAGACATTGGAGCAAAATCACCCATTTATCCAAACATCATGAGTTTAGTTGAGCCCCCTGTTTGAAACTCTAGTGAGTTTATTTGAATGTAAGAGAAAGATGACTCATACAAATTTGAAAAAAATGAAATAAAATTGAGTCATTGTCATCATTTTCCCCTCATCAAAAAGACCTGATTGTCCTTTAATCAAAGTGAAACCCATATAAATTTGGCAGGAATGCAGAACATATCAAAATTGCCTTTTAAAGAAAAGAAACATGTTTCTCTCGGTCTAGATTAAGTCAAGTCAAGGAAAGTCGATCAAATCATGATCTCTTGTTCCTCTTGGATTCCGAGCAATGTTAGTGGACAAAGTGCAGATGCTGAGCCCCATTGTGGCTACCCCAATATTTATGGAAAGTTCAACCCATTTTGGGAGTGAATAAAGATGAAGAAAGGAATTGAAAAGAACAAGAAAAAGAAAAAGAAATATGAAAAAAAAAGAGAAAAAAAGAAAAGGAAAGAAAGGTGAAAGTATAGAGAAGAAAGAAGACTGAATGAAAACAGAATAAGAATGGAAAAGAAAACAAGATACAAGCAAAGAAAAGAAAGAAAGATCATGGGAAAAGAGAGAAGGCTCTAGCCCGTACTACGCGGAACCTGATTCTGGAGGGACGGAAGTCCCAAAGGATACGTAGGTAATTTGGGACACCCCAAATTCGGTCCAGAGGCTATACATCCAAAGGCTACACATCCAAAGGCTACACAGCCAAATCCTATACATCCAGAGTTTACAAATCCAGAGCACAAAGCACAGTTACAGTTACATCATGAGCAGTCTTAAACTAAGTCACAGACCTGATAAGGTCGCTACTCAAGAAGCTTGACAGTTACAGTTACATCATAAGAGGTCTTGAGCTAAAGTCACAGACCTGATGAGGTCGTTACTCAAGAAGCTTGACAGTTACAGTTACATCATGAGCGGTCTTGAGCCAAAGTCACAGACCTGATGAGGTCGCTACTCAAGAAGCTTGACAGTTACAGTAACATCATGAGCAGTCTTGAGCCCAAGTCACAGACCTGATGAGGTTGCTACTCAAGGATCTTGACATCTATAGTTGTTTGTTGTACAGTGTGGAAAAAAAAAAGTTTACAGCATCAATTCAAGGGAGCATTGGTAGATCCAGATCAAGTGTAGAATAATGCAAAAATGGGCTACTTTTGTCTTCGGCCTTAATTGCCCACAATCTCGGCCGAAGAGGGGCATCTGTAAGCACCCCATTTTTGCCATCCCAGCTAAACAAAGTCCTACTGGTATATGGACAACAAAAGGAAGAAAGATGATTGAAAGTTTGGATTTTTTACTGTGAATTTGAGGAAGTTTTCAATGGGTCTGTGAATTTGAGGAAAGTTTTCAATGGGTCCCACAGCAAGGTCACGGGTTATAATTTTGCATGGATGCCTAGGTCATGGAATTATCTTCAAAATGAGACCAGAATTGCTTGATTCTGACATCAAATGAAGAAGATATGATCATTTTAGTCGGATGATACGTACAAGGGAGACTTCTGAAATTATCATAAATAATCCCAGGGGTTTTCATGCAAATTATCGTAAGTTGGATTATTTGAATTTCAAATCATCATATATTGATCATCCGACATCTGAATCATATGGTTTAAGTACCATTATTCCTTATTTTTAGTCCTCTTTAAAGTGGACGTAAAGGATTTCCGGTAGAAGTCACCAGTGGGCCCCATGCAAGCTTACATGCAAGTTATCGTTAAAACTTTCAAGCTTCATATCTTTTCCATTCTACGTGGGATTCAGAAGATTACAAAGCCATTATTCTTCATTTGTGATGTTCTACAAAGTGGACGTGGAAAATCTTGGGTAGAAGTCTCGAGAGGGTCCATGCAAAATTACATATGGAAATGGTCATTTAATCTTCAAAAATTCGTATTTTGATCATCCCATATCCAAATCAGGTAATTTCAGTTTCATTATGGTCCATTTTTAGTACTCTACAAAGTGGACATAAAAGGATTTTCGGTAGAAGTCTCCGAAGGATCCCATGCAGAATGGTCAGTTAAATTATCGATAATTGATCCGCTTAAACTTCAAAAATTCATAAGTTGACCATTTTATCTCCAAATGAGGTGATTCAAGTTCCTATATTCCTCATTTTTAGTGTTCTACATAGTGATCATAGAAAATTGGGAATAGAGGTCATCGGAAAATTCCATGCAAAATGACAGTGGAAATGGCTAATGAAATGATAGAGAGAGAAAACCCAGTTAATTTCAGTCAATCCAGTCAACTCAGTTCAAGCCAGTTTTGGCCCAACCCAGTTCAACCCATATCAGTTTAACTCAGTCAACCCAAGCCAGTCTCAACCTATTTTGGACCAGTTCATCCATGTGCATAGTATTTATATATATTATTTATATAGTATACTATATATATATGTATGTTATTAAATATATGTGTATATATGTATATAATATATATTATTTTATATAAATGATAAAATTGAAAAGAGATTGAGGAAAAAAAGGAAAGAGAGAATATGAGAGAATAAGAGAAAGAGAGAATAAAAGAAAGAGAAAGAAACAAAAGGAAAAACGAAAAAAAAGAAAAAAAAAGAAACTTTCACATTTTCTAGAAAGAAAACGTGAAAGAGAGAGAGAAGAAGAGAAGAAAAGGAAAGAAAGAGAAGAAGAGAAGAAAAGGAAAGAAAGAGAAAAAGAGAAGAAAAGGAAAGAAAAAAGTGAAGAGAAGAAAAGGAAAGAAAGAGAAAAAGAGAAGAAAAGGAAAGAAAAAAGAGAGGAGAAGAAAAGGAAAGAAAGAGAAAAAGAGAAGAAAAGGAAAGAAAGAAAAAAAGAGAAGAAAATGAAAGAAAAAAAGAGAAGAGAAGAAAAGGAAAAAAAAGAGATTGAGGAGAAAAGGAAAGAAAAGAGAGAGGAGACGTGAGAGAGATAAGGATTTTCAGTTTTGGCATAAAATCCAAAAGATTTTTTAAGAAAAAAAAAGGAAAGAAAGAGAGAGGAAATGTGAGAGAGAGAGAGAGATTTGGGGTTTTGGATCCAAAAGAGATTGAGAAAAAAGGAAAGAGAAGAAAAGGAGGGGAGATTTGGAAGAATCCAAAAAGTTTCTTTGAGAAAAAAGGAAAAAATAAAGAGAGGAGATGTGAGAGAGGGAGAATTAGGGTTTTAGAATCCAAAAGATTTTTTTTTTAAAAAGTGGAAAGAAAGGAGAGAGGATACGAAAAAAGAGGGATTTAAGTTTTGCATATAATAATAAAAAGTAGAAAAAAGAAAAGGAGAGGAGGAAAAGAAGAGAGGGGACGTTCAAGAGAGAGAAAAAAAAGGAATCCAAGAAAGTAGAATAAGAAGAAAATAGAGAGAGAGAGGGAGAGAGGGAGAGAGAGAGAGAGAGAGAGAGAGAGAGAGAGAGAGAGAGAGAGAGAGGTGTTAAGAGGGAGAGATCTAGAAGAAAAGGGAGAAGAATCAGAGAGGCAGCAAAGAGGATGATGAGAAGATGCAAAGGAGAGAAGCAGAGAGAAGAAGCCTGAGGTAAGAACCACCCATCCCTTTTGTCATTTTTTTTTTTTTAAGTCAAAGCATACTGCAATGCATGTCTGAGATTGGTGTTTAGCATTAGGAAGATGCTTCCGTTTGCACAAGGTTCCTCAATAAAAAAGTTAGATTTATTAGTTATCTAAATGACCATGTATTCAGATTCTATTTTCATCAATTATATAATTTTATTTTGATTTTATAGTACAACTGGCCAGAATCTCGAACAGACCTGACCAGTGTATTTGCATGTACTTGGGGAACGATTTTCACCTGCCCATGGTCTCTTTTAGGATTAGTTTCCTTGAGACAAAATGTTGACCTCTGAGTCCTCTTTTTGAGGATATGTTTTAAGAAAGTTTTGAGTAAATACAGTGTCCCATGTGCCCATTTTGGCCCAGTCTGACAAAACTGTCATCTTGCTGCGTGTTCCACAATAATGCTTATGTAAATGGATTCTAGGGACATCTTCTGATCTCTATCTATTCATGAATAAGTTAAACTTAGAAGTATAGGAGACATCCATTCTGATGGAATATTTTTCTGATATCCAGAGAATATAATATAATTATTTCCCCATGACTGGTCTGAATCTAGAACCAGTTTGGTCAAATTTTGAAAGTCTGATTTTTGATTATTAAGAAGGCCTTTTGAGATCTCGATTTCTTCAGAGAAGTTGTAGATCTCTGAAAGACCTTTGATCTGATATATTCTTTGTCCAATTAGAACTCATAGAAGTGGAGTTTCAAATCAATGTAAAGCAGTACACAATACAGGTATTTGCCAAATGTTCATCCAATGATTGATTTGTTATTTCTGCTACCATTTTGGCATGAAATGATGCATTACATGCCATATTTGATGCTTGCTATCAATGCTATATTTTAGATGCTCATACTCACATACCAATTTTGGACTGACTCACATGTTTTGCTTGACTCACATGCTTTGCTTGATTCTCACATGTTTGCTACATTTGTCTGCCATACGTGCTCATTGTTGTTATATCTGTTTGCCACATACTCACATGCTATATTAAATGTTTATTTCCATATTTGGATGTTTACGCAGTTATAATTGAGCTCACATTACTATGTTGGATTGCTTACATTGTTATCATTGAATATAATAATTAGGGCACGAAACCCTAAAAATAGAAAAATAACAATTAGGTTAGAAAACCCTAAAAATTATAAAAAAAGAGTAATTAGGGTAGAAAATCCTAAAAATGAAAAGAGCACAATAATTATGGTAGGAAACCATAAAAATGGAAAGAATACAGCAATTAGGGTAGAAAACCCTAAAAATGGAAAGAAAATAATAATTAGGGAAAGTGAAACCCTAAAAAAAATGGAAACAGTAAAAATGGTAGGAATTTAAGTCTCATCCCTAGATCCTATTAACAAAAATAGAAAGAATTTGGTACACATTCCAATTAAAAATGGTAGGAATTTAGGTCTCATCCCTAGATCCAATGACAAAAATAGAAAGAATTTGGTATACATCCCAAATAAAAATGGTAGGAATTTAGGTCTCATCCCTAGATCCTATTAACAAAAATAGAAAGAATTTGGTACACATTCCAAATCCGACTCTCACAAACTTTTCGAACTACGTTGTACCTGATTTCTAGGGCAGACCCCAGAATACGTAGGCAATTTGGGAATCCCAAATACGGTACAAAGCCACCCATCAACCATCCATTCGGCATAAACTTCAACTTGAACAAAGAATTAAATTAAAGCTCATGCATAAATCACTTTCATAATCTTAAATCACAAAACCCATTTCGAACTACATTTTTGGACCTGATTTCTAGGATTGGAATACGTAGGCAGTTTGAGATGTCATACACGTCTCAGATTCAGTCCAAGACTGAACCATTTTGGTCCGGTTCACTGTATAATATTTTTTACATTACATTTGCTTGTTTATTTACTTTAAAACATGATTGGCTGAACCCTAGGTTAGAATAACTTAGCAACTTGGTTTAGGACATCCCCCACTGAACCCTAGTCATCTAGTTGACCAAGCACAGTCAAAATTAGAGTCTAAGGAAAGTTTAGGAGGCCTATATTGATCGGGCGGTTTGGGTGCCTAACACCTTCCCATAATCGTACCCTGAATACTTACCCGATCTCTTGCAGACCAAAGAACTGATACATTGGGTCATGAGTCAATAGAAGTCTTACCTTAGAGTGAGGCTACATTTTTAGAGGTCCTAGACCTTAATCTAGGTGGCGACTCCAACAGATTCAATCGATCTTCATCGATACGGATACACATTCATCCAGAGGAGGATCACATCGATTTCCCATTGTCCTCACAGTGGCGACTCCGCTGAGGAATAATATTCAGACTCCTAGGATACTTTCCTTATATTGATTTCCTTGACATTTGATGCTAGATCTAGTGTACTATATTTATTGTTTGTACATATTGTTTTGGGGGGTATGGGTTCAGTCACACTTTCGTGCGAGTAGTCGAACCGGGTCCGATGGAGATGGGGCAGCCCGCTAGGCAAAACTCACAACCTTGGCCTGTACTTTGTAAGACCACGACCGGCGAGCAGCCTCTAACGAGCGTTTCTTGGGTCCGCCTGAGAATGCGTTATGCTACTCCACGTCGCTTGGATCCTTGCAACATAGTATATAAAGGGATTGGGGGACCATTATTCATCGAGCATTCGGTGATAGGTTACCCCATCCTCGTCAAGGTGGCCTTTTCTGTCTTAACCCAGTTTGAGCCACATGTATATTATTTTTGGTCCATTTTTGAACCAACATGGTAAAAACTACTCGATCATAATATTTACATCCGAGACGTCGAAGTTTTGCCCATTTTTGTCCTTGACTTGTCAACATGTTTGGATCCACACTTGAGTATTCATGTCTCTCACTTGTTGGGAGCGTGAGGGTTACGTATACCCGCATACACATTAGTGTAGGCGGTCTATACACACCCTCCATCATACAAAGCTCATTGTGTTGACCGTTCAATATTGATACATCAATCTCAAAAATGATCGGAAAATCTTCGTCACAGCATAGATACTATGATAAAGTAGAAATTTACTGGTTTTTTCAATCATGAACCACTTTTGTCATCCTTCATGACAACTACAAATAAGCATATCCGTTTCAATTTCTTGAAATTTGATGAACCACATGGTCGAACCTTGGTGCTACAATGATCCATTCATAATCTTGAGGCCACAAGACCAATCATGGGGTTATTCAAATACAAATAAATTGTTACAGATGATGTCTAATGGTCGGTTTTCATGAAGGAGCTAATTTTGTTTGGTCGAGTCAGCTTGTATGTGTATGTGTATTCTTCTCGTGTCTAGTCACTTCTGAGTCTTAACCTTCGTTCATTGTTTATAGAAAGAAAAAAAAACCAAAAAAAAAAACCAAAAAAAAAGGTTGAACTAGGGAGGATAGGATTGTCTAGACTTAAGAGAACACCTGAGTGAGTAGACAAAGCATCCACTCTTATTACATCCACTCATAGGAAGGTCTCATCATGTCTCGGTTCATGGTCATAAGGAGGACTTTTGTACCTTAAAATGTTGGAATGGTTGTAAGATAGTATATTGAGAGCCCAAATATTACAGAGCGAAATTGAAATTCCAAGATCAGAGTTAAGGAATCCAAGAGGTTAGAAAGCTAAATCATAGATTCTGAGAGATTACATGTTTCTTTCCCATGTTAGCATACCTTCCATTTTTAAATGGAAAAACTAAGATTGGAAAGCATTTCGTTCACCCATGGCGAATGAGCCATTTTGACTGAAGGAGTTGGTTTCTGACTCCCTAATTACTTTCATCACCCAAGGTGACCTAAACTCAAAGGAGTAGCCCTCGAACCTTCAAGAATGGCCCACCCACCTCCCAAAATTCAGGATGAAAAAGAAGACCATGTGGTTAATTGTATCCCAAAATTGAGGTAGCCTGAAAATAAACTTCATGTGCACCCTAAACTGGGGCACAACCAAAATGTCAGTGAATCCTAAATTGGGGCACAACCAAAATATCAGTGCACCCTAAACTAGGGCATAATTAAAATGTTAATGGATTCAAAGTAGGGCAAACTAAAAAGGCGATGGACCAATTGGGGTATAGGTCAGAGTTTCATGACATCCAAACTGGGGCATAAGATTGGGATACAGCATACCAAACTAAGGCATAGACCAAGTGAATGTCAAACCCAAACTGGGGCATAAATTAAAATGGTAATAGACTCAAGAGGGGTTTAGCTCAAGATTAAAAGGGTCAAACACATGTCGATAGATAGGCGTAATGAGCCTTACTAGCGAAAGTCTGAACGGAGATTCGGTCCTACAACCAATCATAAGTTGGCGTCAATGATGTCGTATCCAATTGGGGTAACTCGGTGAATTACTTATCTAAACTGGCTACCATTGGTATCTGATAGGTCATCTATGTTTGGGCTCGAGTCTGATATGTTTGTAGACAAATCCAGTCCAAAATGCTTTGAAAAAATGAACAATAATTATCTCATTTGAGACATCAACAACAGTGCTTTACTACTTCCAATCCATTCCTTCCCAGTTTGATATTTCTTCCTCTTCCATGTCCGTTGCTAATCCTGACTTTGACGACGATTGAGATGAAGGGCCACAACCTGAACTTCTACTCCATCGGCCTTTTGAGAAATGAAAGCTCAACACACACATGAAAGTTATAGATGATTAAGTTGAAGTCATGCAAGCATTCTCAAAGATACAAGTTGGTACATCAAAATGTCATCCCATTGGGTCAATTTATAGAAATAATTTTTTATGGGATATTTCTACAGACAAGGACTATTCAAATGATTAAGTCTTCTATAAGTACATGACATCTACAGACATGAAGTGTGTTACAGATCAACCTCAAAGTCAAAGATGAGCTCCAAAAAAAAAAAAAAAAAAGGATGAAAGAAAAAAAAAAGAGAAAAAAAAAGAGAAAAAAAAAGAGAGAAAAAAGAAAAAAAGAAAAAAAAAAGAAAGAGCTATGCAAAATAATGAGGTTGGTTAGCATACTACATTGGAATAATGATGGTGGACAAGTTCAACTATTGTGCATAGACATGAAGCAACTATTTTGAAACACTAATGATGAGTGAGTTTGATTACAAGGCATATACATGGGGCAACTCCTTGGGAGCCCTGCTGATGGATGAGTTCAGTTATAGAGCAATAAGACAATTAGTTCTCGTACAATGACATATAGACACCATTTCTTAGAACCTCATTGGAGAGTTGATCATTTGTTGTGATTCACGTTGTGTATTGAGCTAGATTTTTTATATTGGTCACTACATCCCGCCCATACAGGGAGTGATCTCATCACTTTGTTGTCATCAAAGGATTTTTCTTTTCGGCTAAAGACTCTCTCTCCCGTACATCAATCTGACGGTCTTCCACAGAGTCTACATTACATGCCCTTACTTCAAATGTCACAAAATTTTATGGTATCGTTTCTTGTAAACAAATCGTCTTCTTATGCATAAATATTGTTTAATAAATCTAACTGGAATATCTATCTGTCGTTCATCATTTCGACAGCATCCAAGAATTCCATAGTCTTTTGTTGCTAGCCAATAAAATGGCAACGCCTAGTGGAGATGAAGCCATTCTACATAAACAACCAAACACTCTCCCAATGGCAGACCCATTGGACAGTTTCTTATCTGTCCATCTGGACCTTCGTCGTCATACTTGTATACAGACTTAAAGGATTTGGGCCCAAGTGGTTATAACCGATTCAGCATCTGAGCATAGCTTATTGAAATTTGTTTTCTATCTGAATGACACCGAGAGGAGAAAGCATTCTTTGACCTTTTTTTTCTTCTAAAGATTAGTGTAGGGTGCATCTTCTTAAGGTTATTTCTATTGATGACTCAAAAGTCGTCTGCCTATCAATGTGTGCAGACTTGAACTTAGACATTGGGGTAAAATCACCCATTTATCCAAACATCATGAGTTTAGTTGAGCCCCCTGTTTGAAACTCTAGCTGAGTTTATTTGAATCTAAGAGAAAGATGACTCATACAAAATTGAAAAAAATGAAATAAAATTGAGTCATTGTCATCATTTGCCCCTCATCAAAAAGACCTGATTGTCCTTTAATCAAAGTGAAACCCATATAAATTTGGCAGGAATGCAGAACATATCAAAATTGTCTTTCAAAGAAAAGAAACATGTTTCTCTCGGTCTAGATTAAGTCAAGTCAAGGAAAGTCGATCAAATCATGATCTCTAGTTCCTCTTGGATTCCGAGCAATGTTAGTGGACAAAGTGCAGATGTTGAGCCCTGTTGTGGCTACCTCAATATTTATGGAAAGTTCAACCCATTTTGGGTGTGAAGAAAGATGAAGAAAGGAATTGAAAAGAATAAGAAAAAGAAAAAGAGAAATGAAAAAAAAAAGAAAAAAAAGAAAAGGAAAGAATGGTGAAAGTACAGAGAAGAAAGAAGACTAAATGAAAGCAGAATAAGAATGGAAAAGAGAACAAGATACAAGCAAAGAAAAGAAAGAAAGATCATGGGAAAAGAGAGAAAGCTCTAGCCCGCACTACGCGGAACCTGATTCTGGAGGGACGGAAGTCCTAAAGGATACGTTGGTAATTTGAGACACCCCAAATTCGGTCCAGAGGCTATACATCCAAAGGCTACACATCCAAAGGCTACCCAGCCAAATCCTTTACAACCAGAGTTTACAAATCCAGAGCACAAAGCACAATTACAGTTACATCATGGGCGGTCTTGAGCTAAAGTCATAGACCTGATAAGGTCGCTACTCAAGAAGCTTGACAGTTACAGTTACATCATAAGTGGTCTTGAGCTAAAGTCACAGACCTGATGAGGTCGCTACTCAAGAAGCTTGACGATTCTGATTACATCATGAGCGGTCTTGAGCCAAACTCACGGACTGATGAGGTCGCTACTCAAGAAGCTTGACAGTTACAGTTACATCATGAGCGGTCTTGAGCCAAAGTCACAGACCTGATGAAGTCATTACTCAAGGAGCTTGACATCTACAGTTGTTTTTTGTACAGTGTGGAAAAAAAAAGTTTACAACATCAATTCAAGGGAGCAATGGTAGAATCCAGATCAAGTGTAGAATAATGCAAAAATGGGCCACTTTTGTCTTCGACCTTAATTTCCCACAGTCTCGGCCGAAGAGGGGCATCTGTAAGCACCCCATTTTTGCCATCCCAGCTAAACAAAGTCCTGCTGGTATATGGATAACAATAGGAAGAATGATGATTGAAAGTTTAGATTTTTGACTGTGAATTTGAAGAAGTTTTCAATGGGTCTATGAATTTGAAGAAAGTTTTCAATGGGTCCCACAGCAAGGTCACGGGTTAAAATTTTGTATGGATGCCTAGGTCATGGAATTATCTTCAAAATGAGACCAGAATTGATCGATTCTGACATCAAATGAAAAAGATATGATCATTTTAGTCAGATGATACGTACAAGGGAGACTTCTGAAATTATCATAAATAATCTCAGGGGTTTTCATGCAAATTATCGTAAGTTGGATTGTTTGAATTTCAAATCATCATATCTTGATCATATGACATCTGAATCATATGGTTTAAGTACCATTATTCCTTATTTTTAGTCCTCTTGAAAGTGGACGTAAAGGATTTCCGGTAGAAGTCACCAGTGGTCCCCATGCAAGCTTGCATGCAAAGTTATCGTTAGACTTTAAAGCTTCATATCTTTTCCATTCTACGTCGGATTCAAATGATTCCAAAGCCATTATTCTTCAATTGTGATGTCTTACAAAGGGGATGTGGAAAATCTTTGGTAGAAGTCTCCAAAGGGTCCCATGCAAAATTACTTATGGAAATGGTCATTTAATCTTCAAAAATTCATATTTTGATCATCCCATATCCAAATCAGGTAATTTCAGTTTCATTATGATCCATTTTTAGTACTCTACAAATTGGACATAAAAGGATTTCTGACAGAAGTCTCCGAAGGATCCCATGCAGAATGGTCAGTTAAATTATCGATAATTGGTCCGCTTAAACTTCAAAAATTCACAAGTTTGACCAATTTATTTCCAAATGAGGTGATTCAAGTTCTTATATTCTTCATTTTTAGTGTTCTACAAAGTGAACGTTGAAAATTGGGAATAGAGGTCATCGAAAAATTCCATGCAAAATGACAGTGGAATTGGCTCATGAAATGATAGAGAGAGAAAACCCAGTTAATTTCAGTCAATCCAGTCAACTCAGTTCAAGCCAGTTCTGGCCTAACCCAGCTCAACCCATATCAGTTTAACTCAAGAAACAAAAGAAAAAAGGAAAAAAAAAGAAAAAAAAAGAAACTTTCACGTTTTCTAGAAAGAAAACGTGAAAGAGAGAGAGAAGAAGGGAAGAAAAGGAAAGAAAGAGAAGAAGAAAAGAAAAGGAATGAAAGAGAAAAAGAGAAAAAGAGAAGAAAAGGAAAGAAAAAAGAGAAGAGAAGAAAAGGAAAGAAAGAGAAAAAGAGAAGAAAATGAAAGAAAGAGAAAAAGAGAAGAAAAGGAAAGAAAAAAAGAGAAGAGAAGAAATGGAAAAAAAGAGATTGAGGAGAAAAGTAAAGAAAAGAGAGAGGAGACGTGAGAGAGAGAAGGATTTTCAGTTTTGGCATAAAATCCAAAAGATTTTTTAAGAAAAAAAAAGGAAAGAAATAGAGAGGAAACATGAGAGAGAGAGGGAGAGATTTGGGGTTTTGGATCCAAAAGAGATTGAGAAAAAAAGAAAGAGAAGAAAATGAGGGGAGATTTAGAAGAATCCAAAAAGGTTCTTTGAGAAAAAAGAAAAAAAAAATAAAGAGAGGAGACGTGTGAAAGAGGGAGAATTAGGGTTTTAGAATCCAAAAAATTT
The DNA here is from genome assembly GCA_028583415.1 of Protea cynaroides. Taxonomy (NCBI): domain Eukaryota; kingdom Viridiplantae; phylum Streptophyta; class Magnoliopsida; order Proteales; family Proteaceae; genus Protea; species Protea cynaroides. Next base: position 8,704,089 of record CM053269.1, read on the forward strand.
TTTTTTGAAAAAAAGGAAAGAAAGGAGAGAGGATACGAAAAAGGAGGGATTTAAGGTTTGCATACAATAAAAAAAAGTAGAAAAAAAAAAGGAGAGGAGGAGAAGAAGAGAGGACGTTCAAGAGAGAGAAAAAAAAGGAATCCAAGAAAGTAGAATAAGAAGAAAATAGAGAGAGAGAGAGAGGGAGAGAGGGAGAGAGAGAGAGAGAGAGAGAGAGAGAGAGGTGTTAAGAGGGAGAGATCTAGAAGAAAAGGGAGAAGAATCAGAGAGGCAGCAAAGAGGATGATGAGAAGATGCAAAGGAGAGAAGCAGAGAAGAAGACCCGAGGTAAGAACCACCCATCCCTTTTGTCATTTTTTTTTTTTTTAAGTCAAAGCATACTGCAATGCATGTCTGAGATTGGTGTTTAGCATTAGGAAGATGCTTCCGTTTGCACAAGGTTCCTTAATCAAAAAGTTAGATTTATTAGTTATCTAAATGACCATGTATTCAGATTCTATTTTCATCAGGTATATAATTTTATATTGATTTTATAGTTCAATTGGCCAGAATCTAGAACAGACCTGACCAGTGTATTTGCATATACTTGGGGAACGATTTTGACCTGCCCATGGTCTCTTTTAGGATTAGTTTCCTTGAGATAAAATGTTGGCCTCTGAGTTCTCTTTTTGAGGATATGTTTTAAAAAAGTTTTGAGTAAATACAGTGCCCTATGTGCCTATTTTGGCCCAGTCTGACAAAACTGTCATCTTGCTGCGTGTTCCACAATAATGCTTATGTAAATGGATTCTAGAGACATCTTCTGCTCTCTATCTCTTCATGAATAAGTTAGACATAGAATTATAGGAGACACCCATTCTGGTAAAATATTTTTCTGATATCCAAGGAATATAATATAATTATTTCCCCATGACTGGTCTGAATCTAGAACCAGTTTGGTCAAATTTTGAAAGTCCGATTTTTTATTGTTAAGAAGGCCTTTTGAGATCTCGATTTCTTCAGAGAAGTTGTAGATCTCTGAAAGACCTTTGATCTGATATATTCTTTGCCCAATTTGGACTCATAGAAGTGAGGTTTCAAATCAATGTAAAACAGTACACAATACAGGTATTTACCAAATGGTCATCCAATGATTGATTTGTTATTTCTGCTACCATTTTGGCATGAAACGATGCATTACACGCCATATTTGATGCTTGCTATCAATGCTATATTTTATATTCTCACACTCACATACCAATTTTGGACTGACTCACATGTTTTACTTGACTCACATGCTTTGCTTGATTCTCACATGTTTGCTACATTTGTCTACCATATATGCTCATTATTGTTATATCTGTTTGCTACATACTCACATGCTATATTAAATGCTTATTTCCATATTTGATGTTTACACTGTTATATTTGAGCTCACATTACTATGTTGGATTGCTTACATTGTTATCATTGAATACAATAATTAGGGTAGGAAATCCTAAAAATGGAAAAGTAGCAATTAGGATAGAATACCTTAAAAGTTATAAAAAAATAGTAATTAGGGTAGAAAACCCTAAAAATGAAAAGAGCACAATAATTAGGGTAGGAAACCCTAAAAATGAAAAGAATACAACAATTAGGGTAGAAAACCCTAAAAATGGAAAGAAAATAATAATTAAGGAAAGTGAAACCCTAAAAAAAATGGAAACAATAAAAATGGTAGGAATTTAGGTCTCATCCCTAGATCCTATTAACAAAAATTGAATGAATTTGGTACACATTCCAAATAAAAATGGTGAGAATTTAGGTCTCATCCCAAGATCCCATGAAAAAAATAGAAAGAATTTGGTACACATCCCAAATAAAAATGGTAGGAATTTAGGTCTCATCCCTAGATCCTATTAACAAAAATAGAAAGAATTTGGTACACATTCCAAATTCGACTCTCACAAACTTTTTGAACTACGTTGTACCTGATTTCTAGGGCACACCCTAGAATACGTAGGCAATTTGGGAATCCCAAATAAGGTACAAAGCCACCCATCAACCATCCATTCGGCATAAACTTCAACTTGAACAAAGAATCAAATTAAAGGACATGCATAAATCACTTTCATAATCTTTAATCACAAAACCAATTTCGAACTACATTTTTGGATTTGATTTCCAGGATTGGAATACGTAGGCAGTTTGAGATGTCTTACACATCTCAGATTCAGTCCAAGACCGAACCATTTTGGTCCGGTTCACTGTATAATATTTTGTACATTACATTTGCTTGTTTATTTACTTTAAAACATGATTGGCTGAACCCTAGGTTAGAATAACTTATCTACTTGGTTTAGGACATCCCCCATTGAACCCTAGTCATCCAGTTGACCATGCACAATCAAAATTAGAGTCTAAGGAATGTTTAGGAGGCCGATAATGATCGGGCGGTTTAGGTGCCTAACACCTTCCCATAACCGTACCCTGAATACTTACCCGATCTCTTGCAGACCAAAGAACTAATACATTAGGTCATGAGTCAATTGAAGTCTTACCTTAGGGTGAGGCTACATTTTTAGAGGTCCTAGACCTTAATCTAGGTGGCGACTCCAACAGATTCAATCGATCTTCATCGATATGGATACACATTCATCCAGAGTAGGATCACATCGATTTCCCATTGTCTTCACACCAGTAGGGGTTTACGTGTTGGTATAAGTTGGGCATCAGGGGTAGTGTTGGCGGTGTTTGATCCGGACACTTTAGCTCTATCTCTATTCAATGGTGGGTGAATGTGGGACGTTAATGGTGGTTGATCCATTGGACGGATTCACACACTCGTGTATAGAGGTGTGGGGGCCACCAAACCTTTCTATAGCACATTGTAAACTTCTAAACCAGACCAAAGATATGAATTGAATGCATGCATATGTTTGTTGCATTGTTTTGTTTTCTCACCTTGCTCAAGTTGGAGAGCTGACCCTCGTGCACGTAATTCTTTTTAGTTTCTGATGTTGCAGGTGTTACGATTAAAGATTATATGAATACGCGAACGTGTGGACATGCTGCAGCTATGGATGTGTAAGATGTGGAGGACAAATATATCTCGTCGGGCTAGTGTTTCAACTATGTTTACGCTTAGTGGTTAACTTTCGTATTGTGATACTTGTAATCAGTATTAATTATGTTTTGGTTACTTGAAGATAACTTGTTAAATATTTAATTATCACTGTAGACTTTAAGTTCATTATTAATAAGACTTTTGGTATTTTTTTTATTTACTCTGATTATTATTGTGGAATGTGTTTTGGTTTAACATGGTTGGTATAGCCTATACGAGATCTTGGTTTGAACCGTTGGTTCGCATGACGGTTCATCACACCACTGGTTAGTCCAGAATTAGGGTGTGACATGGCCAAGTGAATCAATTAGAGTAATATTAATTGCTAGATCTAAAATTTATAATATGTAATCGTCCTGATTCTAATCACATGTAGCAAATAGTGTTAGATGATTATATCTAAATTTTCATCTCATCATTGTGAATAATATAACCTAAGTTAAATAATCTCTGCTTGTGTGTGATTTTTGCTTAGATTGATTTGTTTTCCACCTCCTTAATGCTGTCATTGAATTAAAAATTGAGAGCTTATTCAAATTTTTTCAATGGTTAGATCTCTCTGAAGAGCTTGTTTTAGTAGAGGTACTTAAGGAAAAACTCAGGTAACAGAACGTAATGTTATCTAGGGCCTTTAATTCTAATTGGGAGTGAATTTTGATTTGGTTTTATATCTCTCTTTATTAATTTTTCCTTTTCGGATTAGCATGGTTTTTCTATTCTAATTTTTTTATTTTTTTTATTTTTTAGTTTCTTTTCTTTTTATTATCTTTTTGTTTGTTTGGTTTTTGTCTCTTTTTTTGCTTCTTCCTATTAAGTTTTTTTTAGTTAATTATCTTACCTAATTTTTTAAGTTTATGATTTTGACGTGATCCACTCAAAAAGGAGATCTGAATTTTGATCCAAAAATTGAACTTACTATGCATCGGTTAAGAAAAGAATCTAGGCAGACTACGGTAGCAAGAGAATCAATCCCTCTCACAAGATTTATTTTTGAAAGTTCTTTGAGTGACTCTGAACAAGAAGAAATCAAGGCTAAAAATGATGGGACATTAAAGGAGTTGGCTACTCCTGATTTTAACCAACAACCTTTGTGCATTTAATACCCTACTTTGGATGTTACTTTTGAGCTTAAGTCTAGTTTGATTCATTAGTTGCCTAAATTTTGTGGTTTTGCAGGTGAGGATCCAAATAAACATCTGAAATAATTCCATGTAGTGTGTTCAAGTATGAAACCGACAGGAGTGTCTGAAGAACAATTTAAATTATGAGCCTTTCCCTTTTCACTATCAAATGACGCAAAAGAATGGCTCCACTACATACCATCTAGGACGATCACTATATGGAATGAAATTAAAAGACTATTTAAAAAAATACTTTTCAGCCTCTAGTGTCGGACCCGTACTCAACAAACTTGGTCTAACCGTGTCGTATTAGGTCTTCTCATAATTCCTGGACCAAGTGGACCGAGCGTGTGAAGATAAATCACAAACCAGCTATGAAAATCGAGTTAAAAACACTAAAAACATACCTAAGGTCGCATACCTAGGTAGGTATGGTCGACCATAAGGAAGGAAACAAAAATCTCAAATCCAGAACCCCACGGTCGATGATTTCGACCCTACAGTCGACGTTTTATGCGATCGTATGATCGACTATGAGAACCAAGATCAGACTCTGAGTTTTAAAAACTTTTCTAAACTAAGGGATTGCTTTCCTAATTAAAAGCAGACTCTATATGGAAAGTTTTCCTCTATATGAAGGACGTCCCTCAGCCCTTTTTCACTCTTTTAGAACATTAGTAAACACTAGAGAAAGAGAAGGAAAAGAAGTAAGAGAAGGAGAAGAAGAAAAAGCTAAGGAGAAAAATTTGCAGAGAAGAGATTGACTCTCTATCATAGGCAAAGGTATGAAATGAATCTCTGGAGATGTAAACTCTAAGTATAAGACTTCTATAAAAGATAAGCAATATCAACCGATTATGATCTATGTGATTTCCTTGAGAAAATCCCAAGGAAAACCATGAGGAATGAATTTGATGATTAGGGTTGATAAGAAATTACTAATGATGGCCATAGGATGACCTTAGAATAAACCCCAGTGTAGAACAGAAGAATTGACCCAGGAAGAACTCGAATTGCATGTAGACTGTGACCAAAAATATCAAGGTCGCAGCTACGGTCGACCATAGCATGACCAGTATGACCAGAGGATCGACCATAGGCATTCAGGAAGATTTCAGAACTCATATGGTTGCAGCTATGGTCACACCATATGCGACCGTAGGGTATCGACCGTAGACAATAAGGTCGATACAGTATGAGACCATAGGACCAATCAGACACCTATCAGTGCTCTGTTTTGATTTTTGACTACTATAACATGTCACATATGAACCCTAACTTAAATTCATATAACTTTTAGGTTATTAAATCAAGTCAAAGAGAATTTTAAGGCTTGGAAGAAGATCGAGTATTGCTAACAGGTGAGGGAACAAGACCTAAACTAATTGGTTAATAACAAACTGTTTATTTTTATTGAGTCCAATGTCATGATTGATTCTATGCTTGTATGCTTGTAATGTGCATCTCACATGTCATCCAATATTCCTACTATTACTGTTCATGCATATTTAATTCTGTTTATTTATAACATGATGATGATGATGATGCTAGGAATAGGCATGTGAATGTATGTGTGTGGTTGGTGTGTTGGATGCTAGTAGAGCATCAGGGGGAGGACGTGGCATGGTTGTCTTTGACCTCATCACCATACTCTAGCTCTATCTCTACTCAAGTCTTGCCTACTAAAATCGTCATATTGCCATTACCTTAGCAGAACTATTACATCGTAGGGCATCAGGGGAGGTGGTCTCGGACCGTGTGGTCTCTGACTCTGTCGAGTTACCTTATCTCTATCTCTATGGACATATTGAGGGATGTTAGGGTGAGGCCTTAGATACACTATTTGGCATTAGGATTGGTTAGTTGCGAGCCTAGTTTGTAAGCCCTCGCCATTAAGGGCTTACGTGTTGGTATGGGTAGGGCATCAAGGGAAGTGTTGGCGGTGTTTGATCCGAACACTTTAGCTCTATCTCTATTCCATGGTGGGTGCACGTGGGACGACAATGGTGTTTGATCTATTGGACAGATTCACACACTTTTATATAGAGGTGCGGCAGCCGCCAAACCTTTATATTGCAAATTATAAACTTATAAACCAGACCAAAGATATGAATTGAATGCATGCATATGTTTGTTGCATTGTTTTGTTTGCTCCCTGAGCCATGATGTGTGCTCACCCTTTCGACGTCTAATATTTTTAGTTGATGATGCAGGTCCTACCGTTAAAGAATATGTCAATGTGCCGATGTATGAACACATTGCTGGGATGGATGTAAAAGCTGAAGAAGATGCGCATGATTCATCATGCAAGTGCAACCAATGTGTTTTTTCTTAAGTTTAGTTTTAATTTGAACATCAGATATGTAATTGATTATTTATTTTTATGTCTTGTGGTTTGGAGATAATTTGATTAAATACTTATTTATTACTGTTAGACTCTCAGTTCATTATCTGTTAGACTTCTGCTTATTTGTTTATTACCTCTGATTATTAATGTGGAATGTGTGTGGTTTGATATAGTAGATATGACCTATACGAGATCCTGGGTGAATCGTTGATTTAATGGCGGTTCATCACACCATTCTGGTTAGACCAGAATTGAGGTGTGACAACTTGGTATCAGAGCCTCTCAGGTTCTACCCATTGACCTAACTACTTCCACATGAGTAATTAACTGAGTTAGGATAAAATTGATAGCTGTAATAAGAATATACCATCAGCACCTGTGTTGTATGAGATATAAACTAAGAAAGAGAGTAATGCACATATGTAAAGGGGAAACCAATTTTATATATGATTGCGATATCCAGTATCATCCAAGAAAAACTAATGAAGGAAGCTCACACCACCGCTTATTCAGTACATCTTGAAAGTACAAAGATGTATCATGATCTGAAGAAACTATATTGGTGGAGAGGAATGAAAGCGGATGTAGCTAAATTTATGTCTCAATGTTTAAATTGTCAATAGGTAAAGGCTGCAAGAGAAAGACCGACAGGACTGTTGCAGCCACTGCCAGAACCAGCATGGAAATGGGACTGCACCACTATAGACTTCATCACTGGGTTACCATTGACTCCCCGAGTAGTTGACGTAGTCTAGGTGATTGTGGATCGTTTGACCAAGACAGCTCATTTCATAGTTATACGACCTCAGTATACCCTAGAGAGGTTAGCTAAGCTTTATGTAGATAATATTGTCCAATTACATGGTGTACCTGAAAGCATTGTGTCCAACAAAGACCCAGGCTTTACTTTAAATTTTTGAGAAGAATTATAGAAGGTTATGGGTACAACGTTGAAGTTTAGTACTGCATTCCATCCTCAGATAGACGGACAGTCGGAGCGTACTATTCAGATTTTAGAAGACATGCTTCGAGCATGTGTCATAATTTTGAAAGATCATGGGATGAGAAATTACCATTGATTGAGTTTGCTTATAACAACAGCTATTAAGCAACTATACAGATGTCACCCTATGAAGCATTGTATGGTAGGAAATATCGAACTCCTTTGTTTTGGAATGAAGTTGGAGAACGGAGTATTGTTGGACTAGAGTTTGTTGAAAAGACTTGTCGAGTAGTCGACATTATCAAGAAAAGAGTCCGAATAGCTCAGAACCATAAAAAAAATGCAGATAATCAACGCAGAGATCTCAAATTCACCATAGGTGATAAGGTATTTCTAATAATATCTGCTATGCGTGGATTGAAAAGGTTTGGATGGAAGGAAAAGCTGTGTCCCAGATATATTGGACCTTAAGAAGTTTTAGATAGACGTGGAAAAATAGCATATCAATTAGCACTACCACCATCCATGTCAAGTGTGCATGATGTATTTCATATCTCAATACTGAAGAAGTACGTCAGAGATCCAACAAATGTGTTAGCAACGGATCCACCAGATTTGACTAAAGATTTGACATTCGAAGTAGTACCTTTTGTGATCACTACCCGGAAGGTGCAATGTCTTAGCAATCGTGACATATACTACGTTAAGGTTACTTGGAGAAGCTAAAATGTAGAAGAAATTACATGGGAAGAAGAGAACGTTGTACAGAAACAATATCCTCTATCACACCCCAATTTCGACTGAACCAGAAGTGTGAGTAAACCATCTCCAAACCACGGCTCACACCAGGATCTCAATAGACCGTGTCAACAAACCATCCCAAGGAGTCTAACATAATCAGAGAATAATAAATAGCAGCAGAATTAATAGATAAACGAACTGAGGTCTATATTGTAAATAAAATAATTATCCAAATTATTCCATCATTCACAAATTTAAATAATAAAATATTACAATGTATTGTTTTAAAATAAATCCTCTCTAAAGGAAAACACGGAATGAGCACTCGCATGATGCGTCATGCTCATCCTCTACTGCCTAAGTGTCAATGGCATTGACTGTACCATACGCTGGGGCAATCATGAAGTCATCAACTGTGTACCCTGCATCAAAATTTGAAAAGAAAGAATATATATATTCGGGTGAGCTCACAACTTAGCTCAGTAAGTACAAAATCAATGCAACATACAAAATGCATGAGATAACATTACAATTTGGGTCAGGTATAACTTGCAAAATGTATGGTAAGGTTTGGCGGCCACTGAACCTCCATGCACGAGAGTGTGAGCACACCCAACAGTCAGGCAACAATCCACACTACTACTGTTGCCCCACATCACTCACTCTGATATAGAGATAGAGCTAGAGTCTGGCGGTCAGGCAATAATCCACACTACCGCGTCCTCCCCCTGATACCCTACACCGTACCAATACCTAAACCCCTATTGGCAAGGGCTTGCAAGTGGGTTCCATTTCTAACCAGTCTGTCAATACAGTATCTATGGCCCTACCCCAACACGGCTCCCTACGACATAGAGATAGGGCTCGAGTCTGGTGGGCAGGTTGAACCACAATCCCACGTCCTCCCCTTGATACCCTTTTCACACCAAGTCCGCTAAGGTAGACAGCGATACGAAAAGGTGTTAGTGTGAGGATATATCCAGGGCTCCACTCCCCTTCACATTCCACACACTAACTAAAAACATCCACATGCCTAAACAACCAACATCCTAACATATGAAATGCATGAACAGATAATAATAATTTAACAACTAAAATGGCATGTGAAATGCACAAACACCAGACAATAAACACAGATACAAAAAAATCACAATGGTTTACTGTTATTTAGTTAATTAGGGTTTGGGGTCTTGTCCCTTACCTGACAAGGGATAACCAGCCCGTTCTGTGTCACAGGGTCTACTCACGCTGTCTACAGGTCCTACATAATCATACTCATATGTTAGAATTAAATTATTAGGGTTACAATTGGTCATAACCAAGTCTGGCCAAGCAAACAGGCTTCGGTAAACATACTGGTCACGGTACCGGTCTCAGTAGAGTGATACCGGTATGTCCTGCGGTATGTATACCAGTCTCACTTAGAGCGAGACCGGTATGCGCCTGCGGTATATACCGCAGGACACTATAGTCCAGCCAGTATGTCCTGCGTTATATACCGCAGGGATATACCGCTTGACATAGGTCCAGCTGGTATGTCCGGCGGTATATACTGCAGGACCAATACCGCAGGACTTATTGTCCAGCGGTTAGGTCCGACGGTTTGGGTCCGAGGCCGATCTTGGATCTCCCTTCCCTGTCGGTCATTGGCTTGGTTTATAGGGTTTTTTCTAAACCATTCTAAGGTCCAAATACTCGTTTAGCCTTCTTGGTTTTGACTATAACGTCACATCATTCCAGATTGGATCTTATGGAAACTAGGGTTTTGGGGTTCTAGGATTTTGGATCGTTGCACCGTTTCACGATTCCAATCCAAAATCCTAACATTACTAAGAGGGTTGAGCACTTACCGGTGTTTGTCGGACGGCGGCGTGCTCTTCCAACGGAAAATCCCTCTTCTTGAGCGGTCTCCTCCCTCCTTGCTCCTTCTCAGATCTCTTCCAGACGGCTAGGGTTTGATAAGGTTTGGAAGGATCATAGGAGTGTTGGGAGGCATATATATATATAGTGGGAGACCATTTTAGAAAGGTTTCCCACGGTTAGAAACTTTCCAAAATTTTGATTCGGAATGTGGGACCCGCTGGAGTCCGTCTCCAGCCGTTATTGCACATACCGATCGCACATACCGGTCTTACTGAGTGATACCAGTACTGAGACCGGTATGTAAAATTTATATTTTTACACATCGTTTCTCATACCTGGATCTCGTGGTTCGTCACCCAGCCTCGCCTTCCGGTCCAGTTATGATTGGGAGACCTGTCACAATGTAAACCATGGGTTAAAATGGGTTTTCAGAGCACAGTTCTTACAGCTCTACCACCCTTAAAAGTAATTTTGTCCCCGAAATTTGCAAGTAGGTCTCACAACTCCCCCACCCTAAAAAGAAATTTCATCCCCAAAATTGAACGTACCTTCAGAGTCGAAAGATGAGGGTATTCTTTCCGCATGGCAACCTCCTCCTCCCAGGTGATTTTTCTTCCACTTCCTGGCTCTTCCAAACTACCTTGACGTAGTGTATAGCTCGCCTTCGAAGTTGCTGTATCTTTTAACTGATTAGCATGATTGGTACCACCTTGAAGGTCAAGTCTTCTGTCAAATCTAGGGGGTCTGCAACAAGAATATGCGAAGGGTCTCTCACGTACTTCTTCAGTAAGGACACGTGGAAGATGTTGTGGACACTAGACATCACTGGTGGCAATGCAAGTTGATAGGCCACTTTGCCACATCGGGACAGAATCTCATATGGTCCCACATATTTAGGACACAACTTTCCTTCTTTCCTAACCGCTTTAGGTCTCTTACTGGTGATACCATCAAAAATACTTTATCACCAACGATGAATTCGAGGTCTCGGTGCCTATTATCAGCATAGTGCTTTTGACACACTTGAGCTGTCTTTACTCTGTTCTTGATCTGATCCACTGGTTTACAAGTTTCCTCCACAAATTCTGGTCCTACGATCCGTCTTGCTCCAACCTCGTCCCATAACAATGGTGTCTGACATTTCTTACCATACAAGGCCTCATACGGGGCCATCTGGATCGTAGCATGGTAGCTATTGTTGTAGGCAAACTCGATGAGTTAAAGCTTTTCATCCCAAGCCCCCTTAAAGTTGATAGCACATGCTCGAAGCATATCTTCTAGGATCTGGATGGTCCTCTCTGACTGACCATCTGTTTGAGGGTGGAAGGCTGTGCTGAACTCTAGTTTTGTCCCCATGGCCTTCTGTAGCCCCTCCCAGAACTTTGATGTAAAGCGTGGATCTCTGTCAGATACTATACTCTCTGGGACACTGTGCAGTTTGAATATATTTTCCACATATAATTTTGCTAACCTGTCCATGGTGTATTGTGGTCTGATAAGGATAAATCTTGCAGTCTTGGTTAGGCGGTCTACCAGTACCCAAATTGCATTCACTGACCTCGGAATCATAGGTAGGCCAGTGATGAAATCCATGGTAATACAATCCCATTTCCATGCTGGCTCAGGTAATGTTTACAATAAGCCTGCGGGCCTCTGTCTTTCTGCTTTGACTTGTTGGCAGTTTAGACATTGAAATACATATCTGGCCACATCTCCCTTCATACCCCTCCACCAGTACATTCTCTTTAGGTCTGGTACATCTTTGTGCTCCCAGGATGTACTGAATATGGAGTGGAGTGAGCTTCCAACATGATTCGGTTTCTGATTTCTAGGTCCTCATCCTCAGGTATGCATAACCGTCCATGATATCTGAGTACCTTGTCTGCATCCAAAGTGACATCAGGATTGGCTCAACCCTTTTCCAAATCTTTTTTCACTGTTCTGAGGTATAGGTCTTGTAGGACTGCTGCTTTTATCTCCTCTTTCAGGTCAGGAAAAATCTTTAGTGCTGCAAACATAAGAGTGAACTTGTGTATCAACCCTTGCTCAATTGGATCGTTTGCTGACTTTAATAAGAGCTGTTCTTCATTCTCTAATGAGCTAGAAACTACAGCACACAAAGCTGCATTTGTACTTAGGCCTACTTCGGGGTTTGATGCCCATTTCCTACTCAGAGCATCAGCTACAATATTTGCTTTACCAGGATGGTACTGAATGTCACAGTCGTAGTCCTTGAGTAGTACTAACCACCTCCTCTGCCTCATGTTCAGGTCCTTTTGGGTGAAAAGATATGTTAGGCTTTTTTTATCAGACTTAATCTAAAATTTCTCACCATTCAGGTAATGCCTCCAAGTCTTGGTAGCATGAATGACTGCTACCAATTCTAGGTCATGAGTAGGGTAGTTCTTTTCATGCTCCTTCAGTTGTCTGGGGGCATAGGTGATCACCTGTTCTCCTTTCATCAGCACACATCCCAGTCCCAAACCTAAAGCATCTGTGTACAATGTGAATGGAAGGCCTGGAGCAAGGATAATCAATATAGGTGCTGAAACCAGTCTTGACTTCAGTGTTTAAAAGCATTTCTCACATTCTTCAGTCCATACGAACTTCTCCCCCTTCTTGGTCAACCTGGGGAGTGAAACGACAATCTTGGAATAATCTCTTACAAACCTTCTGTAATATCCAGCTAAGCTCAGGAAGCTACGACTTTCAGCAACTGTCTTCGGTGCCTCCCATCCTACTATGGCTGAAATTTTGCTGGGATCCACCTTAATTCCTTCAGTAGATACCACGTGACCTAAGAAGGCCACTTCGTCTAGCCAAAATTTACATTTCTTGAACTTTGCATAAAGCTTCTCTCTTATTAGTCTTTGTAATGCCGCTCTTAAGTGTATTGCATGCACCTCCTTGTCCTTGGAGTATACTAAAATATCATCTATGAATACTATAACCGACGTGCCCAACATGTCATGGAACACTTGGTTCATTAGCTCCATAAACGATGCAGGAGCATTGGTCAACCCAAAGGATATCACAAGGAACTCATAGTGTCCATATCTTGTTCTGAAAGCTGTCTTGGGAATGTCTGCCTCCTTGATCTTGAGTTGATGATACCCTGACCTCAGATTAATCTTTGAGAATACACTTGAACCTTACAGTTGATCAAATAAGTCATCTATTCTATGTAACGGGTACCTGTTCTTGATGGTGAGCTTGTTCAACTCTCGATAGTCCATAAAAAGACGTACGCTACCATCCTTCTTCTTGACAAATAGCACTGGTGCTCCCCAGGGTGAGATACTCAGCCTTATGAAGCCCTTGTCTAATAATTCTTTTAGCTGGGTTTTCAACTCCTTCAACTCTGTGGGAGCCATCCTGTAGGGTGCCTTGGACACAGGTGCCACCCCTGGTAGGAGATCTATCACAAACTCAGTCACCCTGTCTGGTGGTAATCTGGGTAGTCTTCTAGAAACACATCAGGAAATTCCCGCACTACTTCTATATCCTTCATTTTGGGCAATTCAGCGGTCACATCAACTACTGATACGAGGTATCCTACTCCCCCCTTCTCTAAGCACTTCCTTCATTTTAGGGCTGAGAGTATAAGCATTCTCTTCCTAGGTAACTTAGTCCCTTTAAAGTTAAACTATGTTCCTTGACTCTTCTTGAAAACTAACTTCTTTTTAGCACATAACAACCTTGCTGAATGCTGAGATAACCAGTCCATTCCTATAATGACATCGAAATCTAACAACTCCAGCTGGACTAGATTGGCTTCCAACTCTCGTTCTTCAATATGTACTGGGCAAGGCCCATAATATTCTTCTAGTACTACTTCCATTCCCATGGGGGATCGAACTATCAAACTTGGTTCCAAATTCTTGATGGGTTGATCTAGTCTTTTCCCAAATGATACTGACACAAAGGAATGGGTGGCCCCCGAGTTAAATAGGACTTTGGCGGGTCCCCCTGCTATATTTACTATACCTGAGGTTTTTAATTTTTCCTTTAGTTTTATATGCTAAAACAATTAATGCAGTAACTAAGGAGTTAGTATAGAATCATACCAGTAACTACATCTGGTGATGCGGCTGCCTCCTCTGTAGTAACGGCATAAGCTTTGCCTTGCTGTTGTTCCCTTCTTTGGTAGTGGGCATGTTCTGGCATAGTGACCCACCTGATGACAATTAAAACACTTACGTTGGAGCTCTGTCCCATTGCCTGCTATGACATTGCAAGAACAGGTCTGGGTGGCACAGTGCTAGCTAGTGGCCTGAATGGATGATATGGTCTGTTGCCTCTTCCGGCTTGAACCTCAGGGTTAGGCCTCTTCAGACCCCTATTCTGTGCAAAGAAGCTATCTCTCTGGCTTGCTTCAATGACTCGAGCCACCTGTACATCTTCATTATAGATCTTCAGTCCTCGCCCCAACACATGTTCTCTTATGACACCCCGAAGACCCATTGTAAAGCGACGGGTCTTAGTTTCTTCCTCCTGCATACTGGTTGGAGCGAAGAAAAACAATTCCTTGTACCTCTGTTGGTATGCCTCTACGTTCATCTAAGATTGCTGTAGATTTAGGAACTCCTTCTCCATCTGGTAGCGGAAATTCCTTGGAAAGTATTTTTCAAAGAATGTCTCTTTGAATATGGGCCAAGAGATTATATGGTGCTTTGTTTCCAGGTATTCTCTGGTCGAGTTCCACCATCCATTGGCTTCTTCCTTCAGCATATGGGTGGCATATAACACCTTTTCCTCATCAGAACATTCCAGTAATCAGAAGTTCTTTTCCATTTTGACTATCCACTATGCTGGCCATAATGTTTTCCCCGGCTTTCCTGTAAAGGTTGGTGGCTTTAACTTTAGAAATCCATCCACCACTCTAGAAAGACTACTCTTTCCATATGGTGACTATCCATAGGGTGCCTAACTATACCATTGCGGCTGATAAGAGTAACCACTTTGATTCAATCCCTAATACCCACCATGATATGCACCCTGATATGCACCCTGGTTTTGGTTAGGGGTGGGTGTCCCTGTAACCGGCTGGGGAAATGTGTTGTGTTGGTTCGGTTGTTGTTGTTCCTCAGTAGCTGTGCTAACCCCCACTGGTACAGTATTTGCATTTGTCGGTACCGGCCCAAGTGGCCTAAATATCTTCAACATTTCATCGAAGAACTTCTTTTGTTGTGCCTCCATGTGGGTGACCAAATTTGCCATTAGGGTCTCAGATTTTGTGTATGTCTTACCCGGCAATGGAGATTCCTCACTGTCTCTTCACCTGATTTCCTCTTTCATTGAGAGGGTTATGTTCTTCCCCATTTTCCCTCTCTTTATTTTCTTTAGAGTTTTTTGTCCCTGAATTTCTTTCCATTGGAAGTGCCCTTGAGTGACGGTGTCTGCGGGGAATTCTATGACCATTCCCTCTCACCATTGTGGCTTACTGGATTCTCCTTATGATATCTGACTGCATTGGACACATATGAGACAAATGAGACAATTATTCAAAACGATATTATTTAGTCTCAACATATATGAACAATAAATATTAGTTGAAAGGCAAACAAACAAAATCTTGATTTTTCTCCTCAGAATTTTCTAGGCAAAATCATTAATTCCGGTCCTACCATACCGGCTTGGGGTTCTGTAGTAGTGGCTCGGCCAGTATTTGAAATGGTTTAGAATTTCCAGCCCCCAGGAGGTACCGATCGTGGTACCGGTCTCACTCAAGGTGAGACCGGTATGCCCTGCGGTACATACCGGTCGCACCCTATAGCAGGAGGTACCGGTCGCACATACCAGACCTTGAGTGCGATCGGTATCACTGAAAACCCCTTTAAAATTGCGATTTTTGCTCTCATTTCTCACTTTTCTCTTGATTTTTTACTCCGGTGGCGATTCTTCTCCGTGTTACTGAGTCTCTACAGTCCAACCGGTGTTTCTAGGAGTGTTTTCCCTCAACCAAGAGCATCAAACTTGTTTCTAAGGTAAGCTTCTCCTTTCCTTCCTCTCTTTGAGAAAAAATCTCATCGTCTTTCATGCCAAAACCTATATTTTCTTGATTTGAAAATTTTTAACCGTAGAAAACTTCTTTCATTGCTTGAGAAAGGTTCTTGGGGTCTAAATGAGAAAAACCCCTCAACCTATTCGAAGCTCCATCGGTTGGCTAAAATTTCAATTTTTAACCTAGGTTTCTAGGTTTTTTTGAAATTTTTGAAAAATTCAGCTGTTATGCCTCTATTTCCTTATCTTGTGTTGAAGTTGTTTGATCATGTATTAGCATTATGTCACCACGTAAGTCCTCCTACCCATATTGGGTGGGTTTGAGGCTTTTGTTCCATTTTCTGCCATTATGCTGCCAAAATTTTGAAAATATTTCTCTAACCGTCTCATATTTTCCTTTGCTCAACAGTTTACGACATGTCTGGACATCGTGGTGTGGGTAAACGATCTTTTGCGCCGGGTATACATAGGCCACATCCTCCTCCCCACCTCTATGATGAGAGATTTTTTCGGTCAGAGGCTGCAGCGGCGCGCCTTCCATGGTTCCGAGTAAAAAGCATTGAATCGGGTCGCTTTGTGAACTTAGAACACCTGCACCGCTTCGATGTTGAGGCCGCCCATTATTCAGTACAAAGGGACCACTCATCCCAATTTGGTAAAACTATTCTTTACAAATCTGGAGGTAGAAGGGAATCCGAATGACAGGGAACATGCTAGGGATCTTCGAATTACTAGCTATGTGAAAGGGGTGATGGTCTCCTTCAATACGGCTAATCCCAGATGATGGGGAACTTATCTACTGTCCACCCAGAGCTAAAGGGTATCTTACTAAGGACATGAGAGTAGCAATTGCTGAACAGATTTTGTTACCAGGCAGTATCATGTTAGTTGTGAACCTTCGTCCCATGCCTCGCTTATACTGCCGTATTATACAGAATGACATCATTCCCCAGAGTGGTCATTATGGAGAGGTGTCCCAGTTGACTCAGTACCTCACCTACTGTATTACTACCAGGCACCGAGTCTGCCTACCTTACTTGATCATCCGTACCATGATTCATGTTGCGAGGCCCAATGTAACAGGAAATCTTCCATATGGTAGGTTGATTACAGCGTTGTTGCACCACTTAGGTGTGGACATGCGTGGAGAGCCAGCTTTTGAGGTCACTATGAGTTCTGATATAGATGCTGAGGCCATCTATAAGATGCATATGGATGATCTAGAGCTTAGCAACGAAGAGCTATAGGCTCGTCCTCTTCCACCTAGGATCCAGGCGGCAACCACAGCAGCAGCTAAGGTAGGAGGTGGTGGGGATGCACACATGGAGGACATCCCTACACCTGCAACCCAGCCTTCTCCAGTTGTAGGACCATCTCAGCCTCCTCCAGATACAGTGATGAGCATGCTCATGGAAATCCGAGTTGCTCAGCAGGAGATAAGTTAGGACTTAGGGCGTCTAGTTCGCAGCCTACGGGTCACGTAGGACCAGGTTCATTGGCTTAGAGAGGCGTACGAGCGTGATTATGATATCACAGATCCAATACCACCCAGGCTTGCAACTCCACCATAGTCTGACCTAGTTTCATTTTTATTTATGTGTGGTTCATTTTGTTAACAGAGTAACTGTCCAACTTGTGGACTGTACTCTGTCATACTCTTTGTATTTATTTATGTTCATATCGTTAAAGAGTTAATTGGTTTTTCTTCAAAACTTCAGTGCTTAAAATTTCTCTTCATTAATAGTATGTTATGCATCTTCTTTTAAGTCTTAGGCATCAAACATGCTTATGGTGTGGTATTTTTTTTAATTTTCTATCTCAGTTCATTGGACACAGTTAGATACAGAATGGTTAGCTGGACAGAGCCTAAGGGCTCCGATACCAAGTTGTCACACCCCAATTCTGGCTAAACCAGAAGTGTGAGTGAACCGTCTCCAAACCACGGCTTACACCAGGATCTCAATAGACCATGTCAACAAACCATCCCAAACAGTCTAACATAATCAGAGAATAATAAATAGTAACGGAATTAATAGATAAATGAACTGAGCTCTATATTGTAAATAAAATAATTATCCAAATTATTCCATCATTCACAAATTTAAATAATAAAATATTACAATGTATTGTTTTAAAATAAACCCTCTCTAAAGGAAAACATAGAATGAGCACTCGCATGATGCGTCATGCTCATCCTCTACTGCCTAAGTGTCAATGGCAGCGACTGTACCATACGCTGGGGGAGTCATGAAGTCATCAACTATGTACCCTGCATCAAAATCCGAAAAGAAAGAATATATATATATATATATATATATATATATATATATATATATATATATATATATTCGGGTGAGCTCACAACTTAGCTCAGTAAGTACAAAACAAATGCAACATACAAAATGCATGAGATAACATTACAATTTGGGTCAGGTATAACTTGCAAAATGCTATGGTAAGGTTTGGCGGCCACCGCACCTCCATACACGAGAGTGTGAGCACACCCAACAGTCAGGCAACAATCCACACTACTGTTGTTGCCCCACATCACTCACTCTGGTATAGAGATAGAGCTAGAGTCTGGCGGTTAGGCAACAATCCATACTCTCACGTCCTCCCCCTGATACCCTATTCACACCAAGTCTGCTAAGGTAGACGGCGATACGAAAAGGTGTTAGTGTGAGGATATATCCAGGGCTCTACTCCCCTTCACATTCCAAACACTAACTAAAAACAGCCACATGCCTAAACAACCAACATCCTAACATATGAAATACATGAACAGATAATAATAATTTAACAACTAAAATGGCATGTGAAATGCACAAACACCAGACAATAAACATAGATACAAAATAATCACAACGGTTTACTGTTATTTGGTTAATTAGGGTTTGGGGTCATGTCCCTTACCTGACGTGTGATAACCAGCCCGCTCTGCGTCACAGAGTCTACTCACGTTGTCTATAGGTCCTACATAATCATACTCATAGGTTATAATTAAATTATTAGGGCTACAGTTGGTCAGAACCAAGTCTGGCCAGGCAAACAGGCTTCGGTAAGCATACCAGTCACGGTACCGGTTTCAGTAGAGTGAGATCGGTATGTCCTACGGTATGTATGCCAGTCTCACTCAGAGCGAGACCGGTATGTGCCTGCGGTATATACCATAGGCCCATACCGTTGGACACTATAGTCCAGCCAGTATGTTCTGCGGTATATACCGCAGGGCTATACCACTGGACTTAGGTCTAGCCGGTATGTCCGACGATATATACCGCAGGACCAATACCACAAGACTTATTGTCCAGCGGTTTGGGTCCGAGAGCCCGATCTCGGATCTCCCTCCCCCGTCGATCATTGGCTTGGTTTCTAGGGTTTTTCCTAAACCATACTAAGGTCCAAATACTCGTTTAGCCTTCTAGGTTTCGACTATAACGTCGCATTATTCCAAATTAGATCTTAATGGAAACTAGGATTTTGGGGTTCTAGGATTTTGGATCGTTGCGTCGTTTCACACTTCGATCCGAAATCATAACATTACTAAGAGGGTTGAGTACTTATCGGTGATTGTCGGATGGCGGCGTGCTCTTCCAACAGAAAATCCCTCTTCATGAGCAGTCTCCTCCCTCCTTGCTCCTCCTCAGATCTCTTCCAGACGGCTAGGGTTTGATAAGGTTTGGAAGGATCATAGGAGGGTTGGGAGGCATATATATATAGTGAGAGACCGTTCTAGGAAGGTTTCCCACGGTTAGAAATTTTCCAAAATTTTGATTCAGAGTGTAGAACCCACTGGAGTCTGTCTCCAGCCGTTATTGTACATATCGATCGCACATATCGGTCTCACTCAGTGAGACCGGTACTGAGACCGGTACGTAAAATTTATATTTTTACACATCGTTTCTCATACCTGGATCTTGTGGTTCATCACCCGGCCTCGCCTTCTTATCCGGTTATGATTGGGAGACCTGTCACAATGTAAACTGTGGGTTAAAATGGATTTTCAGAGCACGGTTCTTACATCCTCACCTATTCGACTAGGAAGCTATGTGTAAATTTTAGGGACGAAATTTATATAAGAGGGGGGGATTTGTCAGACCCGTACTCCACTAACTTGGTCTAACTGTGTCGTGTCAGGTCTTCCCATCATTTCTGGACCAAGTGGACCGAGCGTGTGAAGATAGATCATAAACCAGGTATGAGAATCGAGTTAAAAAATACTAAAAATATACTTAAGGTCGCATACCTGGGTATGTATGGTCAACTATAAGGAAGGGAACAAAAATCTCAAATCTAGAACCCCACGATCGATGATTTTGTCCCTACGATCGACAATTTATGCGACCGTATGATCGACCATGAGAACCCAGATCAGACTCCGAGTTTTGGAAACTTTTCTAAACTAAGGGATTGCTTTCTTAATTGAAAGATGACTCTATATAGAGCTCATTTTCCTCTATATAAAGGACGTCCCTCAGCCCTTTTTCACTCTTTTAGAACATTAGTAAACCCTAGAGAAAGAGAAGGAAGAGAAGGGAGAGAAGGAGAAGAAGAAAAAGCTAAGGAGAAGAATTCGCTGAGAAGAGATTAACTCTCTATTACAGGCAAAGGTATGAAACGAATCTCTGAGATGTAAACTCTAAGTATAAGACTTCTATGGAAGATAGGAAATATCAACCCATTACGATCTATGTGATTTCCTTGAGAAAATCCCATGGAGAACCATAAGGAGTAAATTTGATGATTAAGGTTGATAAGAAATTACTAATGATGGCCATAGGATGACTTTAGAACAA
Organism: Protea cynaroides; assembly: GCA_028583415.1. Classification (NCBI taxonomy): domain Eukaryota; kingdom Viridiplantae; phylum Streptophyta; class Magnoliopsida; order Proteales; family Proteaceae; genus Protea; species Protea cynaroides. Next base: position 8,724,991 of record CM053269.1, read on the forward strand.
ACCCCATTGAAGAATAGAAGAATTGACCCAGGAAGAACTCGGATTGCTTGTAGACTGGGACAAGAAATCTCAAGGTCGCAGCTACAGCCAACCATAGCATGATCAGTATGACCAGAGGATCGACCATAGGCATTCGGAAAGATTTCAAAAATCTTATGGTCATAGCTACGGTCGCACCATATGCGACCGTAGGGTATCGACCGTAGACAGTAAGGTCGATACAGTTTGAGACCATAAGACCAATCAGATACCTATCAGTGCTTTATTTTGATTTTCGACTACTGTAACTATAAGACCCACATTCCACTAACTTGGTCTAATCGTGTCATGTCAGGTCTTCCCATCATTCCGGGACCAAGTGGACCGAGCATATAAAGATATATCACAAATCAAGTATGAGAATCGAGTTAAAAACGCTAAAAACATACCAAAGGTTGCATGCCTGTGTAGGTATGGTCAACCATATGGAAGGGAACCAAAAATCTCAAATCCAGAACCCCACGGTCGAGGATTTCAACCTTAAGGTCGACGGTTTATGCAACCGTATGATCGACCGTGAGAACCCAAATCAGACTCCTAGTTTTGGAAACTTTCCTACACTAAGGGATTGCATTCCTAATTGAAAGAGGACTTTATATGGAGAGTTTTTCTCTATATAAAGGATGTCCCTCAGGCCTTTTTCACTCTTTTAGAACATTAGTAAACCCTAGAGAAAGAAAAGGAAGAGAAGGAAGAGAAGAAGAAGAAGAAAAAGCTAAAGAGAAGAGTTTCCTGAGAAGGGATTGACTCTCTATCACAGACAAAGGTATGAAATGAATTTCTGGAGATGTAGACTCTAAGGAATAAGACTTCCATGGAGGATAGGCCATATCAACCTATTATGATCTATGTGATTTCCTTAAAAAAATCCCATGGAGAACTATGAGGAGTGAATTTGATGATTAGGGTTGATAAGAAATTACTAATGATGGCCATAGGATGACCTTAGAATAAACTCCATTGAAGAACAGAAGAATTGACCCAGGAAGAACTCGAATTTCATGTAGACTGTGATCAGAAATCTCAAGGTCGCAGCGACGGTCGACCATAGCATGACCAGTATGACCAGAAGATCGACCGTAGGCATTCGGGAAAATTTCAGAAATCATATGGTCGCAGCTACAGTCACACCATATGCGACCATAGGGTGTCGACCGTAGACAGTACGGTTGATACAGCATGAGACCATAGGACCAATCAGGCACCTATCAGTGCTCTGTTTCAATTTCTGACTACTGTAACATGTTACATATGAACTCTAACTTAAATTCATATAAATTTTAGGTTATTAAATAAATTCAAAGAGAATTTCAAGGCTTAGATGGACATCGGGAATTGCTAACAGGTTAGGGAACAAGTCCTAAACTAATTGGATAATAACAAACTATTTATTTTTATTTAATCCAATTCGATGATTGATTCTGTGCTTGTATTCTTGTAATGTGGATCTTACATGTCATCCAATATTCCTACTATTACTGTTCATGCATATTTAATTCCGTTTATTTATAACATGATGATGATGATGATGCTAGGAATAGGCATGTGAATGTATATGTGTGGTTGGTGTATTGGATGCGAGTCGAGCATCAGGGGGAGGACGTTGCATGGTGGTCTTCGACCTCGTCACCAGACTCTAGCTCTATCTCTACTTAAGTCTTTCCCATTAAAATCATTGTATCGCCATTACCCTAGCAGAACTATTATGTCATAGGGCATCAGGGGAGGTGGTCTCGGACCGTGTGGTCTCTGACTCTGCCAGGGGGCCTTAGCTCTATCTCTATGGACGTATTGAGGGATACTAGGGTAAGGCATTGGATACACTGTTGGCATTAAGATTGGTTAGTTGTGAGCCCAGTTTACAATCCCTCACCAATAGGGGCTTACGTATTAGTATGGATAGGGCATCAGGGGAAGTGTTATGCGGTGTTTGATCCAGACACTTTAGCTCTATATCTATTCCGTGATGGGTGCATGTGGGACGATAATGGTGTTTGTTCCATTGGGCGGATTCACACACTCATGTATAGATGTGCGGCAGCCACTAAACCTTTCTATAGCAAATTGCAAACTTATAAATCAGACCAAAGATATGAATTGAATGCATACATATGTTTATTGCATTATTTTGTTTGCTCACTGAGCCGTGATGTATGCTCACCCTTTTGACGTCGAATATTTTTAGTTGATGATGTAGGTCCTACCATTCAAGAATATATGAATACGTCGATGTATAGACACATTGTTGCGATGGATGTAGAAGCTGAAGAAGATGTGCATGATTCATCATGCTACTACAACCCATGTGTTTTTGTTTAAGTTTTGTTATAAATTGAATTGATTATTTATTTTTATGCCTTGTGATTTGGAGATAATTGGATTAAATACTTATTTATCACTGTTAGACTCTCAGTTGATTATCTGTAAAACTTCTACTTATTTGTTTATTACCTCTGATTATTAATGTGAAATGTGTGTGTGGTTTGATATGGTGGGTACGACCTTTGCGAGATCCTAGGTGAACCGTTGGTTTATTGGTGGTTCATTACACCATTCTGGTTAGACCAAAATTGGGGTGTGATAGCTTGGTATCAGAGCACTCAGGTTCTACCCATTGACCTAATAACTTCTACATGAGTCATGAACTGAGTTAGGATAAAATTTAAAAGCTATAATAAGAATACACCATAAGCACTTATGTTGTATGAGACATAAACTAAGAAAGAGAATAATACATAATGTAAAGGAAAAACCAGTTTTATATATATATGGAAACAAGACAAATGTACATCAAATCAAAGTACAGTCCACAATCTGGACAGTTACGTTATAATATAAAAGAAAAAAGATATAAAGGGCAATCATGGAGCTGGAGGTGCTGGAGGAGGAGGAGCCTCACGATCTCTATCGTAGTCCTCAGCATATAATCTCGCGAGCCAGGCCACCTGAGTCTGTGTCGCTCGGACACTAGACGTCAGATCTGTTACCCGCTGGTCTGTAGAGCACTGGGCATCTAGAAGCTCTCTTACTCTCCTATCAGTCATGCGCTGAGCCTCTCTAATCACACATAACAGCCCTATCATGCCATCTGGTGGTGGGCGTGATGGGCCAGCTGAATGAAAAGCCCTAGAAGGGCCAGCTCCACTAGAATGTTGTGGCGATGGAGGAGGGATGGCATTCACATCCATGTACATCCGTTCATCATCCTCCTCATCACCTCCCTCGTGTGCCTCTGCTACTACCTCTGCTACTGCTGTTGTTGCCGCCTCTGCATCTGCTGTCGCTACCCGAGTGAGAGGACGTCTCATAGCATTTCTCTCATCATCACCCACCTATATCTCTCGCATGCCCATCCTGTTGATGGCCTCCCAATCAAGGTCAGCTGAGAAGGTGTCCTTAATGATCCTCTCATCTACTAGGTCCACCTATAGACGAGCAAGCAAGGTGGAGATCAGCCGCCCATAAGGCAAGTTACCTCTCGAGTCAGGAAATGTAACTCTGTGCATAGTTCAAAGAATAATATATGGAAGGCAAGCAGACAACCTAGTACAGATACAGTACAAAAGGTAGTGTGAGTCAGCTAAGAGATCATCTCATAAGGTCCGCCCTGGGGAATCAGATTATGTTGGATAATCTTGCAGTAGACACTTGGCTCTGGACGCAGGTTGACTGCTTTTACCTCCCAACGGTCATCCCAAAGAATCTGACTATCGATCTCTACACGCATCTGTGTGGAAAAAAACTGTGGCTCTCTAGGTGTATAGTAACCAACTGCCCATCATTGGAGATACCTAGGAGATCAGCCAACTCCTGACAGTTGAAAGAAATCAAAACCCCTTTCACCCAGCTGGTGATCCGAAGCTCTCTGCCCCTCTCTACATCTAGGTCACCCTCCACCAGAATGTGACAGTAGAACTGCTTAACCAAGTCCTTGCGAATATAAGCCTCGTATAGGATCACTGGATATCACCAAATGCCCTCTCCACATTAAACAGGGCCTAGTGGGCTAGGTTCACACATTTACCCTCTTCAACCTTCATTCGGTCAAACCAAGGGTATCGCACTTCTGCTTCCACAGACCTGAAGCGAAGTTGGTCATGAACTCGAGGAACCCTGGTGCGAACCATGAGAGCTGTAAGAAAAGAAAACAAGAAAACAAGTTAGAAAATTTGGAAAAATTTGACAGCATAACGATGTAAAATGAGAAAAAGCCTCACTCTTCACCTAAACATTGGACATGATGACTTACATAGGTCCCAAACCACCCTGCAATGCATATCCAATCGAAAATTTTAACTAGGAAGGTCGAATTTGAAAATTATTGACAATTAGGCAAAAACCCCAAAATTTAGGTCAAAATGAGAATTTTTAAGTTTCTACCAAACTAACCGATGAAACTCATATTTTCTTGAGGGCTTTCATCCATTGGGTGGCCAATAGTGAAAGCACCGAATAAAAATCAAATTTTTAAGGTCAAAAAATATTAATTAGAAGAAAACCATACAAATGACATAAACCCTAGGTATGAAAGCTTAAAGATGAAAGAGAGTAGAGAACATACCTTGTGGAATGGAATGTGGGTCGTAGATCGAATGAAAAATCACCAAGTTTGTATGGTCGACATTGTAGCAACTCACTGGAGGCGAGTTGAGTAGAGACCGTAGGAGGAAGAAGAAGAAATGAGAGGGAAACTCTCCAAAATAGGTTTTTAAAACTAATTTTGAATCTTACGGTCGCATAATTCGACCAAAACCATCGACCGTAGGATCGATTGTATGATCGACCACAGGGTCTTGGTAAGTTGTCAGGGATGTGATGGTCGCACCTAAGGTCGCACAACATGCGACGTGCGACCGTAGGCCATCGACCATATAACCTACTGTTCTCTGCATTTTGATTCTGCTTGAACTTTTTCCTATTAATTTTGTTTTTCTCGCATCTTCCACTATGAGACTAACCCAATACTACCATCATATCTTGTCTCACATGTACAGCCTTTCCAAATACCATTCAACCAAGAGTTTAAATTGCTGGACACAGAGTAAGTAGAAGGAGACAAAATGCAAACCCATCTCCACCACCTATGGAGACTAAAGACAATGAAGGTCAGCAAGGACAGGAAGGAAATATTGGAACTCAAAATGCTGCACCTCAGAAGTGCACACCCAAGCCAACCCAACCAACCTACCTCCACCACCTACAGATTTGGCTACTGCGGTGATGAATTTAGCACAAAAATTACAGCAGATACAACAAGTGCAAGCCAACATGTAAGCTGCTATGGGAATGACTTTCCCAGCCACAAATACAACACCTCTACCTATAGGACAAGCTAGTACGGCACCTGGTGGTAGCAACACCGTACCCCAATCACCGCAAACACCCGTAGTACAAAGCCAAGTGCAAAACCCTGAAGTACTGCAAGACGGGTATAACCAAGGAAATTATCAGTACCAACCGCCTATGTATGGAGTATATGCACAGTATCAGTTTGATCACTCTAGACTGATCGAGCATTTTCTGAAGTTGAAGCCAAAGGAATTTACAGGCAAGCCATCAGATCCGTTATAGCCAGCTCACTGGATTGATAAGATGGAAAGAAACTTTATGATGATGACTATAAATGAAGAAGAGAAGGTATTATGTGCCACTTTTATTCTGAAAGGTGATAACTACCATTGGTGGAAATCTACTCGGAGTTATCTGATGACAAAGCACACCTAACTGACCTGGGTTATCTATAAAGAAGCTTTCTTCGAGAAGTATTTTCCCAGGTGTTTCAGAGATCAAATGGAAAAGGAGTTTCTGAGTCTATATCAGGGATAGATGATGGTAGACGCATATCAACAGCGTTATGAAGAACTATTTTTCTTTGCTCCCTCTAGCATGCAGGAGGAAAATACCAAAACCCAAACGTTCGTCATGGGACTTAGGGGAAGCATCCGTAAGCATGTATTGGGAATGGAAAAGAAAATATATAACGAAGTTGTACAGATTGCTCGAGTACTGGAATCGAGCCAGAGGAAAAGTTATTTTGCTCAAAAGTATTAAAAGGCCTAATGGAAACTCATACAATGAAGGGAACTCAAAGACATTTAAACCCTTCCGTACTCAAGGCTTCAATGCTGCAGCCAAGACTACTCCGACAGCCCAACCTCAACAGAGGCAAAGTAGCAATGGAGTTAAATGCTTTAACTGTAATCAAGTAGGACATTATTCAAGGGAGTGTCCTAAGCCAAGGAAGCAGCTACAGCAAGGAAAGATTTATGCAGTTACATCTGAAGATGTTGCTGCATCGCCTGATGTGGTCGTAGGTATGACCTGAACTGTTCATTTTGTACTACCTTGTGTAAGCATGTAGACTAAATTGAATCAAATCACAGGTATCGTACCTATTAATGACTTACCCGCCAGAGTACTCTTTGACTCTGGAGCTACTCATTCTCTTATATCTGTGTCGTTTGGAAAAAAGTTAAATCCACCCCTTAGACCTTTAGGCTACAAACTGCTTGTACAATCACCTATGGGATTAGAAGTGGAACTAGACAGAGGTTATGGACCATGTCCAATTCTTATCGGCGAGAAGATTTTGGATGCAACCTTAATTCAACTCGAGAAGGCAGACTTTGACGTTATCTTGGAAATGGATTGGTTAGCTCAGTACTCTGCAAACCCATTATGTGTAGAAAAGAAATTGACATTTAAAGACAAGGAGGAAGGAGCAGAGTTTAGTTTTACGGGAACCAAACTTCCACGTAAATGAAAACTCATTCTCTCTGCATTAAAGGCCATAAAATGCCTCGAGAAAGGAGGAATTGGGTATCTAGTATTTGGGGTCGACCTCACCAAGGAAGCACCACGAATGGAGGATATTGAAGTTGTGTGTGAATTTTTGGATGTATTTTATGAAGAACTACTAGGACTACCACCCGACCGAGCGACAGAGTTCCTTATTGATCTTATACCCGGAGCCGCACCAGTATCCAAAGCACCTTTTCGAATGGCTCCTACTGAACTAAAGGAACTGAAGGTATAATTATAAGAATTACTAGACAAGGGTTATATCAGACCCAGCATATCACCATGGGGAGCGCCAGTATTATTCGTAAAAAAGAAGGACGATAGCGTTCGACTGAGTATAGATTATCGAGAATTGAATAAGCTTACAATCAAGAATCGGTACCCATTGCCTGGATCGATCACTTGTTCGATCAGTTTCAAGGTGCCAAAGTGTTCTCCAAAATTGATCTTTGGTCAGGATACCATCAGTTGAAGATTACGGAAGGTGATATTCTGAAGACAGCATTCAGAACAAGATATGGACATTATGAATTTTTGGTCATGTCTTTTGGATTGACTAGTGCACCCCAACTTTGATGGAACTCATGAATCGAGTATTCCATGATATGTTGGATACGTCAGTCATTGTATTTATTGACGACATACTTGTCTACTCCAAGGACAAAGAAACTCATGTCACAAATCTAGGAGCCGCTCTGCAGCGACTAAGAAAAAAGAAGCTTTATGCCAAATTTACAAAGTGTAGTTCTGGCTAAATGAAGTCTCATTCTTAGGCCATGTTTTATCCGCTGAAGGAATTAAAGTGGAACCAAGCAAGATTGAAGCCATTGTGAAATGGAAGCACCTAAGATTGTTGTAGAAATCAGAAGTTTTCTAGGTTTAGCTGGTTATTATCGACGATTCATGGAAGATTACTCTAGAATCGTCGTACCTCTCACCAGTCTGATAAAGAAAGGAGAAAAATTTGTTTGGACCGATAAATGTAAAGAATGTTTTCAAACATTGAAGGCTAGATTGATATCAGCGCCCATCTTGACTATTTTGATCCCAGGACAACCATTTACCTTGTACACTGATGCGTCTGGGTTAGGTTTAGGATGTGTGCTTATGCGAGGAAAACAAGTAGTTGCGTATGCCTTAAGACAACTGAAGACACATGAAAAGAACTATCCCACTCATGACATGGAATTAGCAGCAATACTACATGTTGTTAAGATATGGAGACATTATTTGTGTGGAGATAAATTTCATATTAAATCAGATCATAAGAGTCTCACCCATCTTTTTAATCAGAAGGAGTTGAACATGAGACAAAAAAGATTACTCAAATTACTGAAGGGTTATGATTGCAATATCCAGTATCATCTAGGAAAAGCTAATGTAGTTGCTGATGCATTGAGCATGAAAGCTATGACAGAATCCTAAGAAGAAGTTAGTGCAAATGCTGTGGCGTGTGTCATAGGGAGAGTATTTAATTACTATAAAAAGAAATTCGTGATTGATATTCTGAATGAATCAACTGACCAAGTGTTTATTCATCTATTCTTAAACATGTTTGCTACATTAAAGATTGTACCTGATCTATTAGACGAAGTGAAAGTCGCTATTAAATCAGATCCTTATCTGAGAACAGTGCAAGAATGGTACTAAGTTCACCTTGGACATTGAAAAGGTACTAAGATACAAAGGAATGGTATGTGTTCCTGAAAATGAAGACTTGGATATTAGACACAGACTAATGAAGGGAGCTTACACCACCACTTATTCGGTACATCCTGGAAGTACGAAGATGTATCATGATCTAAAGAAACTATATTGGTGGAGAGAAATGAAAGCGGATGTAGCAAATTTGTGTCTCAATGCTTGAATTTTCAGCAAGTAAAGGCTGAAAGGTAAAGACCTGCAGGATTGTTGTAGCTACTGCCAGAACCAGCTTGGAAATGGGACTGAATCACTATAGACTTCGTCACCGGGTTACCATTGACTCCCCGAGTAGTTGACATGGTCTGGGTGATTGTAGATCATTTGACCAAGACAGCTCTTTCATAGCTACACGACCTCAGTATACCCTAAAGAGGTTAGCAAAGCTTTATGTAGATAATATTGCCCGATTACATGGTGTACCTGAAAGCATTGTGTCTGACAGAGACTCACACTGTACCTCAAAGTTTTGGGAAGGAATATAGAAGGTTATGGGTACAACATTGAAGTTTAGTACTACATTCCATCCTCAGACAGACGGACAGTCAAAGCATACTATTCAGATTTTAGAAGACATGCTTCGGGCTAGTGTTATTGATTTCAAAGGATCAGTGGATGAGAAATTACCATTAATAGAGTTCGCTTATAACAACAACTATCAAGCGACTATACAGATGTCACCCTATGAAGCACTGTATGGTAGGAAATGTCGAACTTCTTTGTTTTGGAATGAAGTTGGAGAATGGAGTATTGTTGGACCAGAGTTTATTGAAGAGACTTGTCGAGTAGTCGACATTATCAAGGAAAGAGTCTGAATAGCTTAGAACCGTCAGAAGCAATATGTAGATAATTGACGCAGAGATCTCAAATTCACCATAGGTGATAAGGTATTTTTGAAAATATCTCCTATGCGTGGTTTGAAAAGGTTTGGACAGAAGGGAAAGTTGTGTCCCAGATATATTGGACCTTATGATGTTCTAGATAGACGTAGAAAAGTAGCATATCAGTTAGCACTACCACCGTCCATGTCAAGTGTGGATGATGTATTTCATATCTCATTACTGAAGAAGTACGTCAGAGATCCAACACACGTGTTAACAGCGGATCCACCAGATTTGACTGAAGATTTGACGTTCGAAGTAATACCTTTTGAGATCACTAGTCGGAAGGTGCAACATCTTCTCAACCACGATATTTACTACGTTAAGGTTACTTGGAGAAGCCAAAATGTAGAAGAAGTCACATGGGAAGAAGAGAACGCTATACGGAAGCAATATACTCACCTATTCGACTCGGAAGGTATGTGCAAATTTTGAGGATGAAATTTATATAAGAGGGGGCAGGTGTAAGACCCGCACTCCACTAACTTGATCTAACCGTGTCGTGCTATGTCTTTCCATCATTCCTAGACCAAGTGGACCGAGCGTGTGAAGATAGATCACAAACCAGGTATGTGAATCGAGTTAAAAACACTAAAAACATACCTAAGGTCGTATGCCTAGGTAGGTATGGTCAACCATAAGGAAGGGAACCAAAAATTTCAAATCCAGAACCCCACGGTCGATGATTTCAACCTTAAGGTCGATGGTTTATGCGACCGTATGATCGATCGTGAGAACCCCGATCAGACTCTGAGTTTTGAAAACTTTCTTAAACTAAGGGATTGCTTTCCTAATTGAAAGAGGACATTATATGGAGAGTTTTTCTCTATATAAAGAATGTCCCTCAGCCCTTTTTTACTCTTTTAGAACATTACTAAACCCTAGAGAAAGAGAAGGAAGAGAAGGAGAAGTAGAAAAAGCTAAGGAGAAGAGTTTGCTAAGAAGGGATTGACTCTCTATTACAGGTAAAGGTATGAAATGAATCTCTGGAGATGTATACTCTAAGGAATAAGACTTCTATGGAGGATAGGCCATATCAACCTATTATGATCTATGTGATTTCCTTGAAAAAATCCCCAGGATAACCATGAGGAGTGAATTTGGTGATTAGAGTTGATAAGAAATTACTAATGATGGCCATAGGATGACCTTAGAATAAACCCCATTGAATAATAGAAGAATTGACCCAGGATGAACTCGAATTTCATGTAAACTGTGACCAGAAATATCAAGGTCGCAGCTATGATCGACCATAGCATGACCAGTATGACTAGAAGATCGACCATAGGCATTCAAAAGGATTTTAGAAATCATATGGTTCGCAGCTACGGTCACACCATATGTGACCGTAGGGTATCGATCGTAGACAGAAAGGTCGATGTAGCAGGAGACCAAAGGACCAATCAGGCATCTGTCAGTGCTTTGTTTCGATTACCGACTACTATAACATGTCACATATGAACCCTAATTTAAATTCATATAACTTTTAGGTTGTTAAATCAATTCAAAGAGAATTTCAGGGCTTGGAAAGACAACGAGAATTGCTAACAGGTGAGGGAACAAGACCTAAACTAATTGGATAATAACAAACTATTTATTTTTACTGAGTCCAATGCCATGATTAATTCTATGCTTGTATGCTTGTAATCTGCATCTCACATGTCATCCAATATTCTTGCTATTACTGTTCATGCATATTTAATTCCATTTATTTATAACATGATGATGATGATGATGCTAGGAATAGGCATGTGAATGTATGTGTGTGGTTGGTGTATTGGATGCGAGTCAAGCATCAGGGGGAGGATGTGGCATGGTGGTCTTCAACCTCGTCACCAGACTCTAGCTCTATCTCTACTCAAGTCTTGCCCACTAACATCATCGTATCGCCATTACCTTGATAGAACTATTACGTCGTAGGGCATCAAGGAAGGTGGTCTCAGACCGTGTGGTTTCTGACTCTGCCGGGAGGCCTTAGCTCTATCTCTATGGACGTATTGAAGGATGCTGGGGTGAGACTTTGAATACACTATTTAGCATTAAGATTGGTTAGTTGCGAGCCCAGTTTATAAGCCCTCGCCAATAGGGGCTTATATGTTGGTATGGGTAGGGCATCAGGGGAAGTGTTATGTGGTGTTAAATCTGGACACTTTACCTCTATCTCTATTCCGTGATGGGTGCATGTGGGACGGAAATGGTGTTTGATCCATTGGGCGGATTCACACACTCGTGTATAGTGGTGTGACGGCCACCAAACCTTTCCATAGCACATTGCAAACTTATAAACCAGACCAAAGATATGAATTGAATGCATGCATATGTTTTTTGCATTGTTGTTTGCTCACTGAGCCGTGATGTGTGCTCACCCTTTCGACGTCGAATATTTTTAGTTGATGATTCAAGTTCTACCGTTGAATAATATTTGAATGCGTCGGGACACGTTGCTACGATGGATGTAGAAGCGGAAGAAGATGCGCATTATTCATCATGCTAGTGCAACCAATGTGTTTTTGCTTAAGTTTAGTTATAATTTGAACATTGGATATGTAATTGATTATTTATTTTTATGTCTTGTGGTTTGGAGATAATTGGATTAAAACTGTTAAACTCTTAGTTCATTATCTGTAAGACTTCCATTTATTTGTTCATTACCTCTAATTATTAATGTAGAATATGTGTGTGGTTTGATATGGTGGGTACAACCTATGCGAGATCCTGGGTGAACCATTGGTTTATTGGTGGTTCATCACACCATTCTGGTTAGACCAGAATTCGGGTGTGACAGTAACATGTCACATATGAACCCTAACTTAAATTCATATAACTTTTAGGTTGTTAAATCAATTCAAAGAGAATTTCAGGGCTTGGAAAGACAACGAGAATTGCTAACAGGTGAGGGAACAAGACCTAAATTAATTGGATAATAACAAACTATTTATTTTTACTGAGTCCAATGCCATGATTAATTCTATGCTTGTATGCTTGTAATCTGCATCTCACATGTCATCCAATATTCTTGCTATTACTGTTCATGCATATTTAATTCCATTTATTTATAACATGATGATGATGATGATGCTAGGAATAGGCATGTGAATGTATGTGTATGGTTGGTATGTTGGATGTAAGTGGAGCATCAGGGGGAGGATGTGGCATGGTGGTCTTTGACTTCGTCACCAGACTCTAGCTCTATCTCTACTCAAGTCTTGCCCACTAACATCGTCATATCACCATTATCTTAGCAGAACTATTACGTCGTAGGGCATCAGGGGTGATGGTATCAGACCGTGTGGTCTCTGACTCTACCGGGGGGTCTTAGCTCTATCTCTTTGGACATATGGAGGGATGCTGGGGTGAGGCCTTGGATACACTGTTTGACATTAGGATTGGTTAGTTGCGAGCCCAGTTTGCAAGCCCTCTCCAATAGGGTCTTACATGTTGGTATGGGTTGGGCATCAGGGGAAGTATTGGCGGTGTTTGATCTAGACACTTTAGCTCTATCTCTATTCCATTGTGTGTGCATGTGGGACGAAAATGGTGTTTGATCCATTGGACGGATTTACACACTTGTGTACATAGGTGTGGCGGCCACTAAACCATTCTATAACATTTTGCAAACTTATAAATCAGACCAATGATATGAATTGTATGCATGTATATGTTTGTTGCATTGTTTTGTTTGCTCACTGAGCCATGATGTGCGCTCTCCCTTTCGACGTCGAATATTTTTAGTTGATGATGCAGGTCCTACCATTAAAGAATATATGAATGCACCGACATATGGATACGTTGTTGGAATGGACGTAGAAGCTAAAGAAGAGCGCATGATTCATCATGCTAGTGCAACCAATGTGTTTTTGCTTAAGTTTAGTTATAATTTTTGAACATCAGATATGTAATTGATTATTTATTTTTATGTCTTGTGATTTGGTGATAATTGGATTAAATACTTATTTATCACTGTTAGACTCTCAGTTCATTATCTGTAAGACTTTCGCTTATTTGTTTATTACCTCTGATTATTAATGTGGAATACGTGTGTGGTTTGATATGGTGGGTACGACCTATACGAGATCTTGGATGAACCGTTGGTTTATTGATGGTTCATCACACCATTCTGGTTAGACCAGAATTGGGGTGTGACATCTAGAGCACCACCATCAGAAAGGAAATCTATGGCATACAACAATACACTGGAGAAACACTCCATGAATATTGGGAGTGTTTTAAGAAACTATGTTCCAACTGTCCACGTCACTAGATAAGTGATCAACTCCTAATTCAGTATTTTTATGAAGGATTATTGCCCATAGAAAGGAACTTGATAAATGCAACAAGTAGAGGAGCTTTAGTGGATAAAACTCCTAAAGCTTCAAGAAGGTTAATTGCAAATATGGCCACAAATTCCCAATAGTTTGGTGCAAGAAATGATGCACCACTTTAAAAGGTGAATGAGGTAAATACATCTTCCCTTGAACAATAGTTATCTGACCTTACCTCTCTTGTTAGACAAATGGCTTTAGGAAATTTATAGTAGGTAAAAGCTTGTGGGATATGTTCAATGATGGGACACTCAACTGATATGTGTCCAACACTTCAAGAAGGACCCACTGAACAAGTCAATGCCGCTAGTAATTTTCTAGGACCACCAAGGTATTATGATCCCTTCTCTAACACATACAATCCAGGTTAGAGAGATCATCCAAACCTGAGCTATGGAGGAAACAGACCAACAGGGCAGAACTTCTATCAAAATAAAAAACCAATATTCCAACCCAGGCCACCTGTCCCTCAGAATTCAAACTCATCATTCGAAGACATAGTTAAATCTCTTTCTCTAAATACCCAACAGTTTCAAAAGGAAACAAGATATAGTATTCAGAGTTTGGGGAGTCAGGTGAGTCAAATGGCAACTGCTATGAATCATTTAGAAGCTCAGGTTAGAGGAAAATTACCATCATAAACCGTGGTGAATCCAAAAGAAAATATGAATGCTATGACACTCTGAAGTGGTAAGGAACTTGAGGAACCGAAAAGGGTGAGTCTTGCTGTACCAAATGAAGAAGAAATTGAAAAAGAAATAGAAAAAGACAAAATAGCAGTATAACCTACGAAAACACCCAAACCTTCCATTCTGTCTAAGACTAATCCTCTTCCTTTTCAACAGATTCACAAAATCCAATAAAGATGACAAGGATAAGGAAATTCTTGATTTGTTTCATAAAGTAGAGGTAAATATACCCCTATTCGATGCAATTAAATAGGTACCCACGTATGCAAAATTTCTTAAAGAGTTATGCACTAACCAAAGGAAGCTGAATGGTAACGAAATATTAAGTATGGAAGAGAGTGTCTTAGCAATCCTCCAAAGAAAACTTCCTCCCAAGTACAAAGACCCAGGTATGTTCACCATTCCCTATAAAATAGGTAATACCAAAACTGAGAGAGCTATGCTAAATCTAGGAGCATTTATTAATGTAATGCAACAATCCATTTATGCTTTATTAAATCTAAGCCACTTGAAAAAAAACTAGTGTTATTATCCAATTAGTTGATCGTACTAATGCGTAGCCTAAAGGGGTAGTTGAGGATGTTTTTGTACATGTAAATGAGCTAGTGTTTCCAGCTGATTTTCACATTCTGGACATGGAAGATGATGTCCCACCTAATCCTGCACCTATCTTGTTGGGAAGACCATTCATGAATACAGCCCAAACCAAGATAAATGTTCATGCTGGTACCCTGACGATGGAATTTAATGGTGAAGTAATTCGTTTTAATATTTTTGAATCCATGAAAGACCTTAATGATGTTCATTCGGTTTTTGTTATTAATACTATTGACTCCATAGTAAAGGAGGTTTTTGAGCTAAGTAGCAAGACTGAACTAGAGGTTGCTATTATCAAACATCTTGAGTTAGAAAAGAAAGAAGAGATAGAGATCAGTGTGATGAATTGAAGGAGAATGTGGCAACTTTACACTCTTTAAAACTGATTTCAGAAAAATGTAGAGTTTATTTTATAAAGCTACCTGATTCTAAAAAAAAAATTATTACCATCTATTTTGTAGGCTCCTACCTTGGAATTGAAGCTATTGTCGTTCCATTTAAAGTACGGGTACCTAGGAACGAATGAAACATTGCCGGTAATACTTACAAAGAATCTAACTCCTATTCAAGAAGAGAAGCTTGTTCGTATACTGTGGGAACATAAAAAAGCTATTAGCTTGACCATAGCTGACATTAAGGGAATAAGTCCTTCCATGTGTATGCACCTAATTCTTCTTGAATAAGGTGCCAAACCAACAAGAGAAGCCCAGCATAGGTTAAATACCCCAATGATGGAAGTTGTGAAAAAAGAAATTTTAAAACTTTTAGATGTAGGGGTAATTTATCCTATCTCAGACAGTAAGTGGGTAAGTCCAGTGCAAGTGGTCCCTAAGAAATCAGATATTACAGTAGTGACAAATTAGGACAATGAATTGGTTCCCACATAGATCCAGACTAGTTGGCGTGTTTGTATTGATTATAGGAAGTTGAATTCAACAACTCAAAAAGACCACTTCCCACTCCCTTTTATTGATTAAATGCTTGAACGATTAGCTGGTCATGCTTATTATTGTTTTCTAGATGGATTTTCAAGTTATAACCAGATTGTTATAGCACCGGAGGATCAAGAGAAGACTACTTTCACTTGTCCGTTTGGTACCTTTGCATACCCAAGAATGCCTTTTGGTATTTGTAATGCTTCAGCCACATTTCAACGATGTATAATGAGTATCTTTTCAAACCTTATTGAGTCAAGCATAGAGGTATTTATGGATGATTTCAGTATCTATGGGGACTCATTTCCTGAAGCACCGCAAGGCGGGTACAACCAAGGAAACTATCAGTATCAGCCGCCTATGTATGGGGTATATGCTTAGTATCAGCTTGATCACTCTAGACTGATCGAGTGTTTCCTGAAGTTGAAGCCAGAGGAAGTCAGTGGCAAACCATCAGATCCATTGTGGCCAGCTCACTGGATCGACAAAATGGAAAGAAACTTTATGATGATGACTATAAATGAAGAAGATAAGGTATTATGTGCCACATTTATGTTGAAAGGTGATGCACACCACTAGTGGAAATCAACTAGAAGTTATCTGTTAACAAAACACGTCCAACTAACATGGGCTATTTATAAAGAAGCTTTCTTTGAGAAGTATTTTCCAAGGAGTTTCAGAGATCAAATGGAAAAGGAGTTTCTAAGTCTGTACCAGGGACAGATGACTGTAGAAGCATATAAATAGTGTTATGAAGAACTATTTTTCTTTGCTTCCTCCAGTATGCAGGAGGAAAATACCAAAACCCGAAGGTTCGTTATGAGACTTAGGGGAAGCATCCGTGAGCATGTATTGGGATTAGAAAAGAAAATTTATAATGAAGGTGTACAGATTGCTCGAGTACTGGAATCGAGCTAGAGGGAAAGTTATTTTGCTCAGAACAGAGGTATAAAGAGGCCCAATGGAAACTCATACAACGGAGGGAACTCAAAGACATTTAAACCCTTCCGTACTCAAGGCTTCAATGTTGCAGCCAAGACTACCCTAACAGCCCCACCTGTACAAAAGCAAAGTAGCACTAGAGTTAATTGCTTAAACTGTGATCAAGTAGGACATTATTCAACAGAGTGTCCCAAGCCAAGGAAGCAACTACAGCAAGGAAAGGTTTATGCAGTTACTTCTGAGGATGTTGTCGCATCACCTGATGTGGTTACAGGTATGACCTGAACTGTTCATTTATTACTACCTTGTGTAAGCATGTAAACTAAATTAAATCAAATCACAGGTATCGTACCTATTAATGGCTTACCCGCCAGAGTACTCTTTGACTCCGAAGCTACTAATTCTTTTATATCTGTGTCTTTTGAAAAGAAGTTAAATCTACCCCTCAGACCTTTAAACTGTAAACTGCTTGTACGATCACATATGGGATTAGAAGTGGAACTAGACAAAACTTATGGACCATGTCCAGTTCTTATCGGCGAGAAGATTTTAGAGGCAACCTTAATCCAACTCGAGATGGCAGACTTTGACGTTATCTTGGGAATGGATTGGTTAGCTCGGCACTCCGTAAACCTATTATGTATAGAAAAGAAACTGACATTTAAAGACAAGGAAGGAACAGAGTTTAGTTTTGCGGGAACCAAACTTCCCCGTAAATGAAAATTCACTCTCTTTGCATTAAAGGCTAAAAAATGCCTCGAGAAAAGAAGAATTGGTTATCTAGTATCTGTGGTCGACCTCACCAAGGAAGCACCACGAACGGAAGATATTGAAGTTGTGCATGAATTTTCAGATGTATTTCCTGAGGAACTACCAGGACTACCACCCAACCGAGTGTAAGCACCCCATTTTTGCCACCCTCTGCATAAGTAAACCAATATGGCAGGTTTCTGGCCTTCAACCCAAAGATTTGTGATTCTCCACTGAACCCCACAGCAGGGTCATGGGCTATTATCTTCTTGGATGAATAGGTTTTGAAATTATCTTCAAAATGAGACCGGAATCATCGAATTCTGACTTCAAACAAGGAAGATATTGTAGTTTGAAAGTGCAGGGGCATTTACGTAATTATTGTATCATGCATGCATTATCATTCAAACTTCGAGACATCATATCTGGGTCTTCTGATATCAGAATCAGATCATTCAAAGGCCAGTATTCCTTATTTTCAATCCTCTTCAAAGTGGACGTGAAAAATCTCAGGTAGAAGTCTCCAAAGAGTCCCATGCAAGCTTTCATGCAAAATTATCGTTAGAACTTCAAAGCTTCATATCTTTTCCGTTCTACGTCGGATTCAAATGATTCCAAGGCCATTATTCATTATTCATGATGTTCTACAAAGTGGACGTGAAAAATCCCGGGCAGAAGTCACCAGTGGGCCCCATGCAAACTTTCATGCAAATTATCGTTAGAACTTCAAAGTTTCATATCTTTTCCGTTCTACGTCGGATTCAGATGATTCCAAGGCCATTATTCTTCATTCATCATCCTACAAAGTGGACGTGAAAAATCCCTGGTAGAAGTCACCAGTGGGCCCCATGCAAACTTTCATGCAAATTATCGTTAGAACTTCAAAGCTTCATATCTTTTCCGTTCTACGTCGGATTCAGATGATTCCAAGACCATTATTCTTCATTCATGATGTTCTACAAAGTGGACGTGAAAAATCCTGGGTAGAAGTCTTCGAAGGGTCCCATGCAAAATTACACATGGAAATGACCATTTAACCTTTGAAAATTCATATTTTGGTCACCCTATATCCAAATCAGGTGATTTCAATTTCATTATGTTCCATTTTTAGTACTTTACAAAGTGGACGTAAAGTATTTCCGATTGATGTCTCCGAAGGGTCCCATGAAGAATGGTCACTAAATTATCGATAATTTGTCTGCTTAAACTTCAGAAATTCATAAGTTGGCCATTTTATTTCCAAATAAGTTGATTTAAGCTCCAATATTCCTCATTTTTAGTGTTCTACAAAGTGAACGTAGAAAATTTAGAATAAAGGCTAATAGAAAATTCCGTGCTGAATGACAGTAGAAATGGCCCATGAAATAATAGAGAGAGAAAACCCAGTTAATTCCAGTCAATCCAGTCAACTCAGCTCAACCCAAACTAGTCTTGGCCCAACCCAATCAATCCTTGTCAATCCGAACCAATTCATGTTGGCACATATGCATGTATTTATTTTATATATATTATTTATATGTTTATATAATGTATAATATATTATAATATATCATGTAATATATACATATGTCTTATATGTATATTATATTATATATATTAATATATTAATATATTATATATTTATATATATGTTTTATATATAAAAAAAAGCAAAGCAAATAAGATCCGATAGGAAAAGAAGAAGGAAAGAAGGGACCGAGAGAAAAAAATAGAAATCGGAAAGAATCCGAGAAGATTGAGAGATGGAGAATCGAGGAGATACGAGAATCGAGAGAGGGAGGAGAATAAAAAAAACTAAAGAGAGACCGAACCGAAAAAAAAAAGGAATAAAATAAGAGGAAGAAGAATCAAAAAAGAGAGAGGAGAATCGAGAGAGAGAGGAGATTGAGCGGTGAAGGAGGAAAAAAAATAAAAAAGAAAAGGAGAGGATCAAGAGAGGGAGATGTAAACCGAAAAAAAACAAAAAAATAAAGAAAGGAAGGGAGAGAGAGAGAGAGAGAGAGGAAAAAATAAAAAAAAGGAGAGGATCAAGAGAGGGAGATGGCGAAATCGAGAAAAAGAAAAATAAAGTAAGGAAGGGAGAAAGAGAGAGAGAGAGAGAGAGAGAGAGAGAGAGAGAGAGAGAGAGAGAAATAGAGAGAGAAGAGAGAGAGTTCGGTGGGTGGAGAAAAGAATAAAAAAAGGAGAGAGAGGGACCGAAAAGAATGAGGGAAAATAAAAAAAAGAGAGGAAGAATAAAATAAGAGGAAAAAGATCGATGGGGAGGAGAGACTGAGAAAAATAAAAAGAAAAAAAAAGACCAAAAGAGGGGGGCGGTGAGAAAAAAAAAGGAAAAGGAGAAGATCGAGGAGAAGAAGGAAGAGGGAATAAAAAAAAAGAAAAAATGGAAGAAATCGAGATTGAGTGGGATCGAGAGAGGAGAAAGAGAGGGTGAGAAAAAGATGAAATCGAGATGGAGAGAGGGAGATGGAGAGAGAGAGCGTTGGGGATTGAAAGAATCGAAGAGGGAATAAAAAAAGAAAGAAAAAATGGAAGAAATCGAGATTGAGTGGGATCGAGAGAGGAGAAAGAGAGGGTGAGAAAAAGATGAAATCAGGATCGGTGAGAGGAGATTAAAAAAATAATAATAATAAAATAAAGGCCGAAAGAGAGATGGAGTGGGATCGAGAGAGGAGATGAAGAAGAAGGGAGATGAAGAGAAGAATCGAGCGAAAGACAAAAGAAGAAGAAGAAGGAGAGCAGGGAGGGAACCTGCGTATCTCAGGTAAACCCGCCCCCACTGTTTTTGTTTTTTGTTGTTCTTTTGTTTTTTTTGCTTTTGCTCATTTAGCTACTGATTACCCATGGTCGAAACCTGGCCATACACTTAAGTAGGAGCCACCTAGGAATCTCCCTAACCACCACCTCCTGCTGCTACCTCTTTAGACCCATCACCGCCCTTCACACCTGTCCATCCCTTATAACAAACCTGATTCAACACCTCACAACGCACTTCCCTACAGAGAGCCTCCTTCCACCTTCTCCCATCGTGAACCACAGCCATCACCTTGATGCGCCATCTCCTTAGCAAACCCAAGCCAAGTCCTTACCGACAAATCTGTTATCCCATACAACTTTGTAACAGATATCCAGCAAACTCACTTGTCTTCTTCATCACCTACCCGTGATAACTATCACCAAACCACTCGATTATCCCTCTGATCATACACCACCGACAACCTGATCATACAATGGTCCAGCCTTGTGCTTGAAATTCTATGTGGTAAAAATTGATCCGAACGCTTGGGTTTCATGAGATAAAATTGGTCCATGTGTTTTAATTGATCCGATTGTGGAATTTGTATGGATTTGATCCAATTATGATGAAATTGACTGATCCCATATGCTTGGAATTGTAATAAAATTGGGTCGTTGATCTTAGAATTATGATATGATTAACCCATTGATCTTGGATTTTGATAAAATTGGATCGTTGATCTTAGAGTTTTGATTTCATCCATTGATCATAATTTACTTTCATTTGAGTAATCTGAATGGTTAGATTATTTAATTTGAGTAATCTGAACCGTTAGATTGTCACCAAAAGTGATGTAAATGGATATGAACGGTTAAATTATCATGATAAGCAATCTAAACCGTTAGATTATCTTTGGGAGTGATTGAAATAAATTTGAACGGTTAGATTATCATCAATAGTGATTTATACCATTGAATTTTTCATCAGGAGTATTTGGATGCTCATTGCCATATTTGAATGCTCATTGCCATATTTGGATGCTCATTACCATATTTGGATGCTCATTGCCATATTTAGACGCTCATTGCCATATTTGGATGCTCATTGCCATGTTTAAATTCTCATTGCCATGTTTAAATACTCATTGCCATATTAGAAATTGCCATGCTTAGAAGATAGCATACTAGATCATACCATATAGGCTCTTGCCTTATTTGCAATACATGCCATATTTGAGAGATTTTAAACAATCTTACTACATGTGAATTTTTTGCCATAAATATTTTATATGCCATATTTAGATAGAATATTCTATTTTGGTCAATAATTTAATTTATGAAACACCCTAGTCGAACTGCCATATCTGTACACCTAGCAAACATATTAGGTGTGGGGGACGTGCATTTAGGCACCCACATTCTTAGGAAGGGAATGATGGGAATAATAAAAGCCTTAATAAAGAAAGAAAAATGCTTTGCCAAACCTTCCAAAATTAGAATTCAGGATGAAAAGTGTAATTTAGGAGGATTTTGCCCCTCGGTAAATCCTAAACCTAGAATAGGTTCTAAACCCTAAACCTAGAATATGTTCTCAATCCCAAACCTAGAATAGGTTCTCACTTTCTAATCTAGAACAAGTTATTTTACCGAACTACGTGGATTCTGATTCCTAGGGCAAACCCTAGGAT
The DNA here is from genome assembly GCA_028583415.1 of Protea cynaroides. Taxonomy (NCBI): domain Eukaryota; kingdom Viridiplantae; phylum Streptophyta; class Magnoliopsida; order Proteales; family Proteaceae; genus Protea; species Protea cynaroides. Next base: position 8,747,072 of record CM053269.1, read on the forward strand.
ACGTAGGATATTTAGGAGAAACCCAAATTGGGATATACACCTTAGTCCAGTCGGACTATCCATAGATCCACTAGGATATCTACCCATCAACCTGAACTACGCGGATTCTGATTCCTAGGGCAAACCCAAGGATACGTAGGCTATTTGGGAGAAACCCAAATTCGGATCCAGACCTTTGTAAGACCCGTGTCAAACTAACTCGGTCTTACCACCTTGAACCAGGTTTACCCATCATGGTCGAGTCAAGTGGACCAAGGGCGTGATGACGATCGAGATCCCAGGTATAAAATCGACCCAAAAACACTTAATTTTAGGGGAGGGTCGCATACCCAGCCAAGTGGGGTCGGACCTCCCAAAGTAGAACGTCAGACCCTCAGATTTTAAGGGAGGGTCGGACAGCTTGAGACCCTAGGGTCGACGGGATCATCGACCCTCCCATCGACCCTCGGTTTCTGACGAATATAGAAATTAGGAAATTTCTATATTTTTTGATTGAGATTCTTTCCAAATCTCAATGAGACTTATTTAGGATGTTCCTAGTCTATTTAAAGGACGTCCCTAAGCTACTTTCACTCCTTTCACAACCCTAATTGAATTAAGAGAAAGAGAGGAGAAGGAAAAGAGGAAGAAGAGAAGCAAGGAAGAGAACCTAGCAAAAAGGAGAAGAGTTACAGAGAAAGATTAATCTTCTCAGGAATGGATACTAATTCTATGAGTTTCTACAGACCTTAGGGTAGTTATTGATGAAAATGTGATCTCGGAGAAACCCAAACCATCCATCCATGGTTAGGTTTTCATGGAAAACCATAGGAGGATGCACGAAAACTGTTTAGATGGATTATACATGGTTCTAGACCATGGAATGACTGTTGAATTAATGTAGGAAGCAAGCCATAGGACCCCAAACACGAAGAATGGATTTAAAAAATTAGACCAGAGTGCATCGAGGGTCGCACCGAGGGTCGATAGACCATCCGACCCTAGGTGTTTCTGACCATCGACCCTCAGCATTCGGGAAGTTCAGGAAGAGGGGATGGTTGATAGACCCATCGACCCTAGTATCGACCCTAGCATCGAACCTCAGTTGACAGAATGGTTTTTAATTCCAGAATTAATTCTAATTAAATTTTATCGGCTTTGTTAGGTCTGCTAGCAATCTAATAACATTGTACCGGTGATTTTAAAGCTTGGGAAATATCTATTAACAAGCTAAGGTGAGGAACCTTAATCCCAAACTAATCGGTTAATAATAAACTGTTTTCTATTTCTTGAGTCCTATGCTATGTTTGATTCTATGCGAATATGTTTGTAATGTGCATACAGTATGCCATCCAATATTTCTATTATTTGTTCATGCATATTTATTTTATTGTTTAAAACATCATGATGATGATGATGATAGGAATAGGCATGTGCTTGTATGTGTGTAGTTGATGTATTTGATGCGAGCGAGTATCAGGGGAGGTGTGATGAGAATGTCAATAAACGTTAACCTTTGGCGGGTCTCAGCACTTTAGCTCTATCTCTAACTCAAGTCTTGTGCATTGGCATCGTCGTATGGCCATTACCTTAGCAGAACTATTATGTCGTAGAGTATCGGGGAGGTGGTCTCGGTCCTTGTAGTCTCGACTCTACCGGGGGGGCCTTAGCTCTATCTCTATGGGCATTCGGGGGATCTGGGGTGAGGCCTTGGATACACTTTTTTGGCATTAGGATTGGTTAGTAGCGAGCCCGGTTTGCAAGCCCTCGCTAACGGGGGCTTACGTGTTGGTATAGCATTATATAGCAATAAACGTTAACCTTTGTTGTATAATGTTATGGTAGGGTGGATGGGGACGACGATAAACGTTAACCTTCGGGCGGGCTTCCACACCCTGTGTATAGAGGCGGTGTCAATAAACGTTAACCTTTGACCACCCAACCTTTCTATTGTGCATTGCAAACTATAAACCAGACCAAAGATATAAATTGATTTTTGCATGCATATGTACTGTTGCATTGTTTTGGCTACTCACTGAGCCGTGTTGTGTGCTCACCCCTCGACGTCGAATATTTTTAGTTGATGATGTAGGTTATACAGTCGAAGATTATATGAATGCGTCTGCGTATGGGAATATAGCAGCAATGGAAGCTGGAGCTGAAGAGTATATACATGACACCTCTTGCGAGTGTGACTCATGTGTATTTGAGTAGTTATTTTATAGGTCTCTTTGAACTTATAAAGGCATGTATTTGATAATTACATAAGTATGTCTCAGTTGGAAACAGAATAATTTACTATTTTATTAATGGTATCATCTTAGTTCTCAGTTCATTTATTTATCAATTTTCCACTATTGTGTATTACTCTGATTATGATTATGGATGTGTGGAAATTTTGGGTAAAACAGGGATAGCCTATTCGAGATCCTGGTTGAACTGTTGGTTACTTAGCGGTTCATCACACCATTCTGGTTGGTGCGGAATTGGGGTGTGACAACTTGGAATCAGAGCTTCTCAGGCCTTGCCCGCCAAAACTAATATACATACAAGACCATTGTGAACTGAGATAGGATCAATTAAAATCTTTAATACAAACAAACCATAAGCACCTGTGTTGATTGAGACCAAATTAACAAGAGAATAATACATCTATTAAAGGGGAAACAAGTTACATACAATTAGAGAGAAAAACAAATGCATAGACATAACGAAAACAGAGTACAGTCCACAACCCGGACAGTTACTCTGTAGTACAAGACAAGAAAAATAAAAGTACAATCAGGAAGCTGAAGGCGAAGGAGGAGGCGGTGCCTCACGGTCTCTGTCATAGCCCTCGGCATAGACCCTAGTCAACCATGCCACCTGGGTCTGAGTCGTCTGTAGACTAGCTGTGAGATCAGCCACCTTCTGATCAGTCCGGCGCTGGGTGTCTAGGAGCTCCCCTATCCTCAGATCTGATGCGCGCTGAGCCTCTCTAATCTCGTGAAACATACTCAGCACGTCATCAGCTGGTGGGCGTGAAGGACCAGCCCCATGAGAAGGACCGGTCTCCGGTACCGAAGCCGCCGCAGCAGAAGTACCAGCCCTATCCGCCTGTGTGGGTGATGGCATGGGTATCGCGTCAACATCCATATACATACGATCATCATCGTCGACTGGATCTCCCCGAGCCCTAGCAACAGCCTCAGCATCAGCCATCTCAACCCAAGTGTGAGGGCGCACCATCGCGTTCCTCTCCTCATCGCTAACCTCCGCATCTCGCAGCTCCATCTTGCAGATAGCCTTCCAATCGAGAGGCGACGAGAAGGTCTTCTCCTGGATCTTCTCATCTACCAGATCCACCCCCAGACGGGTCAATAACACTGTAATCATGCGTCCATAGGGTAGATTACCCCTATGACCGGACAATGTGGCACTAATCATCGTCCGCATGATGATGTAAGGAAGGTAGACCGGCTGACGAGTGCAAATGCAGTAGATCAAGAACTGGGTCAGCTGAGACACCCTCTCATAGTGCCCACTCTGCGGGATCAGATTATGCTGGATAATCTTGCAGAAGACCCGTGGAGCTGGACGCAAGTAGCAAGCTCTCATCTGCCATCTATCGGGACGGAGCAACTGGTTGTCGATCTCTGCCCTCATCTCCATCTCAACAAACTGTGGCTCTCCCGGCGCACAGTACACCATGGGGCCATCAAAGGGAATGCCCAACAGATCGGCCAGCTGCCGATAATCAAAGGAGATGTGTACCCCTTTGACGTAACTAGTGATGCGCAACTCCTGACCGCGCTCGACATCATTGTAATTCCCCACCACCTGGAGATTACAATAGAACTGGCGTACCAAGTCGGGACATGTGCACGCATCGTATGTGATGACAGGGAGCCACCCCATATCACCGAATGCTCCCTCTACATTGAACAAGTCTAGCTCAGCCAAGTTCACCATGCGACCCCCTTCAACCTTCTTACGGGTATAGTCCGCATACTGTGCCTCGGCTTCATTCGAACGGAAGCGAAGTGGATCGTGCACTCTAGGTACTTTGGTACGGGCCATAGTATCTGGAAAAATAAGAAAAAGAAAGGAAGCAAAGAGTTAATAGGATAAAAATCTGAAAAATTAAAAATGAAGCCCCATTTCTCACCATATAGGTGGGCACGAGAACTTACGTAGGTTAGAATATGTCCTACGACCCACATACAGTAGGAGATTTTAACTGACGAAGCTCAATTTGAAGAAATTCAAGAAAAATCAAAATTTTTGATAAATTAGGGCAAAAAGAGAAAATTTAAGATTCTCGATAACCAACCGATGAAACTCAAAAATTTTTGAGGGCTTTCGTTTCTCAAGACCCCAATAACAAAAGCCCCCAATAAAAATCGAATTTTTACGGTTGGAAAAAGTTTAATTTGGAAAATACGAGCTAAATGGGCAAAAACCTAGAAAAGAAAACCTAAAAACAGGTAAAGGTGAGAGGATATACCTGTAGGGATGACGTGGGCGTCGAAACTCGGAGTTAAACCGACCAAGAACAGTGGAGTAGCACTGTAGCAACTCAGAGAGTGGAGACGAGTCGAAACGGAGGAGGAATAGGGAGAAATAACCCAGAATCGGATCTTAAAATCTGATTTTTGGTCCGAGGGTCGGACAATTCGACTGGTACCATCGACCCTCGAATCGACCCTCCCATCGACCCTCGGCTCTCGGGAATCTGACAGAAAATCGAGGGTCGGACTGAGGGTCAGACACCCATCAACCCTCGCATCGACCCTCAGCTCTCGGGAAGAACAGGTTATTCCCAGGGTCGAATACCCAGGGCCGAACATACCAGCGACCCTCACCATCGACCCTGCATAGAAAAGACAGTATTTTTTTTATAAAATGAGTTAGAATTGGAATTTCTTATCGGATAGTGTGCCTACATGAGATATAAATGAATTCTAACCTACCTTGATGATTTTTCAGGCACCATCATTCATCGAAAAGAAATATGTCTGGACGTAGAGTTACCCGACAGACCCGAAATACAGTCCACCACCAGTGGAGGAGACTAGTCAAGAAAATAACCATGCACCGAAAAACCCAGAATCGGTAAATCCCACAAATTTGCCACCTCTACCACCAGAGCTAGCAACTGTGGTTATGAATCTGGCACAACAGCTACAACAAATGCAAAACACACAAGCTCAAATGCAGGTTGCAATGGGAGTTATGTTTCAAGCCACTCAGGCTGCAACCATGCACACTGGGCAAGCTAGTGCAGCACCAGTGGGTAATCACCCAGCTCAACAGACACCTCAACAACCGGCTGCACCAATTCCAGTGCAAGTCCCAGAAGCAGCCCAAGGGAACTATTAGTATCCACCCCCTATGTTTGGGACATACCAAAATCAACTGGATCACTCTCGGCTAGTGGAGAGATTTTTGAAAATGAAACCGAGAAAATTCAACGATAAGCCGTCTAATCCACTGTGGCCAGCACACTAGATAGACGAAATGGAAAGGAACTTCCTTATGATGACTATCACCGAGGAAGAGAAAGTACTATGCGCCACCTTCATGCTCAAAGGCGATGCACACCACTGGTGGAAATCTACAAAGACGTACTTATTGAACAAGCACGCCCTACGGCATGGGCTATTTATAAAGAAGCGTTCTTCGAGAAATATTTCCCAAGAAGCTTCAGAGATTCAATGGAGAAAGAGTTCTTGAGTCTGTACCAGGGACAGATGACCGTAGACGCATATCAACAGCGCTACGAAGAACTATTTTTCTTCACACCGGCTAGCATGCAAGAAGAAGATACAAAAACCCGTAGGTTCGTCGCGGGACTAAGAGGAAGCATAAGAGAAAATATTCTGGGCTTGGAGAAGAAGATTTACAACGAAGCTGTCCAAATTGTTCGAGTAATTGAATCGAGCCAGAAGGAGAGTTATTTCTCCCAGAACAGAGGCATCAAAAGACCAGCCGGAAACTCCTACAACGGGGGCAATAATAGGACGTATAAACCTTTTCGTCCTCAGAATTTTGCTACTGCACCAAAGTCTACTTCCGCTGCTCAACCACAGTAAAAGCCAAATTCTGAAGCCCCGAAGTGTTATAACTGCAACCAACCAGGGCATATGGCAAGAGAGTGCCCAAAACCTAAGAAGCAGTTACATCAAGGACGGGTATATGCTGTTACATCAGAGGATGCAGTCGCATCGCCCTATGTGGTCACAGGTATGACCGAAACTTTTAAGATTATAATTTCATGGAATGAGCATGTAGACTAAGTAAAGATAAATCACAAGTATTATACCTATCAATGGCGTACCAGCTAGAGTACTCTTTGATTCAGGAGCTACTCATTCATTTATATCTGTGTCGTTTGGAAAGAAGACCAATCTTCCCATCAAAATATTAGACTACAAATTACTCGTACGGTCACCGATGGGATTAGAAGTGGAATTAGAGAAAGGTTATGGACCATGTCCAGTTCTCATTGGAGAGCAGACCTTGGATGCAACCTTGATACAACTTGAGATGGCAGACTTTGACGTCATCTTGGGAATGGACTGGTTAGCTCGGCATTCTGCAAATCTGTTATGCGCCGAGAAGAAGCTAACGTTCAAAGACAAAGAAGGAGTAGAATTAAGTTTCTCGGGAACCAAACTTCCCCGGAGACGCAAGCTCATATTTTTTGCATTAAAGGCTAAGAAGTGCCTTGAAAAGGGAGCCATTGGATACCTAGTGTCAGTGGTCGACCTAACCAAGGAAGCACCACGAATGGAAGACATTGACGTCGTGCGAGATTACCTAGATGTATTTCCGGAGGAACTACCCGGACTACCGCCCGACCGTGTCACGGAGTTTGTAATAGACCTGATACCTGGAGCCGCACCGGTATCAAAAGCACCTTATAGAATGGCTCCTACTGAACTGAAGGAATTAAAAGTGCAATTACAAGAACTGCTGGATAAGGGTTATATTAGACCTAGTATATCTCCATGGGGAGCACCGGTGTTGTTCGTAAAGAAGAAGGATGGTAGCGTTCGATTATGCATCGACTATCGAGAGTTGAATAAACTGACCATCAAGAATCGATATCCACTACCCAGGATCGATGACTTGTTCGATCAGTTACAAGGAGCGAAGGTATTTTCAAAGATCGATCTTCGATCAGACTATCATCAGCTGAAGATTAAAGAAGGTGACATTCCGAAGACAGCTTTCAGGACAAGATACAGACATTATGAGTTCTTAGTGATGTCCTTCGGATTAACTAATGCACCGGCAACGTTCATGGAACTTATGCACCGAGTTTTCCACGATATGTTGGATACGTCGGTTATAGTATTTATTGATGACATATTGGTATATTCCAAGGACAAGGAAACCCATGTCAAGAACCTAAACGCAGCCCTACAGCGTTTAAGGAAAGAGAAGTTACACACCAAATTTTTGAAGTGTGAGTTTTGGCTAAGTGAAGTCTCCTTTCTAGGCCATGTAGTATCCGCAGAAGGAATCAAAGTGGACCCTAGTAAGATCGAGGCTACTGTGAAGTGGGAAGCACCAAAGAGTGTTTCAGAAATTAGAAGTTTTTTGGGTCTAGCTGGATATTATCGGAGATTCGTAGAAGACTATTCTCGGATTGCCGTACCTCTCACCAGTTTGACCAAGAAAGGAGAAAATTTGTATGGACGGATAAGTGTGAAAAGAGTTTTCAAACACTGAAGACCAGATTGATATCTGCCCCAATTTTGACCATTCCCATTCCAGGACAGACATTTACCTTATACACTGATGCATCGGGATTGGGACTAGGATGTGTGCTTATGCAAGGAGAGCAAGTAATTGCGTATGCCTCGAGACAGTTGAAGGTACATGAGAAAAATTACCCCACTCATGATTTGGAGTTAGCGGCAGTAGTACATGCTGTCAAGATATGGAGACACTACCTATACGGGGAGAAATTTCAGATTAAGTCGGACCATAAAAAGTCTTACTTATTTATTTAATCAGAAGGAGTTGAATATGAGACAAAGAAGATGGTTGGAACTATTGAAAGACTATGACTTTGATATCCAGTATCATCCGGGAAAAGCGAACGTAGTAGCAGATGCATTGAGCAGAAAAGCAATGATAAAATCTCAAGGAGAAGCTAGCACAACTGCAGCAATGTGTACTACCAGAATGGTATTCAATCACGGCAACGAGAAGTATGTGATAGATACAATGGATGGATCAGCCAACCAAGGATTTATTCATCGATTTTCGAATATGTTCGCGGCATTGAAGATTATAGCGGATATAGTGGATGAAGTGAAGACAACTATCAAAGCAGATCCTTATCTGAGAACGGTACAAGAAGATATTGAGAAAGGTAGGACTAACCCTGAGTTCACCTTGGACGAAGAAAAAGTATTGAAATACAAAGGAAGAATATGTGTACCCGAAACAGAAAATGTAGACATTAGACACCGACTGATGAAGGAAGCCCACACCACCATCTACTCGATACATCCTGGAAGCACAAAAATATATCATGATCTAAAGAAACTATATTGGTGGAGGGGAATGAAAGTAGATGTAGCTAAGTTCGTGTCTCAATGCCTAAATTTTCAGAAAGTAAAGGCGGAATGACAAAGACCCGCAGGACTGTTACAGCCATTACCGGAACCAGCATGGAAATGGGACTGCATCACTATGGACTTCGTCACAGGACTACCATTGACTCCTCGAGTAGTTGACGCAGTTTGGGTGATTGTGGACCGTCTGACTAAGACAGCTCGCTTCATACCGATACGACCCCAGTATACACTGGAAAGGTTAGCAAAGTTGTATGTGGATAATATTGTTCGGTTACATGGTGTTCCAGAAAGCATTGTGTCCGATAGAGATCCACGATTTACTTCTAAATTTTGGGAAGGACTGCAAAAGGCTATGGGTACAACATTGAAGTTCAGTACTGCATTCCACCCACAGACAGACGGACAGTCAGAGCGTACAATCCAGGTCCTAGAAGATATGCTACGAGCATGTGTGATTGATTTCAAAGGATCATGGGACGAAAATTTACCATTGATCGAGTTTGCCTATAACAACAGCTATCAGGCTACTATACTGATGTCACCTTACGAGGCACTGTATGGTAGAAAGTGTCGAACTCCCTTGTTTTGGAATGAAGTTGGAGAACGTAGTATTGTTGGACCCGAATTTGTGGAAGAGACTTATCGAGTGGTCGACATCATCAAGGAGAGAGTAAAAATAGCTCAGAACTGTCAGAAGCAATATGCAGATACTCGACGAAGAGATCTAGAGTTCGCCGTAGGTGATAAAGTATTTTTGAAAGTATCGCCTATGAGAGGATTGAAGAGGTTCGGACAGAAAGGAAAATTAAGTCCAAGATATGTCGGGCCATACGAAATTCTAGCTAAGTGTGGAAAAGTAGCTTATCAGTTGGCATTACCACCATCTATGTCAAGTGTGCACGACGTATTTCACATTTCTCTATTGAAGAAGTATGTCAAGGATTCGACGCACGTGTTGACAGTAGATTTGCCAGAATTGACTGATGATTTGACATTCGAACTAACACCAACAGAAATCACCAGTCGAAAGGTTCAACATCTACACAACAGAGATATCTACTATGTTAAGGTCACATGGAAAAGTAGAGACATGGAAGAAGTTACATGGGAAGAAGAGAACGTTATGCGAAAGCAATACCCTCACTTGTTTGATTCAGAAGGTACGTATAATTTTGAGGACAAAATTTTTATAAGTTGGGGGGAGTTGTAAACCCGTGTCAAACTAACCCGGTCTTACCACCTTGAACCAGGTTTACCCATCATGGTCGAGTCAAGTGGACCAAGGGCGTGATGGAGATCGAGATCCCAGGTATAAAATCGACCCAAAAATACTTAATTTTAGGGGAGGGTCGCATACCCAGCCAAGTAGGGTCGGACCTCCCAAAGCAGAATGTCAGACCCTTAGATTTTAAGGGAGGGTCGGACAGCTTGAGACCCTAGGGTCGACGGGATCATCGACCCTCCCATCGACCCTCGGTTTCTGACGAATATAGAAATTAGGAAATTTCTATATTTTTCGATTGGGATTCTTTCCAAATCTCAATGGGACTTATTTAGGATGTTCCTAGTCTATTTAAAGGACGTCCCTAAGCCACTTTCACTCCTTTCACAACCCTAATTGAATTGAGAGAAAGAGAGGAGAAGGAAAAGAGGAAGAAGAGAGGCAAGGAAGAGAACCTAGCAAAAAGGAGAAGAGTTACAGAGAAAGATTAATCTTCTCAGGAATGGATACTAATTCTATGAGTTTCTACAGACCTTAGGGTAGTTATTGATGAGAATGTGATCTCGGAGAAACCCAAACTATCCATCCATGGTTAGGTTTTCATGGAAAACCATAGGAGGATGCACGAAAACTGTTTAGATGGATTATACATGGTTCCAAACCATGGAATGACTGTTGAATGAATATAGGAAGCAAGCCATAGGACCCCAAATACGAAGAAGGAATTTAAAAGTGGAAATTAGACCAGAGTGCATCGAGGGTCGCACCGAGGGTCGATAGACCATCTGACCCTAGGTGTTTCTGACCATCGACCCTCAGCATTCGAGAATTTCAGGAAGAGGGGAGGGTCGATAGACCCATCGACCCTAGTATCGACCCTAGCATCGACCCTCAGTTGACAGAATGGTTTTTAATTCCAGAATTAATTCTAATTAAATTTTATCGGCTTTGTTAGGTCTGCTAGCAATCTAATAACATTGTAACGGTGATTTTAAAGCTTGGGAAATATCTATTAACAAGCTAAGGTGAGGAACCTTAACCCCAAACTAATCGGTCAATAATAAACTGTTTTCTATTTCTTGAGTCCTATGCTATGTTTGATTCTATGCGAATATGTTTGTAATGTTCATACAGCTTGCCATCCAATATTTCTATTATTTGTTCATGCATATTTATTTTATTGTTTATAACATGATGATGATGATGATGATAGGAATATGCATGTGCTTGTATGTGTGTGGTTGATGTATTTGATGCGAGCGAGTATCAGGGGAGGTGTGATGAGAACGTCAATAAACATTAACCTTTGGCGGGTCTCAGCACTTTAGCTCTATCTCTAACTCAAGTCTTGTGCATTGGCATCGTCGTATCGCCATTACCTTAGCAGAACTATTATGTCGTAGAGTATCAGGGGAGGTGGTCTCGGTCCTTGTAGTCTCTGACTCTACCGGGGGGCCTTAGCTCTATCAAAATGGGCATTCTGAGGGATGCTGGGGTGAGGCCTTGGATACACTGTTTGGCATTAGGATTGGTTAGTAGCGAGCCCAGTCTGCAAGCCCTCGCTAATAGGGGCTTACGTGTTGGTATATCATTATATTGCAATAAACGTTAACCTTTGTTGTATAATGTTATGGTAGGGTGGATGGGGATGACGATAAACGTTAACCTTCGGGCGGGCTTCCACACCCTGTGTATAGAGGCGGTGTCAATAAACGTTAACCTTTGACCACCCAACCTTTCTATTGCGCATTGCAAACTATAAACTAGACCAAAGATATAAATTGATTTTTACATGCATATGTAATGTTGCATTGTTTTGGCTACTCACTGAGCCGTGTTGTGTGCTCATCCCTCGACATCGAATATTTTTAGTTAATGATGCAGGTTATACAGTCGAAGATTATATGATGGTGAACCTGATTTTCTGAATAATTCCGTAATACGTAGCAATCTGATGGATACAGATTCGGTTCAATGATATCAAACGACTTGATTTGGCTTGGTTTAACAGATAGAGTCTAGCATAGGAAAGGCATAGGAGACCGATTTCGATTGGGCGGTTTGGGTGCCTAACCCCTTCCCATAATCGTAACCTGACGCTTACCCAATCTCTTATGGACTAGAAATCCAATCTAAGGGTCATGAGTCAATCGAAGTCTTACCTTAGGGTGAGATTTCACATTTCCAAGGTCCTAGACCTTAATCTAGGTGGCGACTTCCAAGATTTTCCATCTTTGTCCTCACACCAAGCGACAGAGTTCATTATAGATGTTATCCCTGGAGTCGCACTAGTATCAAAAGCACCCTATCAAATGATTCCTATAGAACTGAAGGAACTAAAGGTACAGTTGTGGAAATTACTAGACAAGGCTTATATTAGACCCAGTATATCACCATGGGGAGCGCCAATATTATTCATGAAAAAGAATGACGGTAGCATTCGACTGTGTATAGATTATCGAGAATTGAATAAGCTTACAATCAAGAATTGGTACCCGTTGCCTCGGATCGATGACTTATTCGATCAGTTGCAAGGTGGCAAAGTGTTCACCAAAATCAATCTATGGTCAGGACACCATCAGTTGAAGATCAAGGATGGTGATATTCCGAAGACAGCATTCAGAACTTGATATGGACATTATGAATTTTTAGTCAAGTCTTTTTGGATTGACTAATACCCCACAACTTTTATGGAACTCATGAATCAGGTATTCCATGATATGTTGGATACGTCAGTTATTGTATTTATTGACGACATACTAGTCTACTCCAAGGACAAAGAAACTCATATCACAAATCTAAGAGCCACTCTGCAACGACAAGGAAAGAGAAGCTTTACGCAAAATTTCCTAAGTGTGAGTTCTGGCTGAATGAAATCACTTTCTTAGGCCATGTTGTATCCACTGAAGGAATTGAAGGGGATCCTAGTAAAATTGAAGCCATCGTGAAATGGGAAGCACCTAAGAATGTTGCCAAAATCTGAAGTATCTTAGGTTTAGCTGGGTACTATCGACAAGTCATGAAAGATTACTCTAGAATAGTTGTACCTTTCACCAGTTTGACAAAGAAAGAAGAAAGGTTTGTATGGACTGAAAAATGTGAAGAGTATTTCTAAACATTGAAGGCTAGATTGATACCAGCTCCCATCTTGACTATTCTGATACTAGGACAACCATTTACCTTGTACACCGATGCGTCTAGATTAGGTTTGAGATGTGTGCTTATGCAAGGAGAATAAGTAATTGTGTATGCCTCAAGATAACTGAAGAAACATGAGAATAACTATCCCACTCATGACATGGAATTAGCAGCAGTGGTATATGCTGTCAAGATATGGAAACATTATTTATATAGAGAGAAATTTTAGATTAAATCAAATCATAAGAGTATCACTCATCTTTTTAATCAGAAGGAGTTGAAAATGAGACCGAGAAGATGGCTGAAATTACTGAAGCATAATGATTGCGATATCTAGTATCATCCAGGAATAGCTAATATAGTTGCTGACACATTAAGTAGGAAAGCTAAAACAAAATCCCAAGAAGAAGTTAGTACAAATGTTGTAGTGTGTATCACAGGAAGAGTATTTAATTATGATAATGAGCAGTTCGTGATTGATATTTCGAATGAATCAACTGACCAATGGTATATTCATCTATTCTCATACATGTTGGCTACATTGAAGATTGAACCTGATCTATTAGACAAAGTAAAAGCAGCTATTAAATCAGACCTTTATATGAGAATGGTGCAAGAAGACCTTAAAAAAGGTTGGACTACTCCTAAGTTCACCTTGGATGTTGAAAAGGTACTAAGGTACAAAGGAAGGGTATGTATTCCGGAAAATCAAGACTTAGATATTAGGCACAGACTAATGAAGGAAGCTCACACTACCGCTTATTTGGTACATCCTGGAAGTACAAAGATGTATCGTGATCTGAAGAAACTATATTGATGGAGAGGAATGAAAGCGAATGTACCTAAATTTGTGTCTCAATGCCTGAATTGTTAGCGGGTAATGGCTGAAAGGCAAAGACCTATAGGATTGTTGCAGCGACTGCCAGAACTGGCATGGAAATGGGACTGCATCACTATGGATTTCGTCATCAGATTACCATTGACTCCCCGAGTAGTTGACGCGGTCTGGGTGATTGTAGATTGTTTGATTAAGACAACTCGTTTCATAGCTATACGACCTCAGTATACCCTAGAGAGGTTAGCTAAGCTGTATGTTGATAATATTGTCAGATTACATGGTGTAACTGAAAGCATCGTGTCTGAGAGAGACCCACGTTTTACCTCAAGGTTTTGGAAAGGATTAGAAAAGGCTGTGTGTACAATGTTGAAGTTTAGTACTACATTCCATCCTCAGACCGATGGACAGTCAGAACGTACCATTCAGATTGTAGAATATTTGCTTCGAGCTTGTGTAATTGGTTTCAAAGGATCATGGGATGAGAAATTACCATTGATTGATTTCGCTCATAACAACAGCTATCAAGTGACTATACAGATGTCACCCTATGAAGCACTATATGGTAGGAAATGTCGAACACTCTTATTTTGGAACAAAGTTAGAGAACGGAGAATTGTTGGACCAGAGTTTATGGAAGAGACTTGTCGAGTGGTCGACATAATCAAGGAAAGAGTCTGAACAGCTCAGAACCGTCAGAAGCAATATGCAAATAATCGACGCAGAGATCTTGAATTCACCATAGGTGATAAGGTATTTTTGAAAATATCTCCTATGCGTTGTTTGAAAAGGTTCAGACAAAAGAAAAAGTTGTTTCCTAGATATATTGGACCTTATGAAGTTCTAGCTAGACGTGGGAAGGTAGCGTATTAGTTAGCACTAATTTCGATTGGTGCTACTTCGAATGTCAAATCATCAGTTAGACCCGGTGGATCCGAGATCCAATACACGTCCTAACAACGGATCCACCGGGTCTAACTGATGATTTGACATTCGAAGTAGCACCAATCAAAATTACCAGTTGAAAGGTTCAACTTCTACATAACCCATAACCGTGACATTTACTATGTTAAAGTTACTTGGAGGAGCCAAAACGTGGAAGAGATAACATGGGAAGAAGAGAATGCTATGCGAAAGCAATATCCTCACATTTTCGACTCGGAAGGTATAAATTTTGAGGATGAAATTTATATAAGAGGGGGGAGTTATAAGACCCGTATTGTACTAACTCTGTCTTACCACCTTGTATCAGGTCTTCCTATCATGGTCGGATGAAGTGGACCAAGTGTGTGAAGAAACCACAAGGAAAGGTATGTAATTCGAACCATAAATCATGTAATTGAGATGTATGGTCGCGTACCTAAACAGGTGTGGTCGTCCACACCTCAAAATAATGAGACCACAGGAGTCTGGGACGTATTATTACAGATTCAGGATGTGTGGTCAACGGATCCTACGACCCCAAGTGTGACCACACGATGTCAAACTGACTCTGTGATTAGGAAACCTTCCTAATCTAAAGGGGGTTCTTTCCTAATCTAAGTAGGACTCTATATGAAGGATTTTCCTCTATATATAGGACATCCCTTAGCCTCTTCCACTCTTTTAGAACTCAAAGTGAAAGAAAGAGAAAAAGAGGAGGAGGAAGAGAAGGAGAATTGAAGAGGAAAACTAAGAGGAGGAATTTCAGAGAGAGCTCTGATTCTTCAGCAAGTTTAACGTATGAAAACATCCCCTACCTTAGTTAAATGACTAAAATAAATCATGGAGAAAGTATTGATTCAAAGTAGGATCTCAACCATAGACCCATAGATGAAAACTCAAAGGAAATCCATGAAGAGTAGATTGGAGTTGATAATTGTGAAAAATACAAAATTAAGGCCATGACCTTAATGATAGTTCAAGGAATCAAATCATGAAGGGATTATACTGAGAATAAAAGTCTCCCAAACAATTATGTGGTCGTAGCTATGGCCAACTACATGAGGCACATGTATCGACCATAAGCCCTTGAGAAGTTTCCAGGGAGGGTGTGGTCGCATGATCATGCGACCACACGTATCAACCACACACCCTGTGGTCGCAGAAACTGAGACCACAGGTGCAACCACACCTACGACCACTCAGCTTCTGGATATCTGATTGATTCCAAAGGGGACATTTAAACATTTTAATTAATGAATATGAACTCTAACTTAGAATCCATAAATTTATTAGTTTTTCAAGTGGTCTAAAAGTCATTTACAAAGCTTGGAAGAGGAACAACCAACGATCAAAAGTGAGGGAAAAAGCCCTAAACTAAATGGATAATAATAAACTGTTTACTTTGTTGAGTCCAATGCCATGATTTATTCTATGCTTGTATGCTTGTAATGTGTATCTCACATGTCATCCAATATTTTTGCTATTACTGTTCATGCATATTTAATTCTGTTTATTTATAACATGATGATGATGATGCTAGGAGTAGACATGTGACTTTATGTGTGTGGTTGGTGTGTTGGATGCGAGTGGAGCATCAGGGGGAGGACGTGGCATGGTGGTCTTCGACCTCGTCACCAGACCCTAGCTCTATCTCTACTCATGTCTTGCTTACTAACATCATTGTATCACCATTATCTTAGCAGACCTATTACGTCGTAGGGCATCAGGGAAGGTGGTCTCAGACCGTGTGGTCTCTAACTCTGCCGGGGGGCCTTAGCTCTTTCTCTATGGATGTATTGAGGTATGCTGGGGTGAGGCCTTGGATACACTGTATGGCATTAGGATTGGTTAGTTGCGAGCCCAGTTTGCAAGCCCTCGTCATTAGGGGCTTACGTGTTGGTATGGGTAGGGCATCAGGGGAAGTGTTGTTTGATCTGGATATTTTAGATCTATCTCTATTCCATGGTAGGTGCATGTGGGACGACAATGGTGTTTGATCCATTGGGTGGATTTACACACTCGTGTATAGAGGTGCGGCGGCCACCAAACCTTTCTATAGCATATTGCAAACTTAAAAACCAGACGAAAGATATGTATTGAATGCATGCATATGTTTGTTGCATTGTTTTGTTTGCTCACTGATCCATGATGTGTGCACACCCTTTCGATGTCTGATATTTTTAGTTCTTGATGTAGGTCCTACTGTTGAAGAATATATGAATGAGCCAACGTATGGATAAGTTGCTGCGATGGACGTAGAAACTGAAGAAGATGCGCATGATTCATCGTGCGAGTGCAACTCATGTGTTTTTTATTAGCTTAGTTGTTTAGTTATTGGAACATGTAATTGATTATTTTACTTTATTTTATGTCTTGAAGTATATTGGAGATAATTAGATACTTAATTATGCTATCACTGTCAGATTCTCAGTTCATTAGTATTAAAGACTTCTGCTATTGTTTATTTAATCTGATTTTACTTGTGGGATGTATCTGGTTTAATCGAATGGGCACGGCCTATATGAGATCCTGGTTGAACCGTTGGTCTTTGGACAGTTCATCACACTATTCTGGTTGGTTTAGAATTGGGGTGTGACAACTTGGTATCAGAGCTCTCAGGCTCTGCTCTATTAAACCAAAATACTACCACAAGGATTGTTAACTGAGTTAGGATAAATTTAAAGCTATAATAAAAACACACCATAAACACCTGTGTTGTATGAGACATAAACTATGAAATAGAATAATGCACATATGTAAATGGAAAACCAATGTTATATATAGAAAAGTTACATCTAAATCAGAGTACGGTCCATAACCCAGACATTTACTCTATAATATAAAAAAAGAAAAAGAAATAAACGGCATCATTAAGCTGGGGATGCTGGAGGAGGAGGTGCCTCACGATCTTGGTCATAGTCATCAGCATATACTCTCGCAAGCCAAGCTATCTGAGTTTGGGTCACCTAGAGACTAGTCGCCAAATCTGCTACCCTCTGATCTGTGGTACGATGAGCCTCCTGAATCTTACGTAGCAACCCCATCATGTCATCTGGTGGTAGGCGCAAAGGACCAGCTGAATGAGAAGGAGCCCGAAAGGGCCAGCTCCAGTGGAATGCTGTAGTGATGGAGGAGAGATGACATCCACATCCATGTACATCCGATAATCATCCTCCTCATCATCACTCTCGTGTGCCTCTGCTGCTACCTCTGCTGCTGCTGCTGCTGTTGCCACCTCTGCATCTGTTGCTGCTACCGGAGTGAGAAGATGTCTTTCAGCGTTTCTCTCCTCATCACTGACCTGCACATCTTACATCCCCATCGTTTAGATGGCCTCCCAATGATGCTCAGTCAAAAAAGTATTGTCTACCTGCAGGCGAGTGAGTAAAGTGGTGATTAAACACCCATAGGGTAGGTTACCCACCAGACCAGGCATCGTGGCACGGTGCATGGTCCTGATAATGATATAAGGAAGGCAGATAGGCTACCTAGTGTAGATGCAGTACAGAAGGCACTAGGTCAACTATGAAAACTTCTCATAGTGTCCACTCTGGGGAATCAGATTGTGCTGAATGATCTTGCAATACACTCGAGGCTTTGGACGTATGTTAATTGCCTTCATCTGCCAGTGATCATCTCAAAGAATTTGACTATCTATTTCTATGTGCATTTGCACTGATAGGAACTGGGGTTCCTTGGGTGCACAGTATACCAAGGAACTATCATTTGAGATACCCAGGATATCAGCCAACTCCTGGCAGTTAAATGAGACCTCTACCCCTTTAACTAAACTAGTGATCCTAAGCTCTCTGCCCCTATTTATATCCTTTGGGTCACCCTCCACCTGTAAATTACAGTAAAACTATTTAACCAACTCAGGGCAAATGCAACCCTCATACAGAATCACAGGGAGCCAGCCCATATCACCAAAAGCTCCTTCCACATCAAATAGGGCTAGGCTGGTCAAGTTGACACAACCACCCCCTTCCACCTTCTTGCGCTCGTACTAGGGATACTGTGCCTCTGTTTCAATAGACCTAAAGCGACGGGGATCGTGAACTCTGGGGACTTTAGTGCAGGCCATGTTATCCACAAGGGCATAGACCAACAAGCAACATATCAAATAAAGTGAAAATTCAAAATTTTGGCATTACGACGACGTGATTAGCCAAAAGCCTCACTTTTCACCCAAACATTTGGGTAGGAGGATTTACATAGGTCCCACCCCATACTGCAAGGTTCATACAATCGGAAATTTAAACTAGCTGGGTCGAATTTGAAGAAATTTTGACAATTGGGAAAACCCTAAAATTTAGGTCAAAAATAGAAATTTTCAAGTTTCTATTAAACTAACCAATGAGACTCGGATTTTCTTGAGGGCTTTCATTCATTGGGTGGCCAATAGTAATAACCCCCAATAAAATCAAATTTTTACGGTCAGAAAAATATTAATTTGAAGAAAACCCTATAAATGGAGCAAAACCTAGGTATGAAAGCTTAAAAAAGAAAAAGAGTAGGGAACATACCTGGAGGAACGGAATGTAGGTCGTAGACCGATGAAAGAATCGCCAAATTCATACAATTGACACTGTAGGAACTCAGTGGTGGCGAGTTGAGTTGTGAATAGTAGAAGACAAACGTGAAAATAAGAAAATGGCTTGAAATCAGAATTTAAAAACCTGATTTAGTTTTGTGTGGTCGTAGAATTCGACCAAAAATGCGACCCCACGATCGACCTCATGATGGACCATAGGCTCTGGGTGAGTTGACAGGGTTTGTGTGGTCGCAACCCTATGGTCTCATATAGTGCGACCCCACGATCGACCCCACGATGAAAATGCCCTGTTTTGATTGAATGACTTTAAAATTGAAACTTATCCTTATTTATTTGGAAATTAACATTAGATCATCATATATTATGCTTGCCTCATATGTTTCCTTGATTTTCAGACACTACCACCACCAAAAACATGAAATGGGTGGCCGTAGAGTAAGTAGAAGGAGACAGAATATCAACCCATCTTCACCACCTATGGAGACCAATGACAATGAAGGTCAGCAATGACAAGAAGGAAATATTGGAACTCATTCTACTGTGCCTCAAAATCTGCCCACCCAAGCCAACCCAACCAACTTACCTGCACCACCTACGGATTAGGCTACTGCGGTGATGAATTTGGCACAGCAAATGCATCATCTATAGCAATGCAAGCCAACATGCACGCTGCTATGGGAATTGCTTTCCCAGTTGCAAACACAACATCTCTACCTGCAAGACAAGCTAGTACTGCACCTGGTGGTAGCAACACTGTATCCCAAGCACCATAAACACAAGCAGTACAAGGCCAAGTACCAAATCCTGAAGCACCGCAAGGCGGGTACAACCAAGGTAACTATCATATCAGCCGCCTATGTATGGGGCATATGCTCAATATCAGCTTAATCACTCCAGACTGATCGAGCGTTTCCTGAAGTTGAAGCAGAAGGAATTCACAGGCAAACCATCAGATCCGTTGTAGCCAGCTCACTGGATCGACTAAATGGAAAAAAAC
Organism: Protea cynaroides; assembly: GCA_028583415.1. Taxonomy (NCBI): domain Eukaryota; kingdom Viridiplantae; phylum Streptophyta; class Magnoliopsida; order Proteales; family Proteaceae; genus Protea; species Protea cynaroides. The sequence continues at coordinate 8,767,298 of CM053269.1, forward strand.
TTTATGATAATGATGACTATAAATGAAGAAGAGAAGGTATTATGTGCCACATTTATGTTGAAAGGTGACGCACACTACTGGTGGAAATCAACTAGAAGTTATCTGTTAACAAAGCACGCCCAACTGACATGGGTTATTTATAAAGAAGCTTTCTTCGAGAAGTATTTTCCAAGGAGTTTCAGAGATCAAATGGAAAAGGAGTTTCTAAGTCTGTATCAGGGATAGATGACTATAGACGCATATCAACAGCGTTATAAAGAACTATTTTTCTTTGCTCCCTCTACCATGCAAGAGGAAAATACCAAAACCCGAAGGTTCATTATGGGACTTAGGGGAAGCATCTGTGAGCCTGTATTGGGATTAGAAAAGAAAATTTATAATGAAACTGTACAGATTGCTCGAGTAATGGAATCGAGCCAGAGGAAAAGTTATTTTGCTCAGAACAGAGGTATAAAGAGGCCCAATGGAAACTCATACAACGAAGGGAACTCAAAGACATTTAAACCCTTCCATACTCAAGGCTTCAATGCTGTAGCCAAGACTACCCCAACAGCCCTACCTCTACAAAAGAAAATTAGCGCTGGAGTTAATTGCTTCAACTTTGATCAAGTAGGACATTATTCAAGAGAATGTCCCAAGCCAACAAAGCAACTACAGCAAGGAAAGATTTATGCAGTTAATTCTAAGGATGCTACCGCATCACCTGATGTGTCATAGGTATGACCTGAACTGTTCATTTTGTACTACCTTGTGTAACCATGTAGACTAAATTAAGTCAAATCACAAGTATCGTACCTATTTATGGCTTACCCGCCAAAGTACTCTTTGACTCTGAAGCTACTCATTCTTTTATATCTGTGACTTTTGGAAAGAAGTTAAATCTACGCCCCAGACCTTTAGACTGCAAATTGCTTGTACGATCACCTATGGGATTAGAAGTGGAACTAGACAAAGGTTATGGACCATGTCCAGTTCTTATCGGCGAGAAGATTTTAGAAGCAACCTTAATCCAACTCGAGATGGCAGACTTTGATATTATCTTGGGAATGGATTGGTTAGCTCGGCACTCCATAAACCTATTATGTAGAGAAAAAAAAATTGACATTTAAAGACAAGGAGGAAACAGAGTTTAGTTTTGCGGGAACCAAACTTCCCTGTAAAGGAAATGTCACACCCCAATTCTGCACTATTCAGAATGGTGTGATGAACCGCTAATAGACCAACGGTTCAACCAGGATCTCTAATAGGCTATGTCCATTAAAAATAAAACCATACACATCCACAACCATAATCAGAATAAATACACAATAGCGGAAGTCTTATAGTAAATGAACTGAGAAATCTAACTGTGATAACCATATTAAAATATCAAATTATTGTTGTATCAACTGAGACATAAATAAATAAAGTATCAATTTTATTCCCTTAATAATTCAAACAAAAATCTAATCGAATATGTATGAGTTGCACTCGCATGAGGGATCATGCGTATCCCCTAAGTCTTCGGCTTTCATCGCAGCAACAAGCCCGTACACTGGAGCACTCATATAATCTTCGATAGTGGTACCTGCATCATCAACTAAAAATATTCAACGATGAAAGGGTGAGCACACATCATTGCTCAGTGAGCAAACAAAACAATACAACGAACATATCCATGCATTCAATTCATATCTTTGGTTTGGTAAACAAGTTTGCAATGCGCTATAGAAAGGTTCGGTGGTAGCCTCGCCTCTATGCACAGGGTATGGAGGCCCACCCAAAGGTTAACGTTTATTGTCGTCCCCATCCACCCTACCATGGAATAGAGATAGAGCTAAAGTGTTGAGGCCCGGCCTACGACACTTCCCCTGATACTCTACCCATACCAACACGTAAGCCCCTGCTGGCGAGGGCTCGCAAACTGGGCTCGCAGCTAACAAAACCTAATGCCAATCAGTGTATCCAAGCCCTCACCCCAACATCCCTCAATACGTCCATAGAGATAGGGCTAAGGCCCCCTGGCAGAGTCAGAGACTATACGGTCCGAGACCACCTCCCCTCATACACTACGACGTAATAGTTCTGCTCTGGTAATGGCAATACAACTATGTCAGTGGAAAAGACTTGAGTTAGAGATAGAGCTAGAGTGCTGAGGCCCGGCCTATGACACCCCCTGATACTCGCTCGGATCAAGCACACCCACCACACACATACATTCACATTCCTATTCCTATCATCATCATCATCATCATCATCATCATGTTATAAATAATAATTTAAATATGCATGAACAGTAATAATAGAAATATTGGATGACATGTTGAATGCACATAACAAGCATACACACATAGAATCAATCATGGCATTGGACTCATGAAAGAAAATAGTTTATTATTAATCAATTAGTTTAGGTCTTGTTCCCTCACCTTTGCTTGATTGTAGATCCTCTTTCAAGCTTTAAGAATCAAGTAAATATCACTATTATATCACTAGAAGACCTAATTAAGTCGATAGAATTTAATTAGAATTAATTTTGATTTTAAAAAGCTTGCTGTTAACTGGGGGTCGATGCCAGGGTCGGACCTTCCATCGACCCTGGGTGCTACCACCAACATTCTGGACTTCCCAAACACTGGGGGTCGATGTTAGGATCTGGTAGGGTCGATTCTCCATTGACCCCCATGCAACCCCCCATGGGTTTAGTCAAAATTTTCATGCTACAGTCCATTCCTTCATGTTTGGGTCCTATGTCTTGCTTCTATAATCCATTCCATATATGTTCTATGGTTTGGAACCCTAGTTTATTCACCTTCATGGTTTTAATGATCTCCTCCATGGTTTTCCATTGAAACCTAACCGTGGATGGATGATTTGGGTTTCTCCTAGATCATACTCTCTTCACTATCTATTCTAAGGTCTTTAGAATTATATGGAGATAGTACCCATACCTGAGAAGAATTAGGCTTGTTTCTTTGAAGCCTTCTCTTTGATCTTCTTCTCCACTTTCCTTCTTTTCTCTTTATCTTCTTCTTCTCTTCTCTTTCTCTCAATCCAATTAGGGTTCTAAAAAGAGTGAAAGGGGCTTAGGGACATCCTATTTATAGAGTAGAAACTCCCAAAATAAGTCCCATTGAGATTAGGAGAATCCCATTGTAATTTGGAAAGTTTCCAATTCACGGTTTCTGTCGGCAGACTGTGGGTCGATGAAGGGGACGGAGATCCCGTCGACCCCTGGTTCTAAATTGTCTGACCCCCAGTTAGAAACTCAGGGTCTGACTTTTTATCTTGGGGGGATCCGACCATGCCTTGCTGGGTATGCAACCATCCCCCTTATTTTAGTATTTTTGGGTTAGTTTAATACCTGGGATCGTGATCTCCTTTATGCACTTGATCTATTTGGCTCGACCATGATGGGTAGACCTGGTTCAAGGTGGTAAGACCGGATTAGTTTGATACGGGTCTTACAACTCCCCCCTACTTATAAAAATTTCATCCTCAAAATTGTACATACCTTCCGAGTCGAATAGATGAGGATATTGCTTTCACATAGCATTCTCTTCTTCCCATGTGATTTCTTCCATATCTCTGCTTCTCCAGGTGACCTTAACATAATAGTTATCACGGTTGCGTAGTCGTTGAACCTTTCGACTAGTGATTTCAGTCGGTGCTACTTCGAATGTCAAATCTTCAGTCAAATCAGGTAGATCCATTGTCAAAACATGCATCGGATCCTTGACATACGTCTTCAATAAGGAAATGTGAAATACATCATGAACACTTGACATAGATGGTGGTAGTGCTAACTGGTAAGCCACTTTTCCACGTTTGGCTAGAATCTCATATGGCCTGACATATCTTGGACTTAATTTCCCTTTCTGTTCGAACCGTTTCAAACCTCGCATAGGTGACACTTTGAGGAATACCTTATCACCTACGGCGAACTCAAGGTCTCAGCGTCTAGTGTCTGCATATTGCTTCTGACGATTCTGAGCCATTCGTACTCTTTCCTTAATAATGTTGACCACTCGACAAGTATCTTCAACAAATTCAGGTCCAACAATACTACGTTCCCCAACTTCATTCCAAAACAAAGGAGTTCGACACTTTCTACCATACAAAGATTCATAGGGTGACATCTGTATAGTAGCCTGATAGCTATTGTTATAAGCGAACTCAATCAATGGTAACTTTTCATCCCATGATCCTTTAAAATCAATTACACATGCTCGAAGCATATCTTCTAGGATCTGAATTGTACTCTGACTGTCCATCTGTCTGTGGATGCAATGCAGTACTAAACTTCAATGTTGTACCCATAGCCTTTTGCAATCCTTCTCAAAACTTTGAAGTAAATCGTGGATCTCTATTGTACACAAAGCTTTCAGGTACACCGTGTAATCGCACAATGTTATCCACATACAGCTTAGCTAACCTCTCCAGTGTATACTGAGGTCGTATAGGTATAAAGCGAGTTGTTTTAGTCAATGGTCTACAATCACCCAAACTATGTCAACTACTTGAGGGGTCAAGGGTAATCCTGTGACCAAGTCCATAGTGATGCAGTCCCATTTCCATGATGGTTCCGATAACGGCTATAACAGTCCTACCGGTCTTTGTCGCTCAGCCTTTACTTTCTGACAATTTAGGCATTGAGACACGAACTTAGCTACATCTGATTTCATTCCTCTCCACCAATATAATTTCTTTAGATCATGATACATTTTTGTACTTCCAGGATGTATCGAATAGATGGTGGTATGGGCTTCTTTCATCAATCGATGTCTAATGTCCAAGCTTTTTGTTTCAGGTACACATATTCTTCCTTTGTATTTCAGTACCTTCTCTTCGTCCAAGGTGAACTCAGGGTTTGTCCTACCATTTTCGATGTCCTCTTGTACAGTTCTTAGGTAAGGATCTGATTTGATAGCTGTCTTTACTTCATCAATTATATCCGATATAATCTTCAATGCGACAAACATATTTGAAAACTGATGAATAAACCCTTGGTTGGTTGATCCATCTGGTGCATCTATCACAAACTACTCATTACCGTGACTGAATACCTTCCCGGTAGTACACATTGCGGCAGTTGTGCTAACCTCTCCCTGAGATTTTATCATTGCTTTTCTACTTAACATCGGTTACTACATTAGCTTTCCCCGGATGATACTGGATATCACAATCATAGTCTTTCAATAATTCCAGCCATCTTCTTTGTCTCATAATCAGCTCCTTCTCATTAAATAGATAAGTAAGACTTTTATGGTCCGATTTAATCTGAAACTTCTCCCCGTACAGATAATGTCTCCATATTTTGACAGCATGTACTACTGCTGCTAGTTCCAAATCATGAGTGGGATAGTTCTTCTCATGTGCCTTCAATTGTCTTGAGGCATAAGCAATTACTTATTCTCCGTGCATAAGTACGCATCCTAATCCTAATCCTGACGCATCGGTGTACAAGATATATGGTTGTCCTGGAATTGGGATGGTCAAGATTGGAGTAATATCAATCTAGCCTTCAAAGTTTGGAAACTTTTTTCGCATTTATTAGTCCAAACAAACTTTTCGCCCTTCTTAGTCAAGCTGGGGAGAGGTACGACAATCGAGAATAGTCTTCCACAAATCGTCGATAATACCCAGCTAGACCTAAGAAACTTCTAATTTCTGCAACGCTCTTCAGTGCTTTCCACTTTACAATAGCCACGATCTTGCTAGGATCCACTTTAATTCCTTTAGCGGATACTACATGGCCTAGAAATGCGACTTCCTTTAGCCAAAACTCACACTTTGAAAATTTGGCGTAGAGTTTCTCCTTACGTAGTCGCTGCAGAGCGGCATTTAGATTTTTAATATGAGTTTCCTCGTCTTTGGGGTAGACTAATATATCATCAATGAATACAATAATCGACGTATCCAACATATCGTGGAATACCCGATTCATAAGTTCCATAAAGGTTGCTGGTGCGTTCTTCAATCCGAAAGACATGACCAAAAATTCATAATGTCCATATCTGGTCCTAAATGCTGTCTTGGGAATATCACCATCCTTAATCTTCAACTGATGGTAGCCTGACCGAAGATCGATCTTGGAGAACACTTTGGCACCTTGCAACTGATCGAACAGGTCATCGATCCGAGGCAATGGATACCAATTCTTAATTGTCAGTTTATTCAGTTCTCGGTAGTCTATACACAAGTGAACGCTACCGTCCTTCTTCTTTACGAATAATACTGGCGCTCCCCATGGTGATATACTAGGGTGAATGTAACCCTTGTCCAGTAGTTCTTGTAGTTGTATTTTCAATTCCTTCAGTTCAGTAGGAGCCATTCTATAAGGTGCTTTCGATACTGGTGCGGCTCCAGGTATAAGATATATGACAAACTCTATAGCTCGGTTGGATGGTAATCCTGGTAGTCCTTCAGGAAATACGTCTGGAAAGTCACGTACAACCTCAATATCTTCCATTCATGGTGCTTCCTTGGTAAGGTCGACCACAGATACCAAATATCCGACTGCTCCTTTCTCAAGGCACTTCTTAGCCTTTAGCGCAGAGAGTATGAGCTTTCGTTTACGGGGAAGTTTGGTTCCCAAAAAACTAAACTCTGATCCTTCTTTGTCTTTAAATGTCAGCTTCTTTTCGGCACACAATAGATTTGCAGAATGCCGAGCTAACCAGTCCATTCCCATGATGACGTCAAAGTCTGCCATCTCAAGTTGAATCAAGGTTGCATCTAAGGTTTTCTCGTCAATGAGAACTGGACATGGCCCATAACCTTTTAATAATTCCACTTCTAATCCTATCGGTGATCGTACAAGTAGTTTGTAGTCTAATGTTTTGATGGGTAAATTCAGCTTCTTGATGTATTTCTTTTATCTTTCTTTTGTACTTCACAGTAACTGTCTGAATTGTGGACTGTACTCTGCTTTAGTCATATATATATAAACGTTTGTTCTTCTTTTGGTTGTATATAAATCTGTTTCTCATTTAATATATGCATTATTCTCTTTTAGTTTTGTCTCAAACAATACAGATGCTTATGGTGTGTTATTATTACATCTTTTAAATTTTTATCCTATCTCAGTTCACGGACTTTTGTGGAAGTATACTGGTTTCACAGACAGGGCCTGAGATGCTCTGATACCAAGTTGTCACACCCCAATTCCGCACTATTCAGAATGATGCGATGAACCGCTAATAAACCAACGGTTCAACTAGGATCTCTAATAGGCTATGTCCATTAAAAATAAATCATACAGATCCACAACCATAATTAGAATAAATACACAATAGCAGAAGTCTTATAGTAAATGAACTGAGAAATCTAACTATGATAACCATAATAAAATATCAAGATATTGTTGTATCAACTAAGACATAAATAAATAAAGTATCAATTACATTCCCTTAATAATTCAAACAAAAATCTAATCGAATACGCATGAGTTGCACTCGCATGAGGGATCATGCATATCCCCTAAGTCTTCGGCTTCCATCGCAGCAACACGCTCGTATACTGGAGCACTCATATAATCTTCGATAGTGGTACCTGCATCATCAACTAAAAATATTCGACGTCAAAAGGGTGAGCACACATCATGGCTCAGTGAGCAAACAAAACAATACAACAAACATATGCATGCATTCAATTCATATCATTGGTCTGGTAAATAAGTTTGCAATGCGCTATAGAAAGGTTCGGTGGCCGCCTCGCCTCTATGCACAGGGTGTGGAGGCCCGCCCAAATATTAACGTTTATTTCCATCCTCATCCACCCTACCATGGAATAGAGATAGAGCTAAAGTGCTAAGGCCCGGCCTATGACACTTCCCCTGATACTCTACCCATACCAATACGTAAGCCCCTACTGGCGAGGGCTCGTAAACTGGGCTCGCAACTGAACAATCCTAATGCCAATCAGTGTATCTAAGGCCTCAACCCAGCATCCCTCAATACGTCCATAGAGATAGGGCTAAGCACCCCCGGCAGAGTCAGAGACTACATGGTTCGAGACCACCTCCCCTCATACACTACGACGTAATAGTTCTGCTACGGTAATGGCGATACGACGATGTCAGTGGACAAGACTTGAGTTAGAGATAGAGCTAGAGTGCTGAGGCCCGGCCTATGACACCCCCTGATACTCGCTCGCATCAAGCACACCCACCACACACATACATTCACATTCCTATTCCTATCATCATCATCATCATCATCATCATCATGTTATAAATAATAATTTAAATATGCATGAATAGTAATAATAGAAATATTGGATGACATGTTGAATGCACATAACAAGCATATACGCATAGAATCAATCATGGCATTGGACTCAAGAAACAAAATAGTTTATTATTAACCAATTAGTTTAGGTCTTGTTCCCTTACCTTTCCTTGATTGTAGATCCTCTTTCAAGTTTTAAGAATCAAGTAAATATCACTATTATATCACTAGAAGACCTAATCAAGTCAATAGAATTTAATTAGAATTAATTATGATTTTAAAAAGCTTGCTGTTAACTGGGGGTCAATGCCAGGGTCGGACCTTCCATCGACCCTGGGTGCTACCACCCACATTCTGGACTTCCCGAACACTGGGAGTCGATGTTAGGGTTTGGTAGGGTTAATTCTCCATCGACCCCGTGCGACCCCCCGTGGGTTTAGTCGAAATTTTCATCCTACAGTCCATTCCTTTGTGTTTGGGTCTTATGTCTTGCTTCTATAATCCATTCCATACATGTTCTATGGTTTGGAACCATATTTTATTCACCTACATGGTTTTAATGATCTCCTCCATGGTTTTCCATTGAAACCTAACCACGGATGGATGATTTGGGTTTCTCCTAGATCATACTCTCTTCACTATCTATTTTAAGGTCTTTAGAAATACATGGAGATAGTACCCATACCTGAGAAGAATTAGGCTTGTTTCTCTGAAGCCTTCTCTTTGATCTTCTTTTTCACTTTCCTTATCTTCTCTTTCTCTTCTTCTTCTCTTCTCTTTCTCTCAATCCAATTAGGGTTCCAAAAGGAGTGAAAGAGGCTTAGGGCATCCTATTTATAGAGTAGAAACTCCCAAAATAAGTCCAATTAAGATTAGGAAAGAATCCCATTGAAATTTGGAAAGTTCCCAATTCACGGTTTCTGTCGGCAGACTGGGGGTTGATGAGGGGGTATGAGATCCCGTTGACCCCTGGTTCTAAATTGTCCGACCCCCAGTTAGAAACTCAGGGTCTGACTTTTTATCTTGGGGGGTCCGACCCTGCCTTGCTGGGTATGCGACCCTCCCCCTTATTTTAGTGTTTTTGGGTCAGTTTAATACCTGGGATTGTGATCTCCTTCACGCACTTGATCCATTTGGCTCGACCATGATGGGTAGACCTGGTTCAAGGTGGTAAGACCGGGTTAGTTTGATACGGGTCTTACAGGAAAACTCATTCTCTCTACATTAAAGGCTAGAAAACGCCTCGAGAAAGGAGGAATTGAGTATCTAGTATCTGTGGTCGACCTTACTAAGGAAGCACCACGAATGGAGGATATTGAAGTTGTGTGTGAATTTTTGGACGTATTTCCTGAGGAACTACCAAAACTACCACCCGACCGAGCGATAGAGTTCATTATAGATCTTATCCCCGATGCCACACTATTATCTAAAGCACCCTATCGAATGGCTCCTATTTAACTGAAGGAACTGAAGGTAAAATTATGGGAATTACTGGACAAGGGTTATATTAGACCCAATATATCACCATGGGGAGCACCAGTATTGTTCATGAAAAAGAAGGACAGTAGCATTCGACTGTGTACAGATTATCGAGAATTTAATAAGCTTACTGTCACACCCCAATTCTAGTCTATCCAGAATGGTGTGATGAACCGCCAATAAATCAACGGTTCACCCCGGATCTCAGATAGGTCGTACCCACCATATCAAACCACACACACATTTTACATTAATAATCAGAGGGAATAAACAAATAAGTGGAAGTCTTACAGGTAATGAACTGAGAGTCTAACAGTGATAAATAAGTTATTAATCCAATTATCTCCGAACCACATGATCGAAAAATAAATAATCAATTACATATTCGATGTTCAAATTATAACTAAACATAAGCAAAAATACATTGGTTGCACTCGCATGATGAATCATGCGCATCTTCTTCAGCTTCTACGTCCATCGCAGCAATGTGTCCATACATCGGTGCATTCATATATTCTTCAACGGTAGGACCTGCATCATCAACTAAAAATATTCGATGTCGAAAGGGTGAGCACACATCACAGCTTAGTGAGCAAATAAAATAATGCAATAAATATATGCATGCATTCAATTCATATCTTTCATCTGGTTTATAAGTTTGCAATGTGCTATAAAAATGTTTGGTCGCCACTGCACCTCCATACACAAGTGCATGAATCCGTCCAATGGATCAAACACCATTGCCGTCCCACATGCCGCCAATACTTCCCCCGATGCCCTGCCAATACCAACACGTAAGCCCTTATTGGCGATGGCTTGTGTCACACCCCAATTCTGCACCAATCAGAATGGTGTGATGAACCGTCAATAAACCAACGGTTCAACCAGGATCTCAAAATAGGCTATCCCACATATGATAAACCAAAACACATTCCACATTAATCAGAGGTAATAAAGTAAATAGCGGAAGTCTTACAGATAATGAACTGAGGTCTAATCATGTTAAATAATTAATATTCCATTTATTTTCATGTAACCAAAACATATTTTAATACATATTACAATATCCAAATACGCAAACAAAACACTACGCGTGTCCACCGCTGAAACGCTCGCTTAACGAACCATGTTCGTCCTCCACAGCTTGCTCATCATAACCGCCACATGTTCATATGTTGGCTTGCCGACATAATCTTCAATCATAGTACCTGTAACATCAGAAACTAAAAAGAATTGCACGCGCGAGGGTCAGCTCTCCAACTTGAGCTCAGTGAGTAAAAAAAACAATGCAACAATCCATATGCATGCAATCAATTCATATCTTTGGTCTGGTTTAAAGTTTGCAATGTGCTATAGAAAGGATAGGTGGCCGCCGCACCTCTATACACGAGTGTGTGGAAACGACCAATGAAAACGGCACCGTCGCCCCACATGCACCCACCATGGACAATATACACCCCATGAAAACGGCATGGCTGTACCGGTTGCCCATACCAACACGTAAGCCCCTGTTGGCGAGGGCTTGCAAACTGGGCTCGCAACTAACCAACCCTAATGCCAAACAATGTATCCAAGGCCTCACCCCAACATCCCTCAATACATCCATAGAGATAGAGCTAGTGTCTGGTGACCAGGCTGAACCACAATGCCACGTCCCCCCCTGATACCCTACGACATATTAGTTCCGCTAAGGTAATGGCGATACGACGATGTTAGTGGACAAGACTTGAGTAGAGATAGAGCTAGAGTCTGATGACCAGGCTGAACCACAATGCCACGTCCTCCCCCTGATGCTCCCCTCGCATCAAGCACACTAACACTTTCTTAGTGGACATGACTTGAATAGACCATGGCACAATATACACCCCATGAAGAACGGTCATGGTTGTACCGGTTGATACCATCCTTACCCGCACCATATACACTAGCCAAACACAAACATTCACATGCCTATTCCTATCATCACCATCATCATCATGTTATAAACAATAAAGTAAATATGCATGAACAAATAATAGAAATATTGGATGACATGTTAAATGCACATACAATCATACATGCATAGAATCAATATGGCATTGGACTCAAGAAATAAAATAGTTTATTATTAACCAGTTAGTTTAGGTCTTGTTCCCTCACCTTAGCCTGTTAATAGATACTCTTCAAGCTTTAGAATCACCTTTATAATGTTATTATATTGCTAGAAGACCTAACAAAGCCGACAAAATTTAATTAGAATTTATTCAGAATTTAAAAACCATTCTGTTAACTGAGGGTCGGAAGTAGGGTCGGAGTCATGATCGACCCTGGGTGCGACCTTCCCCCTTATCTGAACTTCCCGAACACTGAGGGTCGATGCTAGGGTTGGATCTGCCATCGACCCTAGGTGCGACCCTCCATGGTTTGAGTCGAAAATATCAGATTTCATTCTCTCTTTCATGGTTAGGTCCTATGGCTTACTTCCACAATCCATTCTATACATGTTCTATGGTTTAGAACTATACTTTATTCACCTACATGGTTTTAATGATCTCCTCCATGGTTTCCATTGAAACGAAACCATGGATGGATGATTTGGGTTTCTTCTAAGTCATACCCTCTTCATAAACCATTCTAAAGTCTTAAATAAATCATGGGGAATGTATCCATACCTTAGGTTTACTGAGATTCAAAATTCCTCCGAATTTCCTCTTCTTCCTTAGCCTTTTCTTCAAGTTTTCCTTCTCTTCTTCTCTTCCTTCTCTTCTCTTTCTCTCAATCCAATTAGGGTTGTAAAAGGAGTGAAAGAGGCTTAGGGACGTCCTATTTATAGGGCAAAAACTCCCAAAATAACTCCCATTGAGTTTAGGAAAAGTTCCAATTGAAATTAGGAAGGTTTCTCAATTTTTGGTTCGTGCTGTTTTTCCCGAATGCCGAGGGTCGATGGTGAGGGTCGATGGGATGGTCGGACAACTCATAGACCCTGCGACCCATGGTTGAGGGTCGATGGTGAGGGTCGATGGGAGGGTCGGACCTGCCTATTAAAACATACGACCCTACCCTCATTTTGACTGTTTTTGGATAAATTTTCATATTGGGTCTTGGGTTTCTTCACACACTTGGTCCACTTGGCTCGACAATGATATGTAGACGGGTCCCGACACGAAATATAAGGTTAGGCCGGGTTCGTGGCGTGTGGGTCTTACAACTCCACCAACCTTAAAAGAAATTTTGTCCTCGAAATTTGAAAGTACAGATCTTACAACTCCCCCATCCTTAAATGAATTTTATCCTCAAAATTTGAACGAATCTTACAACTCCCCCATCCTTAAAATAAATTTTGTCCTCAAATTATTTATTTTACTTCGAAGTCAATAGGTGGGAATTCTATTTCCGCATTGCATCTTCTTTCTCCTATGCACTCTTCTCCACGTATTGTCTTTGCCAGGTTACCTTCACATAATAGTTATCCTGGCTTTGGAAACATTGTACCTTCACACTAGTGAACTAGGTTGGTACCACCTCAATAATTAAATCTCCTATTTAATCCAGTGATTCCGTGGTCAATACTTTTTGATATGGATCTCCAATGTACTTCTTCAATAGAGACACAAGAAATACATCATGCACAATAGACATGGATAGCGGTAACGCTAATTGATATACAACTTTTCTATGTCTCCCAAAGTTTATAAAGTCCAACACATATATAGAATTCAACTTTCCCTTCTCATTGAATTGTTTAAACCATGCATAAGTGATATCTCCAAAAGCACTTTGTCGCTTATGGCGAACTCAAGGTCTTGGTGTCTCTTTGACATCTTGAGCTATCCTGCCCCTTTTCTTTGATCTTGTCTGCCACTCGATAGTTTTCTTCATTAGCCTTAGGTCTCGAAATTCTTCATTTACCAACTTTATTCCAAAATAAAGGAATTTGACATTTCTACCGTACCATGCTTGATAGGTGATGTTTACATGGTAGCTTAATAGCAACTTCAATTTACGGTAACTTCTCAACTCAAGTTCCTTGAGATCAATTCACAAGCTCGGGGCATATCTCTTAGGATCTGTATAGTCTGCCCCGACTATCTGTCGGTTTGGGGTAAAGTGCAGTACTAAACTTCAACTTTGTCCCCATTATTTTCTGTAGATCCTCCCAAAACTTTGAGATAAGGCATTATGCCTCTGACCGACACTAAGCTCTCATGCATACCATTCATTATGGCAATATTATCTACATATAGCTTATTTAGCTGCTCCACAGCATACCGAGGTCGTATAGCAATGGAATGAGCTATTTTCATAAGACGATCAACAACCACCCAACCATGTCAACGGATTTGGGAGTCAGTGGCAAATCATTGACATAGTTCACGATACTACAGTTCCATTCCAAAAATAAAAGTCAGGGTTTGGTTTTCCTTTTCTAAGTCTGCTTACATTGTTCCTATATACAGACCTGACAATATTACTACTTCTACTTCATCCATCAATTCAGAGATGATCTTTAATGCCACAAACGTAGCCAAATTATTGCTCCATAAGTTTATCCATAAATTCTCACTCAATTGGATCGTCGCTAGCTTCTATTATAAGTTACTCTCCCTCCAAATATAAGTTTGTTACTGCAAAACATAATGCAGCATTTATACTGGGTCCTTCCTTGGACTTCATAATTCCGTTTTTCTTAAAGCCTTAGCTACTACATTAGCCTTGCTTGACACTGAATATCACAGTCTTAATCCTTCAAGTATTCCTAACCATCTCCTTATCCTCAAGTTCAACTCTTTCTAATGGAGAGATAAATAGGACTCTTAACCTAAAATTATTCTCTGTTTAGATATTGTCTCTAAGTCTTGATTGCATAATTCATCACCGGTAACTCCAAGTCATGAGTAGGGTAACGCTTCTCATGCTCCTTTAGTTTTCTTGAAACGTATGCAATCGCTTATTTACCTTGCATCAAATCGCATCCTTGATTCAATCCGAAAGCTCTGATGGTTAGGGTAAAAGGTTCCCTTGGTACCGAAATGATCAAGATGGCAGTTGCTATCAACCTTACCTTAGAATCTAGAAACATTCTTTACACTTGTCAGTCCAATTAAGCTCATCTCCTTCCTGGTTAGCTTGGTAAGAGGTATTGCGATCTTAGGGTGGTCCTCCAAGCATCGTCTGTAATAATCAGCTAAAACCAAGAAACTTCTTATCTTCGCAATATTCCATACAATTGCTTCTATCTGAATAGGGTCCACTTTAATCCCTTTATATGATGCTACGTGATCTAAGAAGATCATTTTGTTTTATCATGTCTCATGTTTCTTGGACTTGACATAAATCTTTTCACTTTTCAGCTGTTGTGAAGCTGTTCTAAGATCCGTTGTATGAGTTGCTTCATTCTTGGAATAAACCAAATATCATCTATGAAAACTATGATCGACGTGTCCATATGTCCTGAAACACCCAGTTCATCAGCTCCATAAAAGATGTAAGGGCATTGGTTAATCCAAACGTCATAATCGAGAACTCATAATGTCCAATCCCGATTCTAAAAGCTATCTTCGAGATATTTTTGTCCAAAATTCTTCAGCTGATGATATCTTGACTGAAGCAAATACCTTTGCTCCTTGCAACTGTTTAAACAAGTCATCGATCTAAGGTAGTAGATATCGATTCTTCACTATGAGCTTGTTTAGTTCCCGATAGTCTATATGCAAACAACACTACCATCCTTCTTCTTCATGAATTGCATTGGCACTTCCCATGATGCAATACTTAGCCAATTAGAACCCTTGTCTAATAACTATTGTAGTTGCGTCTCAATCCTTTTAACTCCATAAGAAGCTACTCTACTGGTGTCTTTGGCACGAGTATTGTCCTTGGTAACAAGTCGATGACGAACTCGGTCGCACGATCAGGTGATAACCCGGTAAGTCTCCTGGAAACACATCAGGGAATTTATGCATCACATCAATATCTGTCATCTGTAGTGCTTCTTTGGTAACGTATACCACAAATACCATATATCCAACTCATTTCTCTTCAAAGCATCTCTTCGCCTTTAGCATAGAGCGGATCAGCTTTCACTTCCTAGGCAACATACTCCCAATGATACTAAATCATGTGCCATTTTTATTCTTGAATGATAACCTCTTCTATGCACATAATCACTTGTAGAGTGTTGAGACAACCAGTCTATCCCCAAGATGACATCAAAGTCTGCCATCTCAAGTCTAATTAGGTTGCGTCTAAATTCCATCCATCCATACTATTTGGACTTCGTTCATAACACTCATCCAATTGAACATCTAGTCCAAAAAGACTTAAACTAGAAAATCTGGTGTAACGGTCTTAAGAGCTCGTCTAGTTTCTTCATCTCTTAAGACTATTGCTAACAATCTGATATCTTGAAAAGTTCATTAGCTTATATTTTTTTATCACTTCTGTTCTATCCTAATCTCTCTTTCATATACCTCGAAAAATATCTTGTGATTGTTACCTCATATCCCTAGTCTATCTATAAGTATTAGGGTATATGCTTATAAATTCATTAATTCATCTAAACTCTTTTGGTCTTTTCTTAATCAATCACTCAACATTGGGCATAAATCAATTATCATTGTATTAAATCGTGTACTACTTATGCCATGACTTTATCCTTGTATCCACTCTTAAATTTACCTTTAGGAATCTTCTACCTTGTCAAAATTGGATCGATATAGCCATCCTTAACTCCACTTGAGTGCTATCTATTTTTTTTTACTGGCTACTCTTAATAGTTCCCACATTTTCTCATGCACTCTTTTATAGACATGATTCATATCCATCCATTTAGCAATCTCAAAACAAATCCTCTATTACTTCATCTGAGGTTCATTGGCTATGACATTTAATCTGAATTTAATCATCTTTCTTCCAATAATTCCATTATCACTAAACATTTTTATCATCAAAGATCAGGGAGTGTATGAATCAAAATGTTCATCCAAAAGTGATTCACTTCCTTTCGTCGATTTAGCATAATGACAAACACTTGCTTTATCTGGTGAACCTAGGTTTAAAGAATCAAGAGTAAATCTGTAGTAATCCAACCGGCATCCAAAGGTCGTTAGGTTGCACGGTGGCCGAAATACATGGAAATAGAGGTTCTACAGCTCTTAACCTCATGGTTACAGGTTCTATCGAGTATATAATGCCATTGGTCGAGGCACTACAGGAGTAAATCTGGAGAAAGATTTCGTACATTAGTAAATCAGGTATAATCTGGAGAAAAATTTCATACATCAATAAATCAGGTATAAATCAGAAGATGTACGCTCAACCCGATTAAATATTTAACTATTCATTCAGTTCATATCTCTGTTCATGTTGTCGATCATGAGAATGGTTCAGATTGGTATAATCAGGACTAATACTAAAGAAACAATATCTATAACTCCAATTGACAGGTTAAATCAAGAAGGTATCCTGTCAAGGCCCGAGAAATTAAAATCTGGTATGTGCATCCTCTATAATCATAAGAGTAAATCAATAATGCACCGCATCCTATATAAACATATCCAGTTACATGGCTATTATCCTCATATCTCTATTTGGATTTAGCCCGAGATCTTTTCCTTTATCTCTACAGGGGTTTTGGCATTACTAGCCATTTTCCTTCTTCCTCTGTCTTACATTGAGTTCCACATCTTGTGAGTACTAACTCGACATTTTTTTTTTCCGTTTACAGATGCTTCCTTCTTGCTACTGTACTATATCCTTGTATACTTGGATAACTACCCAACTTATAGATAATACCCTATATTGTTTGTTTATTAGGATAATTTTTGGTCTTCTCTTTCTGTTTGAGTGTATATATATGGTTCCACCTTTTTAATATATACATTATTGTCTTGTTTAATTCTGTCTCAACCAACACAGTTGCTTATGTTTTGTTCGTATTAAAGCTTTTAATTTATCCTAACTCAGTTCATGGACTCCAGTGGAAGTATTCAGGTTTCATGGGTAAGGCCTACGAGAGCTCTGATACCAAGTTGTCACACCCTAATTCTGCACCAATCAGAATGGTGTGATGAACCGTCAATAAACCAACGGTTCAACCAGGATCTCAAAATAGGCTATCCCACATATGATAAACCAAAACACATTCCACATTAATCAGAGGTAATAAAGTAAATAGCGGAAGTCTTACAGATAATGAACTGAGGTCTAATCATGTTAAATAATTAATATTCCATTTATTTTCATGTAACCAAAACATATTTTAATACATATTACAATATCCAAATATGCAAACTAAACACTACACGTGTCCACCGCTGAAACGCTCGCTTAACGAACCATGTTTGTCCTCCACAGCTTGCTCATCATAACCGCCACATGTTCATATGTTGGCTTGCCGACATAATCTTCAATCATAGTACCTGTAACATCAAAAACTAAAAAGAATTACGCGCGTGAGGGTCAGCTCTCCAACTTGAGCTCAGTGAGTAAACAAAACAATGCAACAATCCATATGCATGCAATCAATTCATATCTTTGGTCTGGTTTAAGGTTTGCAATGTGTTATAGAAAGGATAGGTGGCCGCCGCACCTCTATACACAAGTGTGTGGAAACGCCCAATGAAAACGGCACCGTCGCCCCACATGCACCCACCATGGACAATATACACCCCATGAAAACGGCATGGCTGTACCGGTTGCCCATACCAACACGTAAGCCCCTGTTGTTGGCGAGGGCTTGCAAACCGGGCTCGCAACTAACCAACCCTAATGCCAAACAACGTATCCAAGGCCTCACCCCAAGCATCCCTCAATACATCCATAGAGATAGAGCTAGGGTCGGTGATCGGGGTTGAACCACAATGCCACGTCCCCCCCGATGCCCTGCACGACATATTAGTTGCGCGCTTAAGGTAATGGCGATACCACGATGTTAGTGAGTACCACCCCCCCCCAGGCGCCGCGGCGCCCTCCTGGTTTGGTCGTTCGTTTCGTTCCTTTCTGGTTGGGTCCTTGGCTTCTTCCACTCCTTCTACTGTTCTTGGTTTGACTATACTTTTTCACCTTGGTTTTTGTCTCTCCTGGTTTCCTTGGCCTGGTGGTGTGGTTTCTTCTGTCTACCCTCTTCTAACCTTCTTCTTATCTGGGGTGTTTCTACCTTGGTTTGCGGTCGGTCCTCGTTTCCTCTTCTTCCTTAGCCTTTTCTTCGTTTTCCTTCTCTTCTTCTCTTCCTTCTCTTCTCTTTCTCTCTCTTGGGTTGTGGGGGAAGGGCTTGGGCGTCTATTTATGGAAACCTCCCAAAATAACTCCCTTGTTTGGGTTCCACCCCCCCTTTTTTTTTTTTTTTTTTTTTTTCCCCCAAAAACCCCCCCCCCCCCCCCACCCAACCAACCCCCCCCCACCCCCCCCCCCCCCCCCCCCCCCCCCCACCACAAAACAAACAAAAAAAAAAAAATCCATCAAATATAAAAAAAAAAAAAAAAAATTTTTATCTCCCCCCCCCATTTCTTTATTAATTTTTTTTTTTTTTTTTTAAAATAAAAAATTTTTTATTTTTTTTTTTTTTTTTTTTTTTTTTTTTTTTTATTTTTTTAAAAAAAAAAAAAAAGCGGGGGGGGTGTGTTTTGTTTTTTGGTTTTTTTTTTTTTTCGACCTTACTATCTACGATCGATACCCTACGATCACATATTGTGCGACCTTAGCTATGACAATATGATTTCTAAAATCTTCCCAAATACCTATGGTTAATCCTCTAGTCATACTGGTCATGCTATGGTCGACTGTAGTTGTGACCTTGAGATTTCTAGTCACAATTTACTTGAAATTTGAGTTCTTCCTGGGTCAATTTTTCTGTTCTTCAATGGATTTTATTCTTAGGTCATTCTATGACCATCATTAGTAATTTCTTATCAATCCTAATCATCAAATATACTCCTCATGGTTCTCCTTGGGATTTTCTCAAGGAAATCACATAGATCATAAGAGGTTGATATTTCCTATCTTCCAAAAAAATCTTATACTTGGAGTTTACATCTCCAGAGATTCATTTCATACCTTTGCCTATGATAGAGCCAATCTCTTCTCAGCAAATTCTTCTCCTTAGCTTTTTCTTCTTCTCCTTTTCTTTCTTCTCTTCCTTCTCTTTCTCTAGGGTTTACTAATGTTCTAAAAGAATGAAAAAGGGCTGAGGGACGTCCTTTATATAGAGAAAAACTCTCCATATAAAGTCCTCTTTCAATTAGGAAAGCAATTCCTTAGTTTAGAAAAGTTTCCAAAATTCAGAGTCAGATCTTGGTTCTACGGTCGATCATACGGTCTCATAAACCGTCGATCGTAAGGTCGAAATCATCAACCATGGGGTTCTGGATTTGAGATTTTTGGTTCCCTTCCTTATGGTCGACCATACCTACCCAGGCATACAACCTTAGGTATGTTTTTGGTGTTTTTTACTCGATTCTCATACTTGGTTTGTGATCTATCTTCACACATTCGGTCCTCTTGGTCCAAGAATGATGGTAAGACGTAGCACGACCAGGTTAGACCAATTTAGTGAAGTGCGGGTCTTATACTTACAATCAAGAATCGATACCCATTGCCTGTGATCGATGACTTATTCGATCAGTTGCAAGATGTGAAAGTGTTCTCCAAAATTGATCCTCGGTCAGGATACCATCAGTTGAAGATTAAGGAAGGTGATATTCCGAAGATAGCATTCAGAACTAGATATGGACATCATGAATTTTTAGTCATGTCTTTTTGGATTGACTAATGCATCCGTAACTTTTATGGAACTCATGAATCGGGTATTCCATGATATGTTGGATACGTCAATTATTGTATTTATTGATGACATATTAGTCTACTTCATGGACAAAGAAACTCATATCACAAATCTAAGAGCCACTCTGCAGTGACTAAGAAAAGAGAAGTTTTATGCAAAATTTACTAAGTATGAGTTCTGGCTGAATGAAGTCGCGTTCTTAGGCCATGTTATATCTACTGAAGGAATTAAAGTATACCCTAGTAAGATTGAAGCCATCGTGAAATGGGAAGCACTTAAGAATGTTGCCAAAATCTGAAGTTTCTTAGGTTTAGCTGGGTACTATTGACGATTCGTGGAAGATTACTCTAGAATCGTCGTACGTCTCACCAGTTTGACAAAGAAAGGAGAAAATTTTGTTTGGACCAACAAATGTGAAGAGTGTTTCCAAACATTGAAGGCTAGATTGATATCAGTGCCCATCTTGACTATTTTGATTCTAAGACAACCATTTACCTTGTACACCGATGCATCTGGATTAGGATTGAGATGTGTGTTTATGCAATGAGAACAATTAATTACGTATGCCTCAAGACAACTGAAGAAACATGAGAAGAACTGTCCCACTCATGACTCGAAATTAGCAGCAGTGGTACATGTTGTCATGATATGCAGACATTATTTGTATGGAGAGAAATTTCAGACTAAATCAGATCATAAGAGTCTCACTCATCTTTTTAATCAGAAGGAGTTAAACATGAGATAGAGAAGATGGCTGGAATTACTGAAGGATTATGATTGCAATATCCAATATCATCCAGGAAAAGCTAATGTAGTTGCTGACGCACTAAGTAGGAAAGCTATGACAGAATCCCAAGAAGAAGTTAGTGCAAATGTTGTAGTGTGTGTCATAGGAGGAGTATTTAATTATGATAACGAGCAGTTTGTGATTGATATTCCAAATGAATCAACTGACCAAGGATTTATTCATCTATTCTCAAATATGATTGCTACATTGAAGATTGTACCTGATCTATTAGACGAAGTGAAAGCTGCTATTAAATCAGACCCTTATCTGAGAATGGTGCAAGAAGACCTTGAAATAGGTAGGACTACTCCTGAGTTCACCTTGGACATTGAAAAGGTACTAAGATACAAAGGAAGAGTATGTATTCCTGAAAATCAAGACTTGGATATTAGACACAGACTAATGAATGAAGCGCACACCACCGCTTATTCGGTACATCCTGGAAGTACAAAGATGCATCATGATCTGAAGAAACTATATTAGTAGAGAGGAATGAAAGCGGATGTAGCTAAATTTGTGTCTCAATTCCTGAATTGTCAGCCGGTAAAGGCCAAAAGGCAAAGACCTACAGGATTATTGCTGCCACTGCCAGAACTAGCATGGAAATGGGACTGCATTACTATGGACTTCGTCACCGGATTATCATTGACTCCCCGAGTAGTTGATGCGGCCTGGGTGATTATAGATCGTTTGATTAAGACAGCTCGTTTCATAGCTATACGACCTCAGTATACCCTAGAGAAGTTAGCTAAGTTGTATGTTGATAATATTGTCAGATTATATGGTGTATCTGAAAGCATCGTGTCTGATAGAGACCTACGTTTTACCTTAAGGTTTTGGAAAGGATTACAAAAGGCTTTGGGTACAATGTTGAAGTTTAGTACTGCATTCCATCCTCAGACCGATGGACAGTCACAACGTACCATTTATATTTTAGAAGATATGCTCCGAGCTTGTGTAATTGATTTCAATGGATCATGGGATGAGAAATTACCATTGATTGAGTTCACTTATAACAACAACTATCAAGCGACTATACAAATGTCACCCTATGAAGCACTGTATGGTAGAAAATGTTGAACTCCCTTATTTTGGAACAAAGTTGGAGAACGGAGTATTATTGGACCAGAGTTTGTTGAAGAGACTCATCGAGTGGTCGACATGATCAAGCAAAGAGTCTGAACAACTTAAAACCGTTAGAAGCAATATGTAGATAATCAACACAGAGATCTCAAATTCACCATAGGTGATAAAGTATTTCTAAAAATATCTCCTATGCATGGTTTGAAAAGGTTCGGACAGAAGGGAAAGCTATGTCACAGATATATTAGAGCTTATGAAGTTCTAGTTAGACGTGGAAAAGTGCGTATCAGTTAGCACTACCCCCATCCATGTCAAGTGTGCATGATATATTTCATATCTCATTACTGAAGAAGTACATCCGAGATCCAACACATGTCAGATGATTTGACATTCAAAGTAGCACCAATCGAAATTACCAGTCGAAAGGTTCAACATCTACTTAACCGTGACATTTACTATGTTAAAGTTACTTGGAGGAGCCAAAACGTGGAAGAGATAACATGGGAGGAAGAGAATGTTATGCGAAAGCAATATCCTCACCTTTTCGACTCAGAAGGTATGTGCAAATTTCGAGGTTGAAATTTATATAAAAGGGGGGAGGGGAGTTGTAAGACCCATATCATACTAACTCGTTCTTACCACCTTGTATCAGGTCTTCCTATCCGACCAAGCGCACCCAAGTGCATGAAGAAACCACAAGGCTAGGTATGTAATTCGAACCATAAATCATCTAATTGAGACGTGTGGTTGCATACCTAAATAGGTATGGTCGACCACACCTCAAAATTATGAGACCACAGGAGTCTGGGATGTGTGGTCATAGATTTGAGACGTGTGGCCGATCGATCCTACAACCCCAAGTGCGACCACACGATGTCAAACTGGCTCCGTGATTAGGAAACCTTCCAAATCTGAAGGGGGTTCTTTCCTAATCTTAGTAGGACTCTATATGGAGGGTTTTCCCCTATATATAGGAAGTCCCTTAGCCTCTTTCATTCTTTTAGAACTCAAACTGAAAGAGAGAGAAAGAAAGGTGGAGGAAGAGAAGGAGAATTGAAGAGCAAGACTAAGAGGAGGAATTTCAGAGAGAGCTCTGTTTCTTCAGCAAGTTTAAGGTACGAAAATATCCCCTACCTTAATTGAATGCCTAGAATAGGTCATGGAAGAAGTATTGATTCAAAGTAGGATCTCAACCATGAAACCCATAGACGAAAACTCAAAGAAAATCCATGAAGAGTAGATTTGAGTAGATAATTGTAAAAAATATGAAATTAAGGCCATAGATCAATCATAGGAAGGACCCTAATGATAGTTCAAGGAATCAAATCATGAAGGATTAGGCTGAGAATAAAAGTCGACCAAACACTCATGTGGTCGCAGCTATGGTCAACCACACGAGGCACATGTGTCGACCACACGCCCTCAGGATGTTTGCTGGGAGGGTGTGGTCGCATGTGTGTGATTGCATGATATGCGACCATATGTATCGACTACACACCTTGTGGTTGCAGAAACTGAGGCCACAAGTGTAGCCATACCTGCGACCACTCAGCTTTTGGAGGTCTGATTGATTCCAGATGGGACATTTAAACATTTTAATTAATGGATATAAACTCTAACTTAGAATCCATAAATTTATTAGGTTTCCAAGTGGTTCAAAAGTGATTTACAAAGCTTGGAAGAGAAACAACCAACAATCAAAGGTGGGGGAACAAGACCTAAACTAACTGGATACTAATAAACTGTTTACTTTGTTGAGTCCAATGCCATAATTGATTCTATGCTTGTATGCTTGTAATGTGCATCTCACATGTCATCCAATATTCCTGCTATTACTATTCATGCATATTTAATTTCATTTATTTATAACATGATGATGATGATGATGCTAGGAATAGGCATGTGAATGTATGTTTGTGGTTGGTGTGTTGGATGCGAGTATAACATCAGGGGGAGGACATGGTATGGTGGTCTTTGACCTCGTCACCAGACTCTAGGGCTATTTCTACTCAAGTCTTGCCCATTAACATCGTCTTATTGCCATTACCTTAGTAGAACTATTACGTCGTAAGGCATGAGGGGAGGTGGTCTTGGACCGTGTGGTCTCTGACTCTGCCGGGGGGCCTTGGCTCTATCTCTATGGACATATTGAGGGATGCTGGGATGAGGCCTTGGATACACTGTATGGCATTAGGATTGGTAAGTAATGAGCCCAGTTTGTAAGCCCTCGCCAATAAGGACTTACGAATTGGTATGGGTAGGGCTTTAGGGGAAGTATTGGCGGTGTTTGATCCGAATACTTTAGCTCTATCTGTCACACCCCAATTCTAAACCAACTAGAATGGTGTGAGTGAACCGTCATTGAACCAATGGTTCACACTAGGATCTCGAATAGACCGTGTCCACGCATACAAACCCATTGCACGTAACCACAATCAGAATATAAATAATACAACGGAAGTCTTTAAATAGAATGAACTGAGTATCTATTGATAAATTAAATAAAATATCTCATTATTCAAATCCAATCATAAAATATAATATCATTACATATCTTTAAAAGTCAACCGAAAATAACTGAACCAAATAAATAAAATCAATCACAGGTACACGCAGAAAGGGCACTCGCATGAAGCGTCATGCTCGTCCTCTCCTGCCTGTACACCCAGAGCAGCAACATCACCATACGCCGAAGCGTTCACATAATCATCCACCGTGTAACCTGCATCAACATCTAAAAACAATGTATTTACAAAGGGTGAGCTCACAACATAGCTCAGTAAGACAATCAGACAGTTTCACAATATTATGCATGAGTAACAATCATTTTATGTTGTGGTCTGGTTTAAGTTTGCAATGTGCTATAGAAAGGTTTGGTGGCCCCCGCACCTCTATACACGAGTGTGTGGTACCTCATGGATCACACCCCCATTGGCCCACATGCACCCATCATGGAATAGAGATAGAGCTAATATATCCTCGTACCTCCCCTGATGCTCTACCCATACCAGTACCTAAGCCCCTACTGGCCAGGGCTTGCAAACTGGGCTCGCAACTAACCAATCATATATGTCATCAATGTAGGCTCTATCCCAGTACAGCCGTCTACGGCATAGAGATAGAGCTAAGGCATCCCCGTACCTCCCCTGATACCCTATCCACAACTAACCCACTAGGATAGAATAATACGTAGGTAGACCCTATCCCAACATAACTCCCTACGGCATAGAGATAGAGCTAAAGCATCGTGGACAAGCCAGCATCGACCTCGGAGACCACAGTGCCACATCACCATGGCCAGGCCAGCATCAACATCGGAGACCACCGTACCACGACCTTCCCCTGATGCCCCACCTGAACCAAGCATATTAAGATAGAATAATACAAAAATTGCCAGTGTGAGGAATGATCCCAGGCTCCATGCCCCACTCCACACACCAACGAAAACAATCACATCCTATCATGCATAAACAATAATAATAATTGAAAGTAAAGGATGGCATGTGAATATGCACAAACATCACATCATATATATCCAGTGTTAAAAACAAAGATTTACTGTCCATTAATTATTAGGCTTAGGTCAGATTCCCTTACCTGACGCTCGTTTGATAGCTTGCTCCACGTCGTAAGATCCAAACGTGCTATCACAAAGCCCTACATAATATTAGGGTTCAATTAGAATAGTTTCTTTAGGGCATAAGTTGGTCGTAAAACCAACGAGGTTACAAAAATACACTCACAGAGCTGACCGGTGGCATGTACCAGTCGTAGCTCCGTGGGGAAAACTGGCGACCGGTATGGTCAGCCAGTCCCCACAGACCAGCCCCCCGAAAGTTACCGGTGGCAACATACCGGTCACACAGGGTGCAACCGGTATAGTCAACCGGTATGTCTCCGGAAGACCATACTTTGGATTTTTCGACTACCGTCGATCAATCTTATGGATTTCCAAGGTTTCTACTATCCATTCTAAGTCTGTGCTTTGAGTTAGAGTTATCCCCAACACATTCAATTCTAGTTTCGATGAATATCATCTAGGAACTTGAATCTAGGGTTTGACGGCAAAATTTAGGGTTTTAAGGTCCAGTTAGGGTTTTAGATCAATACCTACTTTGCATGGTATTGATCCACCCCTATAACTATCCTAGAGTCATAGGGTAAGAAGAGTGGTTAAAACACTTACCGTTGACTGGCGTAACGTGAGCGTCGTCGAACAGTAATGGCAGTACCTCCTTCTTCTTCCTAGCTCCTTCTCCTTTCCAACCTCCTTCTTTTCTCTAGGGTTTGTGAGAGACAATGGAAAGGATTTGGGGAGGTTTAATGGTGTTTATATAGGCTAGGATTAGGGTTAGTAACCCTATTAGGATTAGAAAAGTCCAGGTATTAGGGTTTAGGAAAGTGGGACCCACATAAGTCAATTTTTGGATCTCCGCACTCAGCTGCGCAGAGCTGACCGGTCAACCGGTACCAAGACCGGTACCATCGACCGGTCAACATAAAATAACATCTATTTGACCGTCTTTGATCCAATTTTGTACCTGTTTGTCATCCACTGGTCCCGTCTGGCCCGGTGATGATCGGAAGACCTGCTACGACATAAAACCAAGGTTTAGACCGGATTTACACAGTGTGGGTCTTACAACTCCCCCACCCTTAAAAGAAATTTCATCCCGAAATTTGTATGTAGATCTCACAACTCCCCCACCCTTAAAAGAAATTTTGGCCTCGAAATTTGAACGTACCTTGATCGTCGAAAAGATTAGGATACTCCTTCCTCATTGCGCTCTCCTCTTCCCAAGTAATTTCTTCGACATTTTGGCTTCTCCAATGCACCTTCACATAATGGATATCCTTGGTTCGAAGTTGCTATACCTTTCGGCTTGAGAGCATCACAGGTACCACCTCAAAGGTCAAGTCTTCAATCAAGTCTGGGGGGTCTACGGTCAAGATGTGCGATGGATCCCTGACATATTTCTTCAATAACGATACAAGGAACACATCATGAACGCTTGACATAGATGGTGGTAGAGCCAATTGATATGCTACATTACCATGTCTAGCCAATATCTCGTATGGTCCCACATACCTGGGGCATAGCTTCCCCTTCTTACCAAACCTTTTTAGGCCTCGCACCGGTGATATCTTCAAGAATACTTTGTCACCCACTGCAAACTCCAGATTTCGACATCGATTATCCGTATAGTGCTTCTGTCAAACTTGATCTGTCTTTACTCTTTCTTTGATATGATCAATCACTCGAAAAGTTTCTTCAACAAACTCTGGTCCTACAATTCTTCTTTCTCCCACCTCGTTCCATAATAGAGGTGTACGACACTTCTTCCCATAGAGTGCTTCATATGGGGCCATCTGAATTGTAGCCTGATAGATGTTGTTATAAGCGAACTCGATAAGTGATAGTTTCTCATCCCAAGCTCCCTTGAAGTCTAATGCACAGGCTCAGAGCATGTCTTCTAAAATTTGAATAGTTCATTTTGACTGCCCGTCCGTCTGAGGGTGAAAAACTGTACTGAACTTCAACTTCGTTCCCATAGCTTTCTGTAATCCTTCCCAGAACTTTGATGTAAAACGGGGATCTCTATTAGATACTATACTCTCTGGGACGCCATGAAGTCTGACTATATTATCAACATATAACTTGGCCAGTTTCTCCATGGTATACTGAGGTCTGACCGCAATAAATCGAGCTGTCTTGGTGAGTCGGTCGACTATCACCCAAACTGAATCCACTGACCTTGGTGTCAAAGGTAGGCCAGTGACGAAATCCATAGTGATACAATCCCACTTCCATGCAGGTTCCGGTAATGGCTGTAGTAAACCTGCGGGTCTCTGCCTTTCTGCTTTAACTTGTTGACAATTTAGACATTGGAACACGAAACGAGCTATATCTGCTTTCATACCCCTCCACTAATATAGTCTTATTAAATCATGGTACATTTTGGTACTTCCTGGATGTACCGAATATGGAGTGTAATGAGCTTCAGTCATAACTCGATCTCTGATATTGCAGTCTTCACTCTCAGGTATACATAACCGTCCACGATACCTGAGTACCTTGTCTGAATCCAAGGTAAAGTCAGGATTGCTCGTACCCTTCTCTAAATCTTCTTGCACTGTCTTGAGATGTGGCTCTTGTAGGATTGCTACCTTGACTTCATCAACTCGACCCGGTGAGATCTTCAAGGCTGCGAACATCATGGTGAACTTATGAATTAAGCCTTGCTCAACTGGATCTTCTGCAGTCTCTATTATATGTTCTTCATCATTTTCCATTGAACTTGAGGCTGTAGCACACAATGCAGCATTTGTACTTGGCCCGGCCTTAGGTTTCGATGCCCACTTTCTGCTTAAGGCGTCAGCTACAACATTTGCTTTGCCCGGATGGTACTGGATGTCACAATCATAATCTTTTAACAATTCCAGCCATCTCCTCTGTCTCATATTCAGATCCTTTTGAGTGAAAAGATAAGTTAAGCTCTTGTGATCTAACTTAATCTGAAACTTCTCACCGTACAAGTAGTGTCTCTAAGTCTTGATGGCATGTATAACTGCTACTAGCTCCAAATCATGCGTAGGATAGTTCTTTTCATGCTCCTTTAACTGTCTTGATGCGGTAGCAATCACCTGTTCGCCTTGCATCAATACACACCCAATACCCAACCCTGAAGCATCCGTATATAAGGTAAACGGTACGCTTAGTTCTGGGATGGTCAAGGTAGGTGCAGAGACTAGTCTTAACTTCAAAGTCTGAAAAAACTTCTCGCATTCATCTGTCCATATGAATTTCTCCCCCTTCTTGGTCAATCTGGTGAGTGGAACAGCGATCCTAGAGTAGTCTTCCACGAATCTTCTATAATAACCAGCCAACCCAAGGAAACTACGAATCTCCGCAACAGATTTTGGTGCTTCCCATCCTACTATAGCAGCTATCTTACTTGGATCAACCTTGATACCGCCTTCAGATACTACATGGCCCAAGAAAGCCACTTCCTTCAGCCAAAACTCGCACTTCTTGAACTTAGCATAAAGCTTCTCCTGTCTCAGCCGTTGTAGGGCTGCCCTCAAATGTGTTGTATGAGTCTCCATGTCCTTTGAGTAGACCAATATGTCATCGATGAATACGATGACCGAAGTGTCCAACATATCATGAAACACTCGATTCATCAGTTCCATGAACGACGCCGGAGCATTGGTCAAACCGAACGACATAACTAGAAACTCATAATGCCCATACCGTGTTCTGAAAGCAGTCTTCGGAATATCTCTGGCCTTGATCTTCAGTTGGTGATACCCCGATCTGAGATCAATCTTCGAGAAAACCTTTGCACCCTGTAACTGGTTGAACAGATCATCGATCCTAGGCAAAGGATACCGATTCTTGATAGTCAACTTGTTCAGCTCACGGTAGTCAATGCATAGCCTTACACTTCCGTCCTTCTTCTTGAAAAATAGTACAGGTGCTCCCCAAGGTGATATGCTAGGTCGTATGAAACCCTTATCCAACAATTCTTGTAACTGGGTCTTCAACTCCTTTAACTCGGTAGGGGCCATCCTGTATGGTGCTTTAGACACCGGCGCCGAACCTGGCATAAGGTCTATCACAAATTCTGTAGCCCTGTCTGGTGGTAAACCTGGGAGATCCTCTGGAAATACATCTGGAAACTCTCGTACCACATCTAGATCTTCCATCTTTGGCACCTCAGCAGTGATGTCGACTACAGATACTAGATACCCCACTCCCCCCTTCTCTAAGCATCTTTTAGCTTTTAGGGCGGAGAGGATCAGCTTCCGCTTCCTAGGTAACTTGGTCCCAATGAAGCTATACTCCTTTCCCTTTTTGTCTGTAAGCACAAGTTTCCTTTCACCACATAATAGGATAGCTGAATGATGGCCTAGCCAATCCATTCCCAAAATAACATCAAAGTCTGCCATCTCGAGTAGTACCAAACTTGCTTCTAAGTCTTAGCCCTCAATACGTACTGTACATGGCCCATGATATTCAGTCAAAGCCACTTCGACTCCTAGCGGAGAGCGAACTATCAAGCTTGGGTTCAAGTGCTTGATTGGTAACTCCATTCGCTTCCCAAAGGAAATAGAAACAAAGGAGTGTGTGGCCCCAGAGTCAAATAGTACTCTAGCAGGTATACCAGCTACATTTACAATTCTTGAAATTTTTATTCTCCCTTAGTTCTACATGCTCACACACACAATGAGATAGTAAGCCAAATAGTAAGGGATAGAGTCATACCAGTGACCACATCGGGTGATGCGGCTGCCTCTTCGGTAGTGACCGCAAATACTTTTCCTTGCTGGGGAGGTTGCTTCCTAGGTAGAGTACAGGTCCTTGCAATATGACCCACTTGCTGACAATTATAACATTTGATATTCGGGTTTTGTCCAGCGAACCGTGGCACAGGTGGTGCCGCATTGTTTCTTGTAGGTCCTGTAGTGTACTCAGCCCTGTATGGGCGGAAAGGTCTATTGTTACCGCTACCTGAACTTTCAGTAGCGGGTCTCTTCACTTCCCTGTTCTGTGCAAAGAAGTTGTCCCTCTGACTGGATTCTATCACTCGCACAACCTGTACAGCTTCATTATAAATTTTCTTGTCCAGACCCAATATATGCTCTCTGATGCCTCCACGCAGTCCCATGGTGAACCTACGTGTCTTGGTCTCTTCTTCTTGCATACTTGCCGGTGCGAAAAAAATAACTCCTCGTACCTCTGCTGGTAAGCATCCACAGTCGACTGAGACTGCTGTAGGTTGAGGAATTCTTTCTCCATTTGACCTATAAAACTCTTTGGAAAATATTTATCGAAGAAAGCTCCCTTGAACATTGCCCAATCGATCTGAGTGTGCTACACCTCTAAGTATGACCGGGTAGAATTCCACCAGGCATTGGCATCTTCTTTGAGCATATGCGTAGCAAACAGCACCTTCTCATCCTTTGTACATGTCATTAGACAGAAATTCTTCTCCATCTCGGTAACCCACTGTGCAGGCCACAATGGTTTCCCTGTGAAGGTAGGGGGTGATGATGAGGGTGGCGATGATCAGATGGAGGATATTCCAGCGCCAGCACCACAGCCCACCTATGCAGCGGGACCATCTCAGCCGCCTCCCGACACCGTGATGGGTATGTTCACGGAGCTCAGGGACGCTCAGCGTGAGATGAGCCGTGACTTGGGGCACTTGGCTCGCAGCCTCAGAGTCACTCAGGATCAGGTGCACTGGCTTCGGGTCGTCTATGAGCGGGATTATGATATAGTGGACCCTATTCCTCCTATGCCTCCCACCCCATGATAAAGTGTTGTTTCTTTCTTTTCTTTCTAGATATGTTTATGTATCAGGGTAACTGTCCGGCTTGTAGACTGTAACCTGTAGCACTAATTCATTTGTTATTACTTTCTATTTAATGAAAATCTTTATGGTTCACCCTAACTAGTGCAAATGTATTATTAAATTGCATATTTAATATAGTACATTATGCTCTTTCTTAATCTGTCTCAGATATGAAACAATGCTTAGGGTGTGATTATATTAAGATTTTTAATTTTCCTAACTCAGTTCATTGACTTAGTTAAGTGCAATATTGTTTGTTGGACAGAGCCTAAGAGCTCTGATACCAAGTTGTCACACCCCATTCTGAACCAACCAAAATGGTGTGAGTGAACCATCATTGAACCAACGGTCCACACCAGGATCTCGAATAGACCGTGTCCACTTATACAAACCCATTGCATGTAACCACAATCAGAATATAAATAATACAGCGGAAGTCTTTAAATAGAATGAACTGAGTATCTATTGATAAATTAAATAAAATATCCCATTATTCAAATCCAATCATAAAATATAATATCATTACATCTCTTTAAAATTCAACCAAAAATAACTGAACCAAATAAATAAAATCAATCACAGGTACACGCAGAAAGGGTACTCGCATGAAGCGTCATGCTCGTCCTCTCCTGCCTGTACACCCAGAGCAGCAACATCACCATACGCCAGAGTGTTCACATAATCATCCACCATGTAACCTGCATCAACATCTAAAAACA